>JAGDQI010000276.1:307182-329833 GCA_023653725.1 Bungarus multicinctus
AGGCATCCTAGTGTAAATTACATAACTTGGATTAATAGTCTGTATTTAGTGCAAGATAAGAATGCAGAGATAGTGATGTGCATTTTAAAAATACCGTATCTCCAACTGCAGCTTCTGAATTGTTTTCAAGAGTAGTCCCATATATCATCGTTAAATAATCTACTGAAGTGAACAAGATGAATCATATTGGCCAAGTCAGATATCCATTAATAATGTAGTGGTTAACTATTAAAGTTCACAAGACAACTACACAAGGAACAGAATGAGTGGAGCATTCTAACAGCGTTTATGCTACACCGTCTTTCTAAACAATATCGTAAGAATATTACAATTATATTTCTTATTTACATTAATGCTGGACTTATCTGCACATAAATAACTTTCTATTCTTCATCCGAAATGAACAAAACTATTGATTCTGATTTCTTACACAATTTACAACTCATTGATTAATTCCTTATTTCAAATTTATATTCTTTTTTCTAATACACAATTTAACCTCGTGCTTTTCAATCACACTTCATCACAAAATGTACTATTTAGGTTGTCGTGTGATTTTAGATAAGACCGAAAAGTGTAATCATAGTGCTGGAGAGCTAAACAACACAATTATTTTTTTTTTTTTTTTTTTTTTGAAATGAAATTTAAAAAAGAGTGTAATTGTTTTTTCTAATTTTAACATTACAAATTAAAATAATAGTAAAATAATCATAATAACTATTTAAACTATATACTGTGCTATCTCACTGTGACTTGGTTTGTACAATTGCATACATATTTGTCCATTTGAAACCTCTGAAATTCATATCTAGATTAGAAATATTGAACTTATCCTTTTCTGTGAATTTAAATCATTTGTATAATTATAAAGTTAACTAAAGTCATTGCTCAAAAATGTCAATTTAACAAAGATAATCTTGAATCAATGATCTACTGTGTTTAAATTGATCCTCAATTGAAGGTATAGCACATTACATAATTAGGAAAAACGATAAGCTGATCGCCAAGTCCAGTTTAGATTTATCCAAACCCTCCAATATAACAGACAACTATGCCCTGAATAATCTGTTTAAACAAGGTTTTGTTTTCCCCGATTTCTTTATCCAGCCAATCCCTCATAACTTCAAGTATATATACGAAATCATTGTTTTTAGGATCATGTTCCATTAGATTGCAGACAAGTACACTGAGATCCAAGGTCTAAGAAAAGTGGAACAATTGGCAGCGCAAAAAGTCAGTGATCTGGATACATGGATTTTTACTGAGTAGTTAAATGCCACGTTCAACTTCCTAAAACAAACTTTATTAAAGTTGAAATGTTAACTCACTTAAAATCACTTGAAGTTCTTCATTCCGAGCATGATGAAGAGCCATCTGCAGTGCTATCTGATAGAATGTTTTCCCCTAAATGTAACTTCTACAAAAGGATTCACAGTCACCATAAAACAAGCAAATGTTTCACCCATATTTAAAAAGGTAAAAGAAGAACATAATAAAGTTGAAAACCTCATTCTCTTCACACTGTTTGACAGTATAAAAAGCAGTTATTATTTAAACACCAACTTTCTCCTTCTACTTAGCTAAAACAATCGCAAATACGGTAAAGACAGAAATAATGCAACGTGCAGCTGCAGTATTCTTTCCAACCTCTTATTTCAAACATAGTTCACTCCAGTAAACTGTAGGGGAGGAAGAAGGATTTACAATGGCATTAACCCCAACCTTCCCTTCACTGCCTCTTGATTGGGAGAATGCATTGACAGGATTTTTTTTCTTCATAACCCTGGATCTGATTGCCCGCTTTTAAATTCAAGCGTTCTTTTGCTTTCTTTCCCCACCACACACACACAATTCCAGCCATTTCTGTTTTCAGATAAATATTGTCCTAATGAGAGACAAGTTGTAAAATTCTTGAGCCCCTTTACTGAACTTTAATAATGCAGTGGGTTATTCTATATAAAAAGGTAATACTTCTGTTCCTATTTTCGTCATAACAATAACTCTTTTTTGGGGGGGTGATTAAATTCAAAGAGAGAGTGCCTGGTCCAAAGTCACCCACATGGTCTTGATGCCTAAGGGAGGATGAGAACCACAGCCTCTAATTTCTAATCAAGGACACTACGGCCCTAAGTAGTGTATTATGTCATATGCATTCAAGGATTGTTCTTATCATCTAAATTTATTTCTAATTCATCAAATTCATTTTCACTTTGACAGTTTAAGTTTTCCTTAAATTCTCACAGTTCAATTATAAAGTGAATAATTTATCTTTTAATACAGGGATCAGTGCTCAGATTTCCTTGGTACTTTGGTCTGGCCATATCACAATCTCCAGATCTTTTCAGTGCTTTTCTCCATAAATTATTATTAGTTATAATAACTTCATTTTTCATGTACATATAATTATGCACTACAAGACAATAAAATACAATATCAAAAATTAATAAACAATAAAGTACAATTCAGTTGAAAATGGCAACTAGAAAGTACCTGAAGGGCCCATAACATTTGAATAATCATTAAAGTCTGTGTGCAAATATTAATATAGATAAAATAGAAAAAATTAAGTGTACATAAAAACTTCATACAAGTGCTTTGTAGGTAGCCCAGGATTCTGACACCCCAATGTGAGTAAATATTATAGCCACATGTTTTTAATATAGAAAATAAAATAAGAATAAAAGTTCACCTTTGTCTTGCTGTAAAAACAGTTACTTATCCATGTTAAATACATTTTTAAAAGTTCCCTAAAGCTTCATTAAAACTTCAATATTTAATCCAGATCCAAACTACAAATTTCATAACCACAAATTTTATTTTGTCCTACAGTCTTTTACATTTTGCATTTTCTTAAGGACATAAAGGAATTGACTTCACATCTTCTGGTGAGATGGCCTTAATAAATACTATCCAGTTAAGGATATTCGATTATGTTCCTAGATATAATATTTTTCTGGCTGCTTCCAAAACTCCATATGCCCCATAATGAAAACTTTAAAATCCACCTATTGAATTACATGCACGTTAGCAAACTAATCCAAGGGCCTGAAACAGAAAGGGGTTAGGATAAATTAAAAGGTCTTTATTTATTCAAGTAGTATTTTAAAGGAATTGGCTGTTTGCCAAGTGTCAAGATAATGACCAGGTATCCAGGCAATAGGTTCTTTTAGATCCAGAGACAACAAACATACCAGGAAAAAAAGAAAATTTAAACATTATTATTAATTTAAATAAATGGATTTAAAAACATAAGATAGAAATCATACATACCAAGCAAGAAGATATCCAAATCTCTTACAAGCTGTCAGGAGCTTCTTAATAACACAGCAGAGACTCCAAATGGGATTAATTTCCACAGTGCCCTGTTCTAGATTCTGTGTAGTAGCTCCCAGGTTAAAGGTCAATACTAGGGTTTTTATTAAAATTCGATATCATGACTTCATGGCCCTGCTTTTATGGTCATAAGCCTGCAAGACTTGACCTTGACCACGTGGCATATGACTCTGGGATTCAAGAAAAGCTTTATGGCTATAGTATAAGAGATTTGCACCTCCCACACACATACCTTCTTTATTTAGCAAATAAAAGTAAGAAACAAGAAACTTAGCTCAGAATGAGCTCTAAACTTTAGACGTTTCTTAATATTAAGGGGAAATCAAAATTCCTCGAAATATAAATATCTTCCACATAGCTACCACACCACCATATAGATTTATTATTGCTTTCTTCAAGGCTTAGGAAAATGCTTATATACATACAGAGAAAAATATTTTAAAAGGAAAAAAAAATCATAATTACCTCAGAGAGAAGATCGGCAGCATAGGCTGAACTACCTAATGGAATATGTCTGCCTCGGGACATGCGATTTGGTAAGTAGGATGGTGAATAAGTAACTGCAACCCTAAGAATATTAAAATAAATATTATATATGTTTCAGCCAATTTTTCTCATTAAAATGCACCACAACCCCCTGTCTATTAATGCATAATAACAGGTTGACTGTTAATCTAAAGAAAATCTGAGTAAAAATTGTAACTCAAATTTGCTGATACAAGGCAATGCACTTAGGGGGGCATGATAAATATAAGTTGGCATGACATTTTTAGAAAATTCTAATCAGAAGAGTCACATCAGCAAACTTTTCATTTTGTTGCTAAATATGGATATTGCTAATAGATTGCTTCTATTGTTATCAATCAAAGATTATTTTCTACTATAACTTCGTTCTCTCTTAACGCATTGTAGCAATAAATCGTATAGAAATTTCAGGAAATACAGGTGTTATATAAATGCAAACTATTACCTAGATACTCTTCCCCTGTAAACAAGGAAACTGAGAAATATGTCACATATTCATTCAGAAGAATGTTCATTTACTGAAACATGATTTACATTCTTATGGTTCCATTTCATATATTTTCTCATGATTAGAAATTGCATCATTTATTTAGGGCTAGTAAATGCATTAATATAAATATTATTTGATACAAGTTTTGTTTCTAGTTAGAAAAAAAAGGAAGGAGTATTCTCCTTGAGTGTGCAGATAAGGTTCCTACCAAATTATTGAAGCTTTCTGAATGACGTTTGGCTCTAGCACAGAATCTGTATGTGGGGCAATACAAATATATCGTTTAGAGGAAGTTACTGGGTGCAGTCAGACATATCCACCAAAATAATATAGACAATACGGAAAAGACGAGTGAGCATAAATAGGTTTGCTCATTCATTCATTCCTCTATCAGTGCAAAGGAGCTGGTAATTGGACAGTAGTGTAGTAAATGCTATTCTTCTGGATATATGTGTTTCTTATTTCAAAATAACAGGCAACTTCTGAAATTAAGCTTCATATTCAGAGAGTGTTATGGAAATTACAAAAAAAAAAGATGTGAAAACCATAGCAAAGGGAAAGAAAAGTCATGATATATCATGACATATATGTCATGATATATCATGATATGCAGACCCAAACTGGATCTGTTTGAAAGAGTTTATACCATAGAAACACGAATAACATCCCTCGACACAATAGTAGCATCCATGGACGCTTTAAAAGAAGATTATTCAATCTTGAAAAAAAAGACACAACGCAAAAACCTGAACATCCAATAGCTACAAACCATATCTCTATCCAACAACCATAATCCAATCCACAACCCATTCTGCAAAAAAACATAAATCAGACAAATAATGATATCCCAATCCTCATCAGAGAAGCTGTTGAGCGCGAACGGAAACGTCCAAACACCATCTTATTTGGTCTAGAGGACATCAATGACAATGATGACATCACAACTGTCCGCAACATCATCAGTGATTATCAAGCATCAACCATCTCCCCTGATGAAATACTTAACATTTCCCACATCGGGGTTTCCCGCCCAGAGTTCAAAAACAGAGACGGCTCTGTGGCCCAATGCTTCTGCAGGGTCATTTGCAAAAATGAATCAAGCAAATGTAAATTCATTTATACTATAAATACACTTGCCAAAAGCAACAACCAACCATAAGAACCTCCGTTCTTGCCCTGACCTAACCATACAGCAATGTGCCCACTCCCATATACTCCACACAGAACTCAAAAAACATCTAGACAATGGAGAGAAGGACCTGTACATTGACTACCGTGCTGACTGTATCAAAAGTAAGTCACACAACCTGCAACTCAGCTTTAACCTTCAACCACAACCCTACTTCAGCCAATCCACCAGGTACGCACTCCCCTAACTACCTCAATTCCAACCACAGCTGGCCTTAAATGCAAGCTACTTAAAGCAAGAAGCCTTGTGAACAAAATACCAAAATTTCTCCTCTTACTAAATACGGCTAAATTCGACATCATATTTATCTGTGAAACATGGCTCAACACATCTCTCCCTGACTCCATTACCACAGTAAGAGACTATCATGTTTACTGATTAGATCGTGAAATTCGTAGGGGAGGTGGTGTTGCTATCTTCTATTAAAAGTCCTTATTTATTTATTTATTTATTTATTGCCCCCCCTCTCCCTGCGGGACCTGGGGCGGTGTACAGCCATTAAAAAAATGCAATAATAACACAATAATTAAAAACAATTAAAAAGATTAAATATCATGGCTGAATAATAAAAAACGAGACAAGGGTTTAAAAATAAGGACTAAAACCAATTAAAACCAAATTTAAAACCCTTATAACACCGCGCGCCGGAAGGTCAAAAGGTCAGGGATGATCCCCATCTCTGGGGGTAATTCATTCCAGAGGGAGGGTGCCCCGAACAAGAAGGCCCACACCCTCAGGGTCACCAACCATCCTGCCGGCGGCACCCCGAGGAGACCCACTCTATGGGAGCGCACTGGCCAAGAGGAGATCGATGGTGGCAGTAGGTGGTTCCGTAAATACCCAGGTCCCAAGCCATGGAGGGCTTTAAAGATGGTAACTAACACCTTGAAACGCACCCGAAAGACCACCAGGAGCCAATGCAGCTCGCGCATGAGTGGCGTAACATGAGAGCTCCGAGAAGCTCCCAAAACCACCCACATGGCCGCATTCTGCACCAGTTGGAGCCTTCGGGTGCTCTTCAAGGGGAGCCCCATGTAGAGAGCATTGGCATAGTCTAGGCGGGAAATAACGAGGGCAGATGTTACTGTGCGAAGCGCATCCCGATTCAGAAAGGGCCGCAACTGGTAGATCTTACGGACCTGATAAAAAGCCCCCCTGGCAACAGCCACTATATGTTCTTCTAACGACAGCCGTACATCCAAGAGGACACTCAGATTGTGCGCCCTGTCTGTGGGAGCAAGAATTCCCCCCCCCACACACACACACACAGCCAGTGATGGAATTAGCTGGCTATATAGGGTGCCGGAAAGCACAGCCATTCGGTCTTGGCTGGGTTGAGCTGAAGCCTGTTCCGCCCCATCCAACCCCGCATAGCCTTCAGGCATCTAAAAAACATCCAAGTTACCCAGGAGCTTGCTCTTCCTGAGACCATCATCTGTGAACTATCCTTAAATATCACATTTCGATTTTTACTATGTTACAGAGCACCTGATTATGACATCGAACATGTAAACAAGCTAAATTCACTACTAACATGGGCAACATCCTGCCCACACGCTTTTTATCTTTCTTGGTGACTTCAATCTACCTCATATTAACTGGACCCTAACGAATGTACATCTGAACCCATATATGCAACCTTCTACAATGCTGTTACAAATCTGGGACTGGAACAACTAGTAACCAACAATACTAGACTTAACAACTGCCTCGATCTCATCTTCTGCAACAGTTTGAATTTAATTTACGGAATACAAACTAAAAAACCCTTTTCTAATAGTGACCACAATATGATTGATTTTTGTCTCAACATACGCCCACACAAAAATCATCACAATAACGTAATCCCCAATTATAACTTCAAAAAAGGCAACTATGATCTTATAGACAATGATCTCTCATCCCTTGATTGACAATCTCTATCACTGGATGCAATACTGTTGAAGACCATTACAACATATTTTTACTTGAAGTCAAAGAGTCATCAAACTAACAACTCTCCCCCCCCCCCCCCAAAAAAAAAAAAAAAAAACAGATTACCCATAACAATAAGGAAACTTCAATCCAAAAAGAGATCATTCTGGTGGAAAAACAAATCTGGTCACATTGCCAACTTCAAAAGCCAACACAAAAATTTATGCCACCAGATAAAGACTGAATGCAACAATTATCACATTAAACAAGAGGAAAATCTTCTATGCACCAATTCCACCCATGCTTTTTACAATTTTATAAACAACAAACTAAAAGACTCAAGGCCCATCCCACCCCTGATAGGACCTAATGGTAAAGACTGCAACGACGACACCATTAAAGCCAACATCTTTAACACATTCTTTGGCTCAGTATTTGTAAACAGCAATGGATCATGCCCAGTATTTCCTAATCGAACCACAGAAAACTACAATGATCTAATACATATCGATTTTACAGAAGAAAATGTTGAAAAAGCACTACGCAATCTAAAACCATCTCTATCTATTGGACCAGATGGAATATGTGCCTACTTCTTTAAAAAGCTATCCACTGCCATAGTAGAACCTCTACGCATAATCTTTGAAAAATCTTTCAGGACCAGCTCCTTGCCTAACCTATGATCACAAGCCACAGTCATCCCCATCTTCAAAAAGGGAGACCCCAGCCTAGTTGAAAATTACAGACCATCTCCTTATGCTGCATCACCTGTAAAATCATGGAATCAACTATTAACCAATCCATTATCCTCCACTTAGAGACAAATAATCTACTCTCTAATAAGCAATTTGGTTTCAGAAAAAAACTATCCTGTAATCTGCAATTCTTACACTGCAAAAACATATGGACTACACAACTCGATCAGGGCAACACAATAGACTCAATCTACATAGACTTCTGTAAAGCCTTTGATTCAGTGGTACATGACAAACTATTCCTAAAACTAAAATCTTATGGTATCTCTAGAAAACTGCATAACTGGATAGAAGCATTCCTGTCAAACAGACAACAAATGGTCAAAATTGGGAGTGTCCTATCAAATTCTGTACCTGTCAATAGTGGTGTCCCCACTATTGGGGACAACAAGGCAATGTTCTAGGACCAACTCTTTTCATACTCTACATAAATGACCTCTGTGATCATATTAAGAGCAACTGTGTTCTCTTCGCTGATGATGTAAAGCTGTTCAATACCACAGACAATATTGCTACCCTTCAAAAAGATCTTGACTATATATCAGAATGGTCAAACAAATGGCAACTTCAAATCTCAACAAATAAATGCTCTGTCTTACATATTGGCAAAAAAAATCAGAAAATAAAATACAAGCTGAATAGTCAAGATCTTGTTGATGATCCAAGCTCTGTAAAGGACCTTGAAGTACTCATCTCAAATGATCTAAGTGCTAGAGCCCACTGTAACTACATAGCCAAAAAGGCATTAAGAGTTGTTTATTTATTTATTTATTTATTAATCACACTTTTATACCGCTCCCTCTCCCAAAAAGGGACTCGGGGCGGTGAACAGCCCACTAAAAACATACAATAAATACATAATAAATACGGTTAAAAATAAATTAAATAATCAAATCGGCTGTCTATTAAAATTAAAACCCAATTAAAATTTAAAAACCCCTAGGCCAGTCCGGCCTGCCGAAATAAATGCGTTTTGAGCAACCGACGGAAGGCCATGAGATCGGGGGCGGCCCTTATCTCCGGGGGTAATTCGTTCCAGAGAGGGGGTGCTCCCAATGAGAAGGCCCGCACCCTCGGGGTCGCCAGCCGTCCAGCCGGCGGCACCCCGAGGAGGCCCACCCTATGGGAGCGTACCGGTCGGTGGGAAGCCGATGGTGGCAGGAGGCGGTCTCGCAAGTAACCTGGTCCCGAGCCATGGAGCGCTTTAAAGATAGTGACCAAGACCTTGAAGCGCACCCGGAGGGCCACCGGGAGCCAATGCAGCTCGCGTAGAAGTGGCATAACATGGGAGCCCCTAGGTGCCCCCATTACCACCCTCGCGGCTGCATTCTGCACCAACTGGAGCCTCCGGATGCTCTTCAAGGGCAGCCCCATGTAGAGAGCATTGGCATAGTCTAGGCGGGAGATCACAAGGGCGGAAGTGACCGTGCGAAGCGCATCCCGATCCAGAAAGGGCCGCAACTGGTAGATCCTACGGACCTGTCCAAAAGCCCCCCTGGCGACGGCCGCCACATGATCTTCCAATGACAGCCGTACATCCAGGAGGACACCCAGATTGCGGGCCCCCTCTGTGGGGGCAAGAATTTCCCCCCCCACAGCCAGCGATGGAACCAGCCGGCTGTATCGGGGTGCCGGGAAGCACAGCCACTCAGTCTTAGATGGGTTGAGCTGAAGCCTGTTCCGCCCCATCCAACACCGCACGGCCTCCAGGCATCGGGTCATCACTTCGACGGCTTCATCGGGGTGGCCCGGGGTAGAGATGTACAGCTGGGTGTCATCAGCGTACTGGTGGAACTCTACCCCAAAGCCACGGATGATCTCACCAAGCGGCTTCATATATATGTTGAACAGGAGGGGCGAGAGCACCGACCCCTGAGGCACCCCGCAAACCAGGGGCCTCGGGGCCGACCTCTGCCCCCCTGCCAACACAAATTGCGAGCGGTCAGAGAGGAAGGAGGAGAACCACCGCATAACGGTGCCTCCCACCCCCAACCCCCCCAGCCGCTGCAATAGGATACTGTGGTCGACAGTATCAAAAGCCGCCGAAAGATCTAGGAGGACCAGGACAGAGGAATAACCCCTGTCACGGGCCCTCCAGAGATCATCCACCAATGCGACCAGCGCCGTCTCTGTGCTGTGCCCGGGCCTGAAGCCCGATTGGCGTGGATCCAAATAGACAGCTTCATCCAGGTGCTGGGGAAACTGTTGTGCCACCACACTCTCAACAACCTTCGCCATAAAGCGAAGGTTGGAGACAGGACGATAATTAGATAACAAAGTTGGGTCCAGGGACGGTTTCTTGAGGAGGGGTCTCACCACCGCCTCTTTCAAGGCGGCGGGTAGATATCCCTCACTCAAGGAAGCGTTAATAATGCCCTGGAACCAACCTCGTGTCACCTCCCGGGTGGCTAACACCAGCCAGGAGGGACACGGGTCCAATAAACATGTGGTCGCATTCAGTCCCCGCAGTAACCTGTCCACATCTTCGGGGGTCACAGGATCAAACTCGTCCCAAATGACTGTTCCAAATTCCGCCCCCGATTCCCCACCCAGAACTGCCCATTCGGAGTCCAAGCCATCCCGGATCTGAGTGATTTTATCCACCAGGAACTTTGAAAAATCCTCAGCCTGTCCCTGCAAGGGGTCCTCCCGCGCTCCCCCTTCTAAGAGGGAGCGGGTCACTCTAAACAGGGCAGCCGGGCGGTTTCCTGCGGACGCAATAAGGGTGGAAAAGTAAAGACGCCTTGCCACCCTTATCGCCACTAAATAGGTCTTAATAAAAGACCGTAAAAGTGTTCGGTCAGGTCCGGAGCGAGTGGTCCTCCAAATACTCTCCAGGCGTCTTTTCCGGCGCTTCATCTCCCTCAGCTCCCCGGAAAACCAGGGGGCCGAGCGAGAGCGGTGCCGGGTCAGAGGCCGCAAGGGCACGACCCGGTCCAGGGCCCCAGCCGCCACCCTTTCCCAGGTGGCGACTAGGTCCCCCACCGAGTCGTGAGTCCGAATGTCGGGATATGGCCCAAGCTCCATCAGGAACCTATCTGGATCCATCAGGCGCCTGGGGCGGTACCAACGTATTTGGTCCGCCTCCCTGCGATGGGGAGGAGCGGCCTGGAAGTCTAGCCTAAGGAGCGAATGATCTGACCATGACAAGGGTTCAATAGAAACATCCCCAACACCTAGATCATCCTGCCACTGTCCAGAGACAAAAACCAGATCCAGAATGTGACCCCCAGTATGCGTGGGTTCCTTAATTAATTGGGTCAGGCCCAAGGCCGTCATGGAAGCCAAGAACTCCTGAGCAGTCCCCGAGGCCCCACCGGCCGAAGGTAGGTTGAGATCCCCCATGACCATCAGCCTGGGGGTCTCAACCGCCAGGCCGGCTATGACCTCGAGGAGCTCAGGCAGGGCCGATGTCACATAGCAGGGAGCCAGGTATGTGATCAATAGGCCCATCTGAACCCCGGAACCACACTTAACAAACAGGGACTCACATCCGGTCGTCTGAGGAACAGTGGATTCCCTAGGATCTAGATCCTCCCGAATAATTACCGCAACCCCCCCACCCCTCCCCTCGGCCCTCGGCCGATGAAAGACCCGAAACCCGGCTGGGCACATCTCTACTAGAGGGACACCCCCCTCCTGTCCCAGCCAGGTCTCGGTAATGCCCGCCAGGTCCGCACCCCCCTCCGTGATGATATCGTGCACAAGGGGGGCTTTATTCACTACGGACCTGGCATTGCAGAGCATCAGCCGGAGGCCCGGGGCCCGATCATTCAAACAACTCAGGGAGCGAGACATGACCTGGGGGCCGGAGCGCACCACCGCTTGTAAACAGCGGGGGCGAGCTCCCATCACTTGATAAGACCCCCTGTCAACACCATACCTGCCTCTCCCACCGATCGTAGGGATAACCCTTTCATCCCCCTCCCCAGAAGAAACCCCCATCTTCGGAACGACCGACCCCGATCCCAAGGCCCCCCAGTCGCAGGTATCCCCCGGTCTGGCCTTATCCCCAGGCGGGTTGTCCCCCAAACCCAGCCCGGGCCCCCTCCCTAACCCAATTAATAAATTCCCTTGCCCTAACCCCATTAAAAATTTCATCAAAAATTTAAATAATTTAAAAGACCCCTTAAAATCCCTAAAATTGAAATCCCCAACTGCGTCATATCTCCTCTCTGGCACCCAAGAGCCATCCTCGAGGTATGACCGGGAGAGGTCTGAGGGCCACACCTGAGAAAGGGGGGCATTCCTCAGGGCCCTCAGTTCAGCTGCCGAATAGATAGACTTCAGTTTTTCATCGCCTCTGGGTAGTAAGGCCTCACAAAGCAAGGGCCAGAATAAAATGTCCTGTGGAAGAAAAGAAAGATCCTCTACCCCAATGACCCTCTCACGGTCACTGGGGAGTCCTGGTGGTAATAGGTCCACCATCCTCTCACGATGATTAAGAGTTGTTAACCTAATCTTACGTAGCTGTTTCTCTGGTAATATCACACTACTAACTAGAGCATACAAAACATTTGCTAGACCAATACTCGAATACAGCTCATCAGTCTGGAACCCACATTACATATCTGATATTAGCACAGTTGAGAAAGTCCAGAAATATTTCACAAAAAGAGTTCTACACTCCTCTACTCGTTGTAGAATACCTTATGCCACCAGACTTGAAATTCAAGACCTAGAAAACCTTGAATTACACTGTCTTCGGTCTGATCTAAGTATGGTATATAAAAACATACATTGCAATGACTTACCTGTCAATGAATACTTCAGCTTCAACCATAACAACACAAGAGCAAACAATAGATACAAACTCAAGGTTAACCACACCAAACTTGATTGCAGGAAATATGACTTCAGCAACAGAGTGGTCAATGTGGAATACTCTACCTGACTCTGTGGTTTCTTCCCCAAACCCCAAAAACTTTAACCTTAGACTGACTACTATTGACCTTACCCCTTTCCTAAGAGGTCTGTAGAGGGCATGCATAAGCGCACCAACATGCCTACCATCCTTGTCCTATTGTTTATTTTATTCTTCTTATTTGTACCCATTTTATGTATTCATAACTATGTCTATACTTATACCTATTATCTTGTAAGCGATTGATAAATCAAATAAATTCTAAATTCATGTGACCTGCCATGACAACACGAGGTTGTCACCCTTGATCTACAGTTAGTCATGCACACCACAAGATAACCTGCAGCTATTGTAGATTACCGAATTATTGTTTTATTATAATATCAATGTACAACCAGTATTTTACTATATTACTAAAAAAAACCTTGTTTGTATTCATTGAATGTTGTGCCTACTTAGATGCTGATGCCTTTCTTGCAGGAATATTGTATGCTCTCAATATTCTGATAAGAAGCTTAACATCTCCATCCGAGACTGCCTGGGCTGCAACCTTTCGTCTCTCTTTTCTTTGTGGTTTCAGATGTCTTCTGCGTTCACTTAGCTTGAAAATTGCATTACTCAATTGGCTAGAATAAATGAAGAAATAAAGTTATTTTGATCAGACTGAAAAAGTCAAGCTGATGGCTGCAGCACCGTAATCAAAGCCCTTTTATATATGTGTTGACTTCACCTGCACATATAAAGGGTGGGGACATCAATCACACTGCTGCAACTGTTTTGACCCTCTCCCAGTGGATGCTGCTGGTTTCAATTCATGTGGAAGCCCTTAGGGGGACCCAAAGAATTTTTATTACTGCAGTTTACCTGCTAATAACAGGATGTTCATTGATGTCATAGCGTAAATGATTCTATAGGGAATGGCATTTACCATTTCTCAAATCTTGAAATGTATGCACAATTGGTTTTATAAAACAATTTTATTTCATATATTTTATACTATTTACCAGCATATAATGTTATAAAACTATATTTGTTCTAGTATTTCAATAATAAATGAGATATTTCAGACTATTTTTTTAACCTTTCAGTTTCATGTAGTAAGAAGAATTTTATATTGTTCATATTAAGCATTTGTACCCACCTTGGGCCATTTTAAAATAAGTTGTTTAAATTTACCTACCTCATTGATATAATTTCTTCATAATCACTCACAAGATCTGATAAATTAAATTTGTGCCTAATTGTCAAAATTTGTTTTGCAACTTGATTTCGCATCTAAAAAAAACATAGTTAAAAAAAAGCATAAATTATCTGCAAAATTTAATCAACATGAGTTTAAGCCAGAAACAAAATTTATTTAGATGTTGAGGGCTCCTTGGTGTTCTCTCAGCTTGGTTGTTTCCTTGCAGGCACTTCATTACTATAACTAGGTAACATCATTAGTGCTAGCACCAATGGGTGCTTTAAACCATCGCACTAGCTCTGTTGATGTTACCAAGGCTGAATAATGAAATGTCTGCAAGAAAACAAGCAAGCTTAGAGACCCTGAACTACAAATATTCTCTTTATTAGTATTTAGATGTTAATGCTTTGGATGTGCTAGCAGAAATCAATACATTCAGAGTGAATTATCTAGTATAGGCATTGCTTTAAGCAGATAGAATTGCCCTTGGGGATCAAAGCATACACACTGCATGATGGCATTAGAATTACTAATTTTTGTCCATGTCTGATCAGATCCTAAATAAGGAAACATATGATTTTTAGAACAAAAAAGTGTTTGTTTTTAGAGGGAGATTTAAATTTTATTTCATTATATAAGGTTAGCAAAATCCTTCCTCTTCTGTATTAAATTATGTCAGAAATTAAATGTCTTTGTGAACAAGACCACCTGCAAGCAGGATTTTGTTCAATTCACTAATGCACCCTTACTGCTCTTAAGAGTAGACCTCAAAGTAGGCTTTATATTTATTATATTCATTGAAATTAAATTAGTAAAATAAAGTAATGTCTCATTAGAAGTAATAATATGCTACAATTTCCATTTTCCAGGGCAAGACTAGACTGAATGTTGGAAAAACAAACAAGATAAGATATAAATTTCAGTACAAATTATATTGTGCTTTATTTTTTATTCAGTACAATTACATTCAGTACAATACAATTTGTACTGAAATTTAGGGAATGATGAAATTCTTGTGTTGGGCCAGCACAACTGGATTAATTCTTGCATGCAAGATAATTGCTCGAGATAAAGAAACCAAAACATCTTAATATATGTACGATATAATAGGTCTGTATCTAATCCTAATTGGAACATGCAGTTCTGAGGAAGGTGTGTGATTATATTAAAATAGCCAAATTCAAGTGATATTCTACCCAATAGTATATTTAACATATAATGTAACAAGTATTTTGTATGGTTAAGCATGGTTCTGCCCTTTTCCTACTTCTTTTAATCTGTATATTTATGGTACAAATTTTCAAAGCAGGAAAAAGAAATCTATTACTTTAATTTAGGCTTGTGATATGATCATTATTTGAAATGTTCCTTAACGTCTGAACAGAGTTCTATCAGCTTGGATGCAATACTGTTTTAAATATTATTTAATAATTAACTATGAGAAGAGTAAGTTCTAATGTTTGGACATTAGTTGGCTTATTTTTGTCAGCTTCAGTGAGATGGCTTATCCAATTAGAAAAGGCATAAAGAAAAGACTGATTAGATATTTATTTTTTTAAATTGACATCCTAAATTCATATTACTTTCATATCTTTAAAATCAGTTATGGAGTAGGAGTGGGAGGTTACTGATTGATGTGGATTATTAGAATTTTAAATAATTGGACTAAGTTTCCTTCTTTTCTATAATTTAAACTCTTTTAAAAAAAGAAACAGATACTAGTCTCCTTGTTCTCCTTTTGGTTTTCTAACTTTCTTAAATATCTAGCTTTATCAAATTTCTGCAGATTTTCAGTTAATTGTACAATTTGACTCATGATCATTTTTAAAATCTAGCATTTATGTCATATCTCCACCAATGGATTTCAGTATATTTGCCAATAAAAAAGCCCCCTCTAATATTTAACATGGAAAAAAAATAAACATATTTCAAAAAATAATTAAACCTATTCTTCAAGCTTGTTTGGCTGTATTAAGAATGACCTCTGGTGTTCTGGATGGGTAATTTTTTGAAAATAGCATCTAACTTGGTTGCAATACATTTCCCTTAATTTTGACTGTTTGGGATTTATTTAAGGATTTGCTTTCACTTGCAGATTATAGTAACAAAGTTTACAGAGTTCTAATTAAAGAACATATTGTTTTTAAACAAAAATATAATTGTATGTATTTTCAATATCCTGTTATTTTTAGGTTAAAAACTAAATGTACAATTTTAAAACTAATTATTTAAATTAGTTTTAAATACAGTATTTGTAGAAACATGTTTTCTCTTATGGCTTTATGTAGTGTTGTTTGTCTATGATCAATAGCTGACATAATAAAGTTGTACTGCGTTGTACTAAATTAAAGTGAAAAATGTGAGGCTTTATATGAATAGGAATTCTCACTTTGTGCATAAGATTTAAATGAATGTATTTTATACTGTTTTAATATGCAGCTTTTGTATTAACAATATAACTGCAATGCATTACTCTAAGCAATTTTTATATTGATATACCAATGTTACTTATTTTATTTCTGTTTCACATGATTTATATATGGATTTAAACCATGACTCTCTGGGAAACTGTCTGTATTTTGATGTTGATGTTATTACAGCAATTATATCCTAAGCAGCATATACTCCAGAAAAATATACATATATAACATTAGAAGACTCTTTCTATAGAGGGACAATTGAAAGCATCCTGTCATATTATATTACTCTGTGGTTTGGAAGTATTACTGTTTCAGATAGGAAGGCTGTGCAGAGACTGGTGAGGATGGCAGAAAAGATTATTGGATGTTCATTTCCTTCTATTCAGTTCGTGGCATATAAGCGCTGCATAACCAGGGTCTGCAGGATTGTCATGGTTGCTACACAACTTCTCCATGACCAGTTTTCTTTGTTACCTTCTGGGAAGCGACTTCATGCTATCTGAAGCAGAACAACTGGATTCTGTAATAGCTTTGTACCATATAATATCAACCAGGGGTGGGATTCTACCGGTTCAGACCAATTTGGTAGAACCGGTTGTTACAATTCTGCACAGTTCAGAGAACCAGCAAATTGTGCCCCTGGCTGGCCCTGCCCCTCTCTGCCCGCCCCTCCCCTCCCCACCCAGTTTTATCGCGCATACGCAACATCGCATGCATGCACAATATCATTGATTGCATTCTCCCACACCCACCCCGCCCCACCCAGTCACTCCTTATGGTATTTTTTCCTCCCAACGATCAGCTGTTCCAATGATCAGTTTTGCCAAGATCTCCCTTGCTGTTTTACTATTTCTCCCAGGAGGGTTCCCTGAGGCCCAGGAGGCAAAAAGGGATGTGCGAAGGGGGGTTCCTCCCCACACTCCATTTTTTGCTTCCTGGGCCTCAGGAAAGCCTTCTGGGAGCAAAATTGGCTTTCCAGGAAGCTTCCTTGAGACCCAGGAGGAAACCAAATGGAGCCCAGGGAAGGCTGCAAAAAAAAAATCCATGCCTGCCCAGTCACATGACCATACCCACCTAGCCATGTTCACCTAGCCATGCCCATAGAACTGGTAGTAAAAATATTTGCATTCCACCCCTGGTATCAACTTTGTCAACTCTCAAGCCTCTTTTTTCTGCTATGTATTCAAAATGGAGTGTGATTAATTTTAGTGTGTACGTGTGTATAGCATATGTATATGTGTCTGCACGTATGTGTACAATTATATATTTATTTTCTTTTGAGAGCGGACATCAGAATTTAATTTTTTAATGTGCGCCAGTGTGTTCACAAAAAAAGTGACAATAAAGGTTAACTTATCTTAAGCCAACTGTCCTTATGTTTGATAGAAATGGAACGCTACATTGTTTTATTTTCAGTGCAATAAGTAGTTTCCAGCCATTCATTTTCTAATACATTAAAATTGTCATACCATCCTAACAAAGTTGGCAGAACTATTTCTTTGTGCAGAAATAGGATCCATATCTGTCATACACATGTCCTTTTCCAATTGGCCTCCATGTTCCTGAAAGAAGAAATGGATTGTTTTATCAATTAAAAGTAACACTAGCCTGTTCAACCAAACAAAAGATAGCATCTAAGTCACAAAATTTATATTCTATCTTCTTGAAGGATATAGATTTTTGTGGTCTTAAGTAACAATTATTTAGCATTTAGAGTAGTACTGTCACCTCATAAATCATTCCTATGCCTGTTTTCAAGTTGCCATAAGGAGGGGGGGGGGAGGCCTGAGGGAGCAGTGTGGCTGATGAAGGCCAGAAGCACATTCCATGCTTATTTTGTGGAGATTGTAGCCTAGGATACTGGATCTTCTGCCCCAAAAATCCTTCCTTGGAGACTTTGATTGACGACACCCAGCTTGTGAATTTGTTTCGTTGGAGAATCTGATTTATCACAAACCCAGGAGGGTGGAGGGAAACAGGATCATAGGTGATATTAAATTATATGTCTCAGAGTTGGCTTCATACGGGTTAGTGCTGGACATGTTGCTCCTAATAAATCTTTTGGATTCTTTTGAAGCTTGGCTCAAGGCTCATGATTTAATTAGGACAATCATCAGAATCCTGACAAGTACTTTCTATTCATTTCATATAGGGATATCTACATATTACTATAGAAATCTAATATTTTAGTACCTCATTTTTTGCTGGTATATAATTTAAGTATTTGAAAATGTCCCAACACTTGTTAATTCTTTATGACACTTCTTAATGTGAGGATTGAATATAGAATTAATAAATAGTGTAACTAATGCAAGCAAGGTTCAGGAAAAAACAAGCAAAAGGAACCTATGTTGATCCATGAGAAAAACTGAATTTGTAAAAAGTTTCTGGTTTTTTTCCAACTCCCCAATCTATCTGTTTACCTAACACTGTGATTCTTTTAAATGCTCAGCTGTGTATGTGGTGTTGCACATGTACAAAGCCATAATCAGAAACCCTCCAAAGAAGCTTGGATGTGGCTCCCAACTTCCCTTAGCTGCTATAGCATCACTGAGAACCAGGCCAACATCAACTACCTTAGGCATTGGAAGAGGTAAAAGTAGAACATTGTGTAAAAGGAAAATGTAAAATTAAACTTTAATATTTGTTCTTAAAATAAAATACCTGAAAAATTGTGTCTGGAATTTCTTTGTCAAAGAGAGGAATTTGCTGAAAACAGTAGAAGCCCAACTGTCCTAAGTTCCTAAGCTGTAACAGCTGGAAACGTTTGCAATTTTGAATATCTTCTGCAATAACGAAGTTAAATTCTTGCAGTTGTTCAAGGCGAAAATGTTTTGAATCACTTTTCTCCTGAGATTGTGCATACTATTAGAAAATAATAAATATAAATTGAGATAATTTTGCTAAATACAACCAATAATACAAAAACATTACTGCTATGAACATTGCTCATAAGCTGAAGAGGAGAAAATATAATGAAATATACAAAGATTTTGCCGCTAAATAAACATAAAGAGAGCTAAATTGTTTTGAAAAACAAAGTTATTCAGAAAACAATTGACTTTTTTCTTTAAAATTTTTTGATATGTATGTATGGAAACAGAACTGTTGCTAAATGCTATGAAAACTTTTGTTGGCAAACAAAAATCATCTTCTAATCGTAGTTAAGTAGATGCATCTAGGAATTCAAAGCAAGATACTGTTTCAAACATCTGCTACATTTTATAATTATACTGTTACATGGAGAACCATGTAACTATTATAGCTAATAAATATCTATACTTCAAATATGTATTTATTCTTCCATTTAATTTATTTTATAGTCATCTAAGTTATAAACTAATCACTACAAGTATTTTGACTTCTTTCTTCTTCCATTTTTTAAAAATTATTTTAAGAAAGTACAATGCAGCAAATTTAAGAAAAAGGCTTAAAAAGCTAGGCTGTAAAAGACCTTATTACTTCAAATCCAATTGCAAATGCATTGTTTTTATGCATAAATACATAATATAGTGTAATTACATATAAATATATATTACTTCCATGATTATAGTGAAAGATTTCCAAGAAACACACAAAAGCATAATATATTTTTGAAGACTTCATTGTAGGATCAAAAAGAAAAATAATAATGAAAGATTATTTACTTGATGTGCGTATACATTCTGAGACATTAAAATAACATTTCAATATTGTTTATTTCATTAAAAACAGTAATGAAATATACAGCATTATGATGCTCTATACCTATTTATTAGAAAGAACTTCAAGAAGATTCTATTATTTATTATTATTACACAGTTTTTCAGAGAATTTGAACTTCATTACAGAAATGTCATCATTACCATAATTAATTCAACAAATCTGAGTAGTAAGGATCGTTTGGGTCAATATTTATGTCTTTTGCCCAGTCAATTAGTTTTTGGATATCAGAATGCCACCAATTCCTGTCCCTTTTCCCTGAATTGATGTTCCTTGGTACACTAAAAAAAAAAAAAGCTTCATATGAAATAATAGTCTCATTATGATGCCACAATAGGAAAAAAGGAATCTTTGTGAAAGAATATAGATTTATTTTACCAGTTTAAAATAGTCACTGCACATGAACTGCAAGATGTTCCAGGACTTTAAATTATACACTCAGCTACTAATTTAAGGATGTAGAAATGGGCCTTAAATCATAAGAGTGTGGAAAACATCCTTAAAAGTCAGTAGGGTTATATACTTGAAATGTAAGCTATTGAGAGCAATATCGTGCTGCACCTAAAAGAATTTAAGAAAGTTATCATTTTTGGGAATAAAAGTGTATACCTTTTAGCTTTAGCCAAGATCTAAATTTATGGATGATTTTAGGAAACCTTTGTAGCAATAATAGCTATGGACACTAAGCTGAACAGGTAAATTGCATTGGTATATTGGTGTGTCCTTACTTTGAGGAGAAGCTGTGATCTAGACTCTGATGTAGGGCCAAAGTGGAAAAATTTCATGTCAGGCCCAGCTTAAGGCTCAAGGACCACTGGCCCTCCAATGATGTCTATTAAGCATAAAGCAAATCAATATATGACATGCTTACAACTGGCCATCATGACAGATTCCTATCTAGTTATCTGGAGACAGTTATGCCATAGAAAGAAGATTAGTAATATATGTCATCTATGTCCAGGATCTATGCAGTACAAAAACTTAATGCCACATTTCCCCACTTTCTGAGCAAACTCTGAAGTGCATTACAGAAAGTCTTCACTTACCAATCACTCCATTCAATGATGATTTGAATTTGCAATAGCACTGAAAATAGAGATTTACGACTGATTAGTGAAGTCACATGATTGCAATTCAGGTGCTGACAAACTATGCACATACACAATGATTGCAATTCCCCATGGTCACGTGATCACTATTTACAAAGTCAATGAGGAAGCTGGCAAGAAGTCTCAGTCATGCAACATCAATTTAATGATCTGCAGTGATCTCATTAATGATTGCAACTAGAACTGGCATTGTAAATTAGTGTGATAACGTAACATCACACTTAGTGACTACTTAATAACTTGCTTAATAACAGATTTGCCAGTCCCTATTTTGGTTGGTGACTATCTGTATTTATATACATTTCATGCTTCCTCCATGCCTAGTTAATTGGACTGGGTCATGAGAAGCTATGAGTTTTCAGAATTCCAATAAAATTAATAATAATAAAATGGTTCTTGGAATGAAGGGGGTAGGAGACTTGTAGAAATAGCTAGGCATGGCTGTGCTAAGCCAAAGCCTGCAATTTGTAACTACTTCAAACTGGGGTGTAGAAGTAACACAGATATATGCAATTAGATTAGCTTCATTCTATCATCCTGGTTTCAAAATATAGTTCACATGATTACTGAGGCAAAAGCAAAAACAGGTAGTTCCTCAATGTATGAAAATGCACAAACTATTTCTATGAAGACTTAGAACTCTTAGATTCCTTCCAAGACAAGGAAAAGAGATGCATGGCATGATAGTTTATGCATTGCATGGAAAAAATAGATTGTATAGATATTTTTTACAAAAGCATGTGTGAAAGAAATATCTTTCTGGGTTCAGTTCAAGTGGGGAAAAAGACACTGGAAACATGGAGGCTGCTTGGAAGGTTTAATGGTGTACAGGGCCACATGGCCTGAAGCTCCAGAGAAGAATGATCACATGCTTCAAGGTGAGAAGAGAAGGGGAAAAAAAGAAGTCCAGATCCTGAGAGACCCTTATATAACCTCTGTTGGGGCCCCCTTAGTGTTTCCTGTTCCTGTGCAAGAAATGAATCCCATTGGCTGTCAGACTCCCAGGGGCAGGGGTCTTAACTTTGTAGGCTTGGTCTGGACCACATGGCTTCACCTGAGTGCTGGCTAATGCCATCTTCCCAGAACATGTGGTGAGATGGGTAATCCTATCATTTCCTCAGAGCCATCCTTAATCCCATCACCCTGGAGCTAAAGGGGAAGGGCAGA
>JAGDQI010000276.1:330333-403361 GCA_023653725.1 Bungarus multicinctus
AGCAAAGGATTTTAGAAAAAATGAACCCTGGTTAAAATTGTGTCATCACAGAACTTGGCTTCCCAGTAATGTTTGCATTACTTTAATGAAGGGCTATTGGCAACGGATGGGACTACACTTCACAAAAACTGAAACCATATATTCGGAAACCGACTGGCCATCTCAGCAAACTAAATTATTATTATTACGTATTATATTTTATTCAGTAACATGAAACTCAGTCAACTGAACATTTTAAAATGTATGACAAATATCCTTGACTGGCACTGATGGTTTGATACAATTGTTGGCCAGCCTCCAGGTATCAACCAAGTGTCTTCTAAAAATTTATGATGTTTCAGAGTAGCGTAGTTTTTTGCACTGCTTATTTTTATTCTGAATTTCTTATCACCTTCTCACCTCTCTGTTCACCAACAACTCACACCTGTGTTGCTTACCTGGGCGGAACAAGGGAGATGGTTCTATATTGCTTACCTAATGATTTGGAGTTAGAATTTCTCAATCCTGCCTATTTTCTTGGTATCCCATCTCCAATAAAATTCCTTTTGAAATGCTGCCTTTTTCAGAGTTTTTAGCTTGTCTGGGGGATAGGAAAGACAAGTCTTTACACTTGCCCTAGTTGTTAAGTGAATCTTTGCAGTTCACAAATTAGGAACCTGGTTGTTAAGTAGATCTGGCTTCCCCATTTTCCTTGCTTGTCAGAAGTTACAAAAGGTAACTTCTGGCACATAGTAATGGTCATAAATATGAACCAGTTGCTACACATCTGAATTTTGATCACATGATCATGGGGATGCTGCAAAGATTGTAACTTTGAAAACAGTCATAAGTCACATTTTTCAGTGCCCTTGTAACTTTGAGTGGTCACTAAATGAACTGTTGTAAGTTAAAGACCACCTGTATGTCCACAGCATTTTGCTGATCCACTAATTTAGTCATTTTGTCAAAGAATGAAATAAGATTTGTTTAGCGTGATCTGTTTTTGACAAACTCATGTTGGCTTCTGGTTATAACTTTGTTTGCTTCTAGGTGTTCGCATATCTGTTGCTTGATTATCTTTTCCAAAATCTTCTCAGGTATTGATGACAGGCTGGCTGGTCTGTAATTTCCTGGGTCTGTTTCTTTTCCCTTTTTTGGAGATGGGAACCACATTAGCTCCTTTCAAGTCCTCTGGTAGCTCCCTGGTGTGCCAGGAGCTTTGAATATATGGTTCAGTGGTTCCAAGATTATATCTGCCAGCTCCTTCAGAACTCTGGGATGTAATCCATCTGCTGCTGGTGATTTGAACTCATCTAGAACGGACAAAGGTGTATCAAATTTTTCAGCTTTCAATTTCCAAACATTAGGGGTGCTCAAACATTGTGACATGCCTTGGGGATTATAAAGATACTTTGGTTTTAATATAATTTAATGTGTTTGTTAAATAACTACATAAATAGCATAACTTTTTAACATCTTGTTTGTTTCATTTCACAGGTGTCAGCTGTCTTTCTCTTTTTGTTACACATTATTTTGTCTGAAAGTGTTAATACTGCTGGCCTTGATTCCTGTGAGTGTGATAACTGATTGTAATGGCTTCTAAAAAAAGAACAAGACTGAGAACATTCACTCATATGAGCAAGCTAATTGGGACTGGCATAGACTTACTGCTTTCTGAACTCCCAATACTGTGAGACATTCTCAGATATGGCCTATTATTAAGAGAACAAAGTAGTGATGATGCTAGAAACTGCCCAGTAGCCAGTTTTGCAATAGACATATATCCAAAAGTGCTTGAAATGAATGAACAGTTCTTTTGTTGTAAATTCATGTGTGATAATCTTGAACAAGATCCAGAGATCTGGAATCAAGCCAAAAACATCCTTGGTAGTGGAAAGCTAGATGTCAAAGAGACTTTCACTGTGAAAGACAAACTGTTATGAAGACAAATTGTTCGACGTTCTCAACTGCAAGTGTCAAATTGTTCTGTAGCTGAATTCAATTGCTAGCCGCAAAAAAGAAGCTTACATTAACTGTACCAGTCCTAAGGAGATGAAGATACTCTTGCAGGAACTTGCTTTTGATAAACGTCAGAAAAACAAGATTGATTTTTTGGATCACACCAGATTGGTTTGCCAGATATGCCCAAGCAGAAATGACTAGGCAAAAGGCAAAAGCAGCAAGATGATGAGAGAAAAAGGCTCACTAAATATGAGCAAGAAGTATTCCAGACATTTCAATACTGAGAAATGAAGTAATTATCTCTTATGATGAAGCTGAAGGACAGATGATTTATGATGAAGATGAAGAGGAATGTGATGGAAGTTATGAAGAGGCCTTAGACCAAACACACATGACTTCTACTTCAAAATAAAATAAAGAATACAATAGATTAGAAATAACAAATGTTGCTATGCAGAGCATAAGATACAGTGTTGGTCTATATGCCACTACTGTCATTACAACAGTTGCTTTCATAGATGCTGGTTTGATCACTGAAGAAGACAAGAGACTTGTAGTTGACCACAATAAAGTCAATAGAGCCCAGGGAAAAAAATTAAGTCCCTAGATTAAGAATTTGATGAACTCTGTAAGAAGGATGAAATAGAATGCGTCTTCTTTGATGGCTGTATAGATGCAATTACAGTTATGCTGAAAGCAAACAATTCAGACCAACAATTCCTCAGTACCATCAAAAAAGAACATTATTCTGTGTGCAATGAATTGCCTGGAAGGTATCTTTATCATTTCACTCCAGAGAAAGACTCAAAAACAGGAAAACCTACTCAAGTGATTGCAGATAATCTGATGTATTTCATGAAGAAGAAAGGCATTGACAAAAGCTTGAAGGGCATTGAAGGAGATTCTACAAAAGTTAATACTGGCTGTGAAGGTGGTGCAATGCACTGGGTCAAGCTTGACTGGAAGTTGGTCTGGTTGGTGTGTGAATAAATGAATAAATTATCCCAGGACACTTAATCACAAAAATGGATGGGAAGACCTTGTCTAACAATAAATGGACAGGTAAAATTGGCAACATGCTAGACACTGCAACAGAACTTGACATTGATCCTTCATTCACCAGAGTTTCAATTGATGAGCCTCTCATTTCACTGAGCGACAGTGTTGTAAAGGATTTCTCTACTGATCAAGCTGTCAACTATGGAATTCATCGCTGCCACATAGCTGGAGAAAGTGGGAGGGGGGGTGTAGTAAACCTCGAGAGTCCTCTTGACCTAAGGCCGTAAGAATGACCTTCTCAAGTTAGGAATTGCATGATAAACTCAGCTTGGCACGACACGTAGGCAAATAGTTACAGGAACTAGCTGACCACAAAATATCTTGTTAATAGATAATCACGTTATCTTAGCACACAACAGTGGTCGCATCCTGCCATGGCGCCATTAGAATTATACTTCCTTGCTCCTCTTCACATATGTCTCGCTCCCCCCGCCCTGATAAAACTGCAAAATAAAAGAGGGTGGTGCGTTGCAATCGGGGGACTTCTTCATCTACCCCGGGCACAACGTGCTCTCTCACCTTGAGAAACTATGGTGTCTGTGTCAATTATTGATTCTAGTACTTAAGTACTCACCCTCGCGAGGGTCCCTCTAAATTTCACCCCTGCGGGGGCTCTACAAGCTGATCTAAGGACCTAAGGACAACGAGCAAACCGCGACAACGCGACAACTGGGGGCTCGTCCGGGATCTCTCACTTCTTCAGCTCCACGGCGTGACTTCTGTCTAGAGGTGCGCTGCCTTCACTCCCGTTGCTACGCACCTGGCAAGGCTCTGTACAATCATAAGTAATGGGCTCCTCACTCTCCAAAGTTTCGTCAGTTCATAGGGACGAACTTTACCAATTAGTGAAGAAGGCTAATTGTTTGCAGAAAATTAACGGCACCACTGTATATACCTTGTCTAGAAAATCTATCACCTCCTTCTTGCTTTATGTGGAACAGCACTGTCCTGCTTATCCGGCTGAGGGCACGCTGCATCGCACTTCGTGGGAACGCTTGGGAAAATATCTGTATGATGTCCCCAGAGCTCCACCGGACATTCTTATGTCCTGGCGTGCGATAATGGCTGCACTCAATACTATTTACCCCTCCACCACTCTCCCCGAGTCTTTATCTCTTGCCTCTAAAACTGCTAAGCCTCCTGCTGTTCACTTTGATTCTTCTCCCCCACCTTACCAATCTGTCGCCTCTTCGGATGATATTCCTCAGCTTGCCTCTGACCCTCCTTTTCACTCTGACACTCCGCACAATCGTCTGCAGCCCTCCTCTCCTTCTGTCTCTCCCATTCCTACTGATTCTCCGTCCCCACATCCCTCGGGGGGAAATATTACTGCTATCTGGCTTCTCCTTCCTTCACCTTAGAATCTTGTGATATACCTTCTGCTTACCCTATGACTCTTGTTCCGGGAGCCCCTGGCGCTCCTGTTCATACCAAACATAGAGTTAAGAGTGTTGAAAAATTTAAAAGAGGCTGTAAATATGTATGGACTGCAATCCACTTACACTCGTGGCATGCTTGATTCTCTCGTGTCTGCTAACACTGTAATGCTGTTATATGATTGGAAGATGTTGTTTTCTATGCTTATGACTCCTGCCCAGTATGTTGTTTGGCAGTCTGAATATGAAAAATTAGTAGATGCTGAAATAAAACGAGGCCTCCCTAATCTGGTCATTGCTGATCACTTAAAGGGAACCGGATTATACTCCATCCTGATTCAGCCACAAACTTGCCCTCGCCGTGCCTTTGCAATCATTCATCTTTGTGCGATGAATGCCCTGAAATGTGTGGATGACTCAGACTCTAAATCCACACACACCTTTTTGAAGGTAGTGCAGGAGGTTGACGAGTCTTACTCTTCATTCGTTAACCATTTGCAAACCGCTCTGGAACGCCTCGTGGCCAGTCTCGGGGTACTGCACCCTATGCTGCCAAGCCAAAAACTGTTTGCCCTCGTTGCAGAAAAGCTTTTCATTGGGCTTCCCAATGTCGCTCTAACCCTCCTCCTGCTCAGCAATTGGAAAACTAGGCATGGGGTCTTCAGCTAACCCCGCTACAAAGGCTGAAACTTCTCTTTCCTCTTCTCTTTCCTTTTTACAACCTACTTCTTTCCCTGTACAGCTGACAGAGGACATCGTTTATGATGATCCTGGTTCGGTCTTCACTCTCCCTCTTTCTATCACTGTTCTGAAGCCACTTCCACCTTCCTTGCCTGTTTTGCTCATACCTAACTCCTCCCTTACCATTGAAGGCGTAGTCGCTGCACCCTTTTTGTACGACTCCTCTTCTCTGAAAAATCTCTCTCTCGCTGCCATTGGCGACCGGTGCTTTTCCCTGAAAGCGGGAACGATTGTGGCTACTCTCATTCTTCTTCCCTCTCCTGAACCTCCTTCTTTGTTTGCTCTACAGCAATCTGTTCAAGCCTCCAAACCTATGTTAACCATATTGCTGAATGGCCAATCTTTTGCTGGCCTGATTGACACCGGAGCTGACGTCTCTGTCATTCGATCCTCTGAGTGGCCATCCTCTTGGCCCCTTGCTGAAACAACTTCAGTACAAGGCGTCGGTGGAGCACAGGCAGCAAAGGTTAGCTCACTTTGGCTTACTGCCTCTACGCCTCATTCCTCTGTGACTGCTTATCTTAAACCCTTTGTCCTTCCATTACATTGCAATTTGTGGGGCCGTGACCTGCTATCTCAACTCCACACTTCTCTCTACATACCTTGAATTATGGCTATTTCTCCTCTTTCTCTCACTCTCAAATCAAATATTCCTGTTTGGATTGATCAATGGCCTCTTACAAAAGAAAAATTAAACGCACTTCACACTCTCGTTCAACAGCAATTGGCAGAAGGTCATATTGAACCATCTACCAGCCCATATAACACACCAGTGTTTGTAATTAAAAAGAAAAGTGGCAAATGGCGCCTCCTACAGGATCTCCGTGTTCTGAACGCTATATTGCAACCTATGGGCCCATTGCAATGCGGCCTTCCAAATCCAAATTTAATTCCTGTAAAATTTGATCTCATAATCATTGACCTCAAAGATTGTTTTTTCTCCATCCCGCTGATACCAGAGGACAGGATACTATTTGCCTTCACCGTTCCTGAGTTTAATAATTCTAAACCTACAGCTAGATATCAATGGAAAGTTCTTCCCCAAGGAATGCTCAATTCTCCTACGATGTGTCAATATTTTGTAAATAAAGCTTTACAACCCTATCGGGACAAATTTCCTGAATTTTTAGTGTATCATTACATGGATGACATCCTGATTGCAGCTGATGGTCCTAAAGGTACAGTATGTAAAACTTTTCCATGTCTTCTCTCTCTCCTTGCTCTTGAAGGACTGCATGTAGCACCAGAAAAGGTGCAGTCTCATTATCCGTTACAATATTTAGGACACAAGGTTTTAGCCTCCACAGCTTCACCTCACCTTCCTGTTCTCACACTCCCTCAACCTGCAACCTTGGTTCAGTTACAGCAATGCCTGGGCACGCTCAATTGGGCACGCCCATATCTTTCCATTTCAACTCATACTCTCTCACCATTATTTCAAGCATTGGTCGGCCTTAAGCATCCAGCAGATCTCATTTGGCTGAATGAGCAACAGCTTAATGCTCTTAAAGAAATCAACAGCGCCTTGCATACCCATTGGGTGGACCGCTCATTACACAATCATGCACTCTCATTGGCGCTTCTTCCCACACCCACACTCCTTACAGCAATCATCGTTCAAATCTCGACTTCAAAGAGGCTACACATTTTAGAGTGAATTCACCTTCCTCATACCCCAAAAGCATCAATCACCACAAGAGCTGCACAAATGGCTCTTCTTATAGAACGGGGGAGGAAAAGAGCTAGAGCCTTGATGGGTGTGGATATCTGCACGCTTTACACTCCCTGCAGACTAACACAATGGGAACCACTCTTCCAAAATTCTGATGCGTTACAAGATGCGTTGGAAGGGTGGCAAGGGAATGTCTCCTGCCATCTACCACCAGACCCACGCATACAAGTGCTGAAAACAATTCCGCTCACTCTAGAGACTCCTTTAGTACAACAACCAGTGAAAGATTGTCTTACTGTATTCACTGATGGTTCTAAAACCATCGGGGCTTGTGTGTGGCAACTGACAATCAATGGCATAAAAAACTTACCACACCACAACCTTCTGCTCAACAGGCTGAACTGTCTGCCTTCAATATGGCACTCACACTTTTTCCCAACCAGCCAATTAATGTAATATCTGATAGTCTGTATGTGGCACAATTGGCCTTGAATATATTTGATGCCTACATTTCTCCTGCAACCCCTTCTCCTTTAATGACACTTTTTTTACAGTTACAAGACCTATTGAAGGAAAGGAAGGAATCTCTGTTTGTGGCCCACATCAGAAGCCATCAGCATCTGCCCGGATTTCTTTCAGAAGGCAATCACATGGCAGATGAGGCCTGCAAGTTGCATTTGTTACCAATCCTGCAGAATAACACCTTAACAGCAGGAGAAAGTCATGATTATTTTCATCAAAATAGAAAGGCTCTGGTGAGACAATTTGGAACTACTCATCAAGAAGCCGCGGCAATTGTTCAACAATGTCCTACATGTAGTCTGCAGGCACGAAGTGTCCCAGAAGGAGTAAATCCTAGAGGCACCGAGGCCTGTGACACATGGCAAATGGACGTTACTCAGTATCCATCCTTTGCGCCCTGGAAGTATATTCACGTGTCTGTAGACACTTACTCTGGGTTCATCATGGCCACACTGCAAAGGGGGGAGACTACTAAAAACACTATCAATCATTGCATTCGGACCTTTGTAACACTGGGATGTCCAAAAATTTTAAAAACAGACAATGGTCCTGCATACACGAGCTCCTCCTTCTCGGAGTTCTGTCATCATTGGTCCATTGTACACAAATTGGAATTCCATTCAATAGCCAAGGCCAAGCTATTGTGGAAAGAGCAAATTTAACACTCAAAACGGCCCTTGATCGATACATGGGGAAAAAAGGCGTACGCCCCCCGAACCTCCCAGCGTTACAGAATGTGTTAAATGTATGTTTATATACCTTGAACTTTCTGAATCTTACTGGCTCTCCTTCTTCTACGGCTGCTTCTCGTCACTTTACCACACCTCCTGTCCCTACCTCCAGACCTCTTGTTTATTTCAGGCAGCTTCCAGATCCGAAGTGGAAGGGACCTGTGCAACTGATCACTTGGGGCAAAGGATACGCTGCTGTTCAACTTCCTGATCGTGTTCTTTGGGTGCCTGCGCGCTGTGTTCGACCTTATCATGGGGAGGCTAAGGACAAGTGTTCCTCTCCTAGCCCTTCTGATTCTGATATCTCCTGTCTTTTCTCAGTTTCGGGCTGATCCTGCTGTTATCTTCGCCCCTCCGTTCACACACGTTACCTTTACCTTTGAAGACATCTCTCTTTCCGCCTGTAATTATGCCTTTCAACATCAAGGCCGTGCCTTGCGTCCCTCACCTCACGTCTCTCTTCTGTATGGCTACCAACCCTGTCGGGTCTACCTACATGTCTATGTCACCGCGAATACGGTGGGACCTTATTCCTGCTTAGGCTTTCTTGCTTCCCGTCAATCCTTCAATCATACAGTTTATCTCTTTTCCATTTTCTCTGTAACTCGCCCCCCACTACCCTCTATGTTTCTTTCTTGGCTCCTTTTGTCTCAATCTTCTCCTCAATCTTTTTCCCATACCCTGGTGCGCCACTTCTCCTGCTGCCAACCTCCCTGTGATACCACCAGCTGCCTATGGGATGCACCTGGCTCCCATCTCCCTGACCGCTATCCTGGTTCCTGGTCACCGCTCCGCGGACAACGAATTCGTAGACAGCTTCTCGAGTCCTCTCCACATCCTAAATTCAACTCCTTGATTCACACGCACCGTTACAACAATGAGGGAGCACTGCATCTTCGCTCTCAGGCCCTCTCCTGTTACCAGAGGTCTCCAATCAAGAAAAAGGGAATCATCTGGCGCTGGTTTTTCAACAATACCATATATCTACAAGACTCACCCAAATATACCATCAATTATCATTTTAGAGCAACTCATCTTTCAGTAATTGATCTGACCCTCTCAGACTTTGGTCTATACCAATGTGAAATTACAAAAATGGTACGAGGCTTTGCCACTTCTTCTCGGTTGACATTATCCCTACAACAAAAGTTTATCCCCCCCCAACGGAGGACACGAAGTGCACTCACCTCCCAAGATGCCAAACATTGCACCCCCTGCTTGCAAAAAACTCAACAGGGGCAGACCATCAGAACTACATTAATATATCACACTCATTTTATTTGCACCAACCCATCCACACACACCTGTGTGTGGAATAGCACGACGTATAGTATTTGTGAAGATAACAACAAACAAACCTGTTATGATCCCACAGGCCCCACTCATCGCTACAACATCTTCATCACTGTCGGAGCCGGCTCATCGAAAAAGACACTGGTCAATCATGACTTTTATAATCCGAAGGTATCCCAATCGGTCACTTTTGATGCCTGCGAAGCCATGGACTATGGCACAAACGAATGTGGCTCACTTGTCTGGCGACGGACATATTCCAGCAACGAAAAGTACATCTGTGCCAGAACTTCAAATCAACACGACCCCTGTGGCAAAGGCACCTACTGCAATGAATGGAAATGTGTGGACTTTCAATCCAGAGGGTTCACAGTGCGACCCGACACCATACCCAAGAGGGATAACCTTAAAAAACTCTATATCACCCGTCTTAGAGTTCCCGATCCCAACTGTATGCAACATCAGTGCAATCCCATCAATCTCACGTTTCCAGTACCGGAAAATTGGCTTTCCTTCCAAACATGGAAAGGTACTGATAATGACTATGGCTTGGGTATTGATGGGACAGGAACCAACCCTTCAGTAGCCATCAAAATAATAGTAAGCAAAATTTCCATCGACTCAACCAGACACTCCTTATTTCATTCTGTTTATTCGGAATTGGCAAAATTGACTCACCTGACCGTACCTCATGAGGTGCGCAACACCTTTGTACACCTTGCAGAGACTATTGCTAAATCATTGCAAGTTAAAAATTGCTTTGTGTGTGGGGGAACTACGATGGGGGAACAATGGCCGTGGCAGGCCCAGGAAATTAACATCACCCATGTCATAACTAATTGGTCCAACTTTGCTACCCTGTTTATTACCTATCTTTATTTCAATGATCAAACGTAGTTTAAATGCTATTGCCGAAGCTAAAGCTGCTGCGCAACTTAATCTCTTAATGCAAAATCATGTATATATGGCAATCCCAACTGAGGAGTGCAAGGCTCCGCTTTTGCACTTATGTTCCGATGACGACTCTGACACTGATAACCTGCCCTTGAACGAGGTTGATCGGGATGTCCCGGAGGGTATGTCCTTATCCAAGCACTATGATACTCCAAAGGAGAAAGGCTTATATTTTGAATCGGATATCGCGGCACCTTAAAAACAAAGAAAAGAGGACTTGTAGTAAACCTCGAGAGTCCTCTTGACCTAAGGCCATAAGAATGACCTTCTCAAGTTAGGAATTGCATGATAAACTCAGCTTGGCACGACACGTAGGCAAATAGTTACAGGAACTAGCTGACCACAAAATATCTTGTTAATAGATAATCACGTTATCTTAGCACACAACAGTGGTCGCATCCTGCCATGGCGCCATTAGAATTATACTTCCTTGCTCCTCTTCACATATGTCTCGCTCCCCCCGCCCTGATAAAACTGCAAAATAAAAGAGGGTGGTGCGTTGCAATCGGGGGACTTCTTCATCTACCCCGGGCACAACGTGCTCTCTCACCTTGAGAAACTATGGTGTCTGTGTCAATTATTGATTCTAGTACTTAAGTACTCACCCTCGCGAGGGTCCCTCTAAATTTCATCCCTGCGGGGGCTCTACGGGCTGATCAGAGAACCTAAGGACAACGAGCAAACCGCGACAACGCGACAGGGGGGTGATGTAAATTGAGTAGCTCTTAGTAGACAAAATATTTTTTTTTTTATTGTTCAAGGTTAAAGAGTGTGGTGCAGAAAGAATTAGAACTTACTTTGGGATTGGTTCATATGATGTGATGATGAGGGAGAAGGGGATGGTTTATAGGTTGGGACATTGTGGGGAAGCCGGGAAACTTTAGTTTCGGAATTCTACAGAATGTGCCAGGTTCTGTTCTAATAAAAGTACTTGGAGATTATGGTTGTCTTGGAGTTACTGACAGGAATGGATTTTCCCTGGAATACGTATAGATATAGGATCACACAAACAATAATGAAAGGAGAATTTCCCACAAATCTGGCTCTTCTGGAAATTTGCCCCATAAGCCATTTATGCTGGTTGACAACTGCAACTGTCAGCCAAATTTCTCTTTTTGTTAAATATGATAATACTGAATGGTCTCTTAGACTTTATCAAATATCGGTTTCAAAACATGGCTTTAAAGGCAAAACTCTCCAAAACTTAAGAATGATAGTGGAATACATCATTGGTATGTACCCTTGCTGATTCAACATCAAAGTAAAACTTTCCTGGATTGAAGGCCCACATCATGTGTTGTTCCAGCTGCAGCAAGTCAGACTGCAAAAGAAGGCTGTAGTACCATGCTTCTCCAAAAATAAGACCCACTCAGAAAATAAGCCCCAGCTTGATTTTAGCATATGCTTAATATAAGCACTACCCAAAAAATAAGCCCTAGTTAAGAGCCTGCCTACTCTGTCCCACCGTCTGTTTTTGTTTGCCTGTGGCCATAGCTGTGATGGGGCAGGTGGCTGCATGGCACATATGGAAGGCCATATATTGCATGCCTCCCCCTCGTGCCTCTGCCTCTGCCTGCTGCCGGTGCTGCCATGGTCTGAATGTCAAGAGAGCCAAGGCAGAGGCTGCCTCTTTTCTATCCCTCACTGCCCTTGTCCTCCAGCTCCACCACATATACAAAAGGAGCCTCCCACAACAGTCAACTGTAAGCTGATATGCTGGTATTCTGTCTTAGTTTTCTGTCCCTCTTTCAATTTTTTATACTTACCTTTATTGTCTTTCAGTCTACCAGAGAGTTATTTCTGCAACCATGCTGGTTTCTTCCTAGATTTCTTATTTTTCTTTTTCAATAGTATGGTACTGGACTGGGTTTTTATAATCATATTTTTTGAGCTTCTTGAGTTATTTTCCACAAAGATTTTCATCCATGGAATCCTTCCTAAACCCTCTTTAAATTTGTTGAAATCAGCTCTTTTAAAGTGTCACACACTAGTTTGATTATGTTCTATTGCTTGTGTTTACATTACATTTAATTCAAAGAAGGGTGTTGATGGTGGTTTGTTCTCTGAGTTTGCTGAGTTTCTGATCATAGCAATGAGTGGAAGCTTGTTAAAGAGACATCCACTCTGGAACTGAGGAGAAATTTCCTGGCAGTGAAAATCAATGGAACAGATTACCTCCCAGTGCTCCATTGCTGGAGGTTTTCAAGAATAGACTGGACAGCCATTTGACCAGGATTCTATAAGGTTTTCTATCTTGAGCAGAGAGTGGGACTAGAAGATCTCCAAGGTCTATGATGTTTTATCGTATGAAAGCTTGCAATTTTTATTCTGAATCTAATCAAAGGGGAAGCATGGTATTTGAATATTAATGAATGAGACATTACTGATTTGTAACTACTTTTTTGCCTTCAATTGAAGATTATCCTCACATATATAATCCTTTATATCCTGGAGACCCTCAAATATCTGTCAAAATCCAATTCCAAAATTTAGGATAGATGAGTACCATCAGCCTATCAATGACAATCCCAATCTATGAATAATCCTTCCCAAGTATTTTATAACATGGAGGGGAATGCAAACATAGCACCTGTTTCAACAACTATAAGTACATAGATACAGTATGCCAAGATTGCATCATGGAAGACAGTCATGCAGTCCTAAAAAAAGATGCTTTAAACCAGTGGTCGCCACTGGTGGTCTATGAGAAAATTTTGGTGGTCCGCAGAGAAATGTCACCCCCAGAGCACCCCCCAAAGCAATTAATTCAGGCCGTAGGGTAAACAAGGCTGCACTGCCTACATGGTCTGCGGGAACACAAGCCTTGCATTGCTTGCATTAGGAACAACACAAGGTAGTGAGGAGATGGGGGAAGGGTAGAGAAGGGAACTTGCTTGGCCACCAGGTTGCTTCTTCTGCTTCTTTCTTCTCCTCTGCTTTTGGCTGCATGCAAGGAAAAAGTCTTTCTCTCCCCCAAACTCCACCAGAAATGAGTCTTTGGGACCCCGCAAGGCATCCTACTCCAACAGGCTGCACCAGCAAAGTCTCATTTCTGGCAGAGTTTGGGGGGAGAGAAAGAAAGACTTCTGCTGCCTTCCTTGCATGAAGCCTGAGAACAGAGCTCAAAAGCAGGCTAGGAATGTGGCTGCCTTGGAGGGGGTGGGGGTGTGTGAGGGAGGGAGAGAAAGAGAAAGAAAATCACCAGCCCTCGAGGTTAGATCAGATCTCTCTTCCCCCCTTCCTCTGACAATGGAGTTCAAAAGCAGGATAGGAATGTGGCTGCTTCCTCACTCATGGCTGAACTCACAGACTCGTGGTAACTGTTCTACTTCTATCATTACAAGATGGGAGAAAAAGGATAGGAGATAAACCATCTTTTTACCTACAAGACAGATATGCAAAGGATTTGTCATTAAAGAAGAACTTCATCACAAATGTGAGTTATGAGGATACCTGATGAACCAATAAAAGTACTTTGTTATGGATGTTTTGTGGAGTTTATCTATCTGTATCTGTATCTAACTGCATCTGACAAATCTACCACTGTGCAGGATACAGAACAGTAAAAAGATGGTTAATTTGAAGTCCTGAACCCCATCAGTATAAAGACAGTTAATTTGGATTTGTGATAGAGCAAAGAAATATTGAAGCCAGGAGTGAATATGTAATGTTGATCTAAGCCAGCATTTTCTCATCGTCTCTCTCTCTATGTGTGTGAGCAACGGAACCCTTTAATGCTGTTTGGATGGTGGGAGGGGCTGGAATTCCCCCACATGCTAGAAACAAAGAGAACTCTTTCTAACCGCAGAGTTGAAAACCAGTAACCCCGCTCCTTCTCTGCTCAATTTGTCTTCCTGCTATCTCAAAGACTCAATTTGTATGACAAGAAGGAGAGCCAGAAACCAAACTTTGTCTCCAGCGTTCACTTGTCTTCGTATCAAGGCAGGAAGGAGTAAATCCCCCCTTTTCTCTTCAGCAAAAGACATGCTGTGTCTCATGTTACATCGCTGTTATCTAAAGGGGAGCTCATCTGCAAACAGTGGGAAGGGCTAAGCATTCCATTTGTCTTTGAATTACTACAATTACCAACTCCTTTTGTGGGCTAAAAGCTAGGAACTGAATGCATTTACAGCAACTGAAGAGAGACACTTGATCTAGCAATGATTTAAACACAGTCAGCATCTTGCCTTTTGCTATCCTGTTGAAGTCAATAAGGATTTTTCCTTTAACAAAATCAGTAGCAATCTAAAAGCAACCACTGTAAAGCATTGTATCTGTGTAACAACCTTTCCTTCCAGCCTCCTCAAATGCCATTCAATTGCTAGACTCTAGCACCATCTGAAGAAAAAAGAAAAAAAATTCTTATATGATTTTTTTTACAAAGTTTCTCAAATTTGACCAGAGTGTTTATTCAATGACAATCCCTTTTTGCAATTATTGTGGACAATTTAATCAATTTAATTCAAATGTTCCAAGATTAACTGCAACCTAACATGGGCATAGCAACAGTGTCTTCCAGGCATATTTCTGTGTTTAGCCCTCAAGTCTTCTGACTTCGCTACGCAACCTTTACTGCCACCTTGTGAAGCAAGCAACTCTAACAGGCATATTTCTGTGTTTAGCCCTCAAGTCTTTTGACTTCACTACGCAACCTCTAGTGCCCCCTTGTGTAGCAAGCTCACAATGCACCCTAGAAACAGCCATACTGTGTGCTATGCTAGCATTGCCCAGACTCTGCAGCGCCACCTACGTGCTCAAGTATTAAATCCAGCAGCAATTCTACTTTCTGCTACCTGCTTGCAGCGCACCCTAGTACAAAAAGAGGGAATTGCATGGAAAATCATTAATTTTTCCAAAATCACCTTTTACCAATTTGAAACATGACAACTGCTTCAGCCATGACGGATGTCCCTGAAGTACCAGGGGACTTGAACCTTCCACCCACCCTTGATGTAAGCATGGAGCCTGGTTCCCGAAACCCAGTTTCAGATGTCCAAATCTCTACAGAAGCGACAATACATCCAAAAGCCTACAACCTCAAAAAGAGTAAGAAGTTTACCAAACCCATGGAAGAACACTTGAGTAACGATTGGGAGAAGCAATATCACTGCTACACAGACTCATGGGTGGAGCTTGAGAAGATCTGTGATGCCCCAAAACACAAACTGCCCCGCAAGAAACTCCGCACATTGCTAGTTGATCTAGATGCCCTTCTCGCATGGTGGAGACACAGCGAAGACAACCTCAAGTCCATCCAGTCAAGATTGGGTGACCCCAAACTCCTAACACACGTCCATTGCTTTAAGGAGTTTCACAAGGAATGCGAAGACTGTGTCAAGGAAAGCAAGACAGCCCTCCAGGCAGCGCTCAACAACGCGCTTCGGCAGGAAGTAGCGTCAAGGGAGCAGGCCACATCTGACATGGCTCCTCAATCACATGTGTCTTCCTCCCATCATTCTAAGAAAGCCTCCTCCCTCCATCCCAAATCAGCTAGATCACAGGCAGGTTCCAAGCGTCTTGTGCCAATTCTCTGCTGCCGGCTCTCACCATCCTTCTACAGCATCCTCCTGTTGTAGCAGTGCATCTAAGGCCTCCAAAGCAGCCAGCTACACCAAACGAGCTGTAGAAGGCCAAATTGAAACTGTAGCAGCAGAGGCAGATTTACGTATTACCACAGAAGTGATACGACAGAAGGCTGAAATGGCCAAACAACAAGCAGAAATGGCCAAAGCTCAAGTCGAACAACAGATAGCAATAGCCAAATCTCAGGCCCAAGTGGAGTTACTCGAACAACAAAGAGATGGCAGCGAAAACAGCATGGGCCACAGCATGGCAGAAGGCGGCCAATGCTGCCTCCCTCAACTTCGGCCTCAAAGAGTTGGGAGAAGAGAGCCCAGATACATGGGTCAAGGCCTATGTGGACGAGCAGCACTCGCTACAAAATGAGCAGATGGAACTGCCTCAGTTGCCTAGCAGTCTCCCACAACCAGGAATGAATCTCAACCACAGACTCTAAACGTCAGTTATGCAACTGACGTACGTCCTAAAATACGAGATTCACTTCCCACCAACAGCAAACCTTCCCCAACTGATGTTGTACGTACTAATGTTCAAGATTCTCTTCCCAGCACCAGCAACTCTACTCCAACGTCTCATGGCCTGCCAAGTGAGCAAATTAGCCCATCAGTGCTCATAACAACCTCTCAACAAATTAACATGCAACCAATCACAATTGCTACACTCAATCCTCAGGCTAAAGAGTTCTCACCCCAATCGCTAAACAACTCTGACGCACAGCGTGGAACCTACACCCAACCTCAAAAGGTACTACCTACATATGTGAGTGTCAGCTAGTGCTCCATTCAAAATCCAAGAAAGAAACACTTAAACTCCATTTGTTAGAGTAAAGATATCTTTTACTGGAAATCAAAGTGGTAGCAACAAAAGAATTCTGAATCTGAGGAAATGAGCGAGAAAAGCACATATACAAAGTGATGGCAACGTTCCCACCCCCAACAGTCCATATCGCTCCTCCAATGAGACGGGGTGCATAACATCATGTGGGCATCTTCAGGTGGTGATGAGGCCTCTGTCCATTGACCTTGGCATAGTTTGATAAAGAGTCACAGTTGCGCATAGCAAGGAATAGAAAAGCAAGGAATAGAAACTTAAGCAAGACTCCCCCTCCCCTAGAATACAGTTTCGTTTCCTACTCACTCCAGCATGCTTCCCAGATATATCATGGCCCACTGCCCCCTCCCCGTTACTTATGGCAGCCGAAAGATGCAAAGCAGAAGAAAAGAAGCAAAGGAAGAAATCTTGAAGGCTGACATTCGGCCCTCCTGCAAAGAGACGTTAATCCTAAAAAATATAAGAATAAAAGATGATATACTACAACCAAGTAACAACAGCATTAATGTTCAGGGTTTATCAGGATACGTAGTGCGAAACGCCTGCACCAGCCGGGGAGCTCTAACATCTCTCTCGTCTACCCATTCAGACTGGGAAGAAGGAAAATGCTTCCAAGCAACCAAATATTGGATTCGACATCTCTTCTTCCTAGAATCCAAAATTTCTTTAACTTCAAAATGTTGTTCACTTTCAATGAGTAAAGGTACAGGGGGGGCTACCTGAGTCGGCCTTAGATCAGATGTATGTTCAGGTTTTAACAAACTAACATGGAACACAGGATGGATCCGACAGAGGGTTTTAGGCAGTGTCAATTTAACTGCCACAGGATTCACAACTCGTTCAACTGGAAAAGGTCCCACATACTTAGGTCCAAGCTTTTTCGATTTCTGTGTGGTCTGCAAAAATTTGGTAGATAAAAACACCCTATCACCAACTTGATATGGTTTCTGTGGACATCTCTTTTTATCTGCAAATTTTTTATGAGCTTGATGAGCATCATCTAATGCCTTGCGGGCAACTGGCCAAGTTAGCTGGAGATGTCTTATCCACTCATCTAATGAGGGAATGTTAGGTTTCTCTTGCGGAAGCTCGGGTATGGGTACAAAGTCTTGTCCTGAGGCCACTTTAAATGGAGTGAATCCGGTGCTGCTATGTACCGAATTGTTGTATGCCACCTCAGCAAAAGGCAGTAAGTCAGTCCAATCATCCTGCTGATAATTTATGTAACATCTCAGATACTGTTCCAATACCGAGTTAGTTCTCTCGCAGGCCCCATTGGTTTGTGGATGATAGGCGGAGCTTAACCCCTGGGCAGAGCCTAGTAATTTTAGGAACTCTTTCCAGAAATTTGAGGTGAATTGGACGCCCCTATCAGAGATTATGCATTCAGGAACTCCATGTAGCCTGTAGATATGCAGAATAAACAACTTAGCTAACGTCTTCGCTGACGGGACCTTCGCGCAGGGTATAAAATGTACCTGTTTGGAAAACAGATCTGTTACTACCCAAATGACTGTATTTCCTCCACTGTCAGGTAATTCTACTATAAAATCCATGGAGATTTCCTTCCATGGGGCCGTTGGTCTAGCCACATTCTGCAATAAGCCTGCTGGTTTGCCGGGCGGCCGCTTGGCTGAAGCACAGATAGGGCAGCTAGCAACATAAGTCTCAATGTCCTTTTTCAACGTGGGCCACCAAAATTGCCTTTTGACCAAGTGTAGGGTCTTCACGAACCCAAAATGTCCAGCAGGTTTAGAATCATGAGCTTGATGTAAGATTTGGTGTCTTAGTTTTCCCGGTACATATAATTTGGCCCCCACCCAGGCCAATCCATCTCTAATGGTACAGTCATTCGAGTGGGTTAGGAACCAATCATCAAGTTTTAGAGCTTTTTTCAATTGTGCAAATAAATCGGTTGACAAATCAATCTCTTTTTTCTTCTGAGCTCTGGTAACCATTGGAGCTGCCAACTGTTCGGTTGGGATGATAGGTCTCACCACTTCCTGGCGAGCACTATTATACTGAGGTAATCTAGACAAAGCATCTGCCATGAAGTTCTTTCCCCCAGGAATGTACTTCAAAGAAAAATTGAACCGCTTAAAATGTTGCGCCCAGCGAATTTGCTTGGGAGACAGTTTCCAAGGCGTTTTCAGAGCCTCCAAATTTTTGTGATCTGTCCAGACCTCAAAAGGGTGTTTGGCTCCTTCTAGGAAATGCCTCCAAGTTAACAAAGCCCATCGAACTGCAAAAGCTTCTTTTTCCCAGATGGCCCATCTTCTCTCGGTTTCAGTTAGTTTACGGGAGGTATAAGCGCATGGTTGCAGAGATCCCTTTTCATTTACCTGAAGTAGCACCGCTCCGACGGCTACGTCACTCGCATCAGCTTGGATTACAAACGGAACATCCATGTCTGGGTGCTTAAGTACTGGTTCAGCAGCAAACAGACGTTTCAGTTTTTCAAAAGCAGCTTGACACTCCATGGACCACTCTAGTGGTGTACTAGGCTTTGGCTTTACCTCCCCTCTGGTTTTAAGGAGATTTGTGATAGGCAATCTTCTTCGCAAAAGCAGGAATAAATTGACGGTAAAAATTGGCAAATCCCAAGAAACTTTGCAGTTGTTTCCTGGTACGGGGAGGGGCCCATTCCAAAATCGCCTGCACCTTCCCCGGGTCCATTTCTATGCCGTCGTGTGATATGCGATAGCCCAAATAGTCAATTTTCTCCTGGTGGAATTCACATTTTGACAGCTTGGCATACAACTGAGCCGCTCGAAGTTTCTCCAGGACTGATCGCACTAGTACATGCTCATCACGAGTTTCCGTGTAGATAAGAATATCATCAAGATAAACTAACACTCCTTTGTACAAATGTTCTTGCGATACTTGATTTATCATTTGCATGAATACCGCAGGCGCCCCCTGTAGGCCAAATGGCAGGACGTTGAATTGGAAGCAACCCATCGGGCAATTGAAAGCAGTCTTCCATTCATCCCCTTCTTTAATTCGGATTCGGTAGTATGCTTCTCTCAAGTCAAGTTTCGAAAAAATCTTTCCTTTAGCGAGGTGGGCCAGCATGTCCTTCATCAGGGGAAGGGGGTACACGTTCTCCACCGAAATTGCGTTGAGATTACGGTAGTCCACCACCAAGCGTAAGGAACCACCTTTCTTCTCCCGAAACAACACTGGAGCCGCCATCCGGGGCCTAGCAGGTTGGATGAAACCATGTTCTAAATTTTTTTCAATGAATAACCGCAATTCTCCTAATTCCCGCAGGGTCATTGAATACAGTTTCGGTTTTGGGAGTTGTACTCCTGGCAAAAATTCGATACTGCAATCCGTTGAGCGATGAGGGGGGAGCTCATCCGAGGCCTTCTCACTGAACACCTCCTTTAAGTCCCAGTATTCCTCTGGAATTTTCTCCTCCCCTTTCAGAATCTCAGTACCAGTAGAAGCCAATTCCGTGGGATTTTGGGGTCTCAGTTTGGATTGCCCCTCCCCTTCTGGGGGTTGGTCTGTGCGTATGCGTAGTGATCCCCTCCTCCAATTAACATGGGGGTTCCATTTCCGGGGCCAGGGCAAACCCAGTATTAGGGGGCGCTCCATCCCAGGAGCCACAATAAAACACAGAGTCTCTTTATGGTTCCCCATTGTCATCTCCACCGGTTCCGTTATAAAATGTGCAGGTCCACCCCCGGCTACCGATCCATCCAATTGGCAAAAGGCTATGGGCGTTTTTAGAGTCTTTAGCCTTAAGCCCAGCTTCTCTACCACCTTTGAACTGATTACGCACCTTGTGCATCCAGAGTCTAACAAAGCCAACATGTCCCCTTCAGCCCCTGATGTGGGTACCCTTAATCTCACTGGAATGGTCATAGGGCCCTTGTTTGGACTTACCAGTGCGTCGTCTTCCAATTTGGATTCACTCCCTTCAGAAGAGGTTGGAGTTCCCAACCCCCCTCCTTTACGAGGGGTGACCTCTACAACCGCCTCCGCTTTTAGCGCCGATCCACGAGGCTTGGCTGGAGGTCTCTCAGATTTTCTCCCTCCTCCTGGCGCCCCTTTTGATTCCAGCTTGGCACGGCAGTCTGCAGCCCAGTGACCCTCTTTCTCACATCGGAAACATGCTCTGGTCCTGGGTTTTGCCACTGGTCTTCCTTTTAGAGGTTTTAAGGCTTCTTGAGGCTTGGTGAGAGGGGAATTCTTCAAAACAAAATCCCCCCTGCATCTGTTTCGGGTCCGGTCAATCTCCACCTCTGCTGCCAGCATGTACCACTGCTGCAGCTCACCAGGGTCTCTTCTGGCCACACAGCGTTGATAAACATCTTCATTTAGCCCATCTTTAAAAGCTTCTATCAGGGCTCCCTGGGACCAGCTATGGATATGGCACACCAGCTCCCTAAACTCCTGGGTGTAATCAGCTACTGACCTTCGCCCCTGATTTATGGTTTTCATCCTGATTCTAGCCTTGCGTTCAGCTAGAGGATCTTCAAATCTAGTGCGCAATGCTGTCATGAACTGGTCATAATTCAACAGCTGAGGGGCATTATCATTATGCAAAGTCACCATCCACTTTGCAGCAGTTCCCTCCAGAGCCCTGGTCACACACCTGACTTTGGCTGCTTCTGAGGAAAAATCCTGCCCATACTCCTCCATATGGCTCTAAACTTGTGCTAGGAAAAATCCTAACTCCTGGGGGTCCCCTCCATATTTTACTTCCAACCGAAGCACTTTTAGAGTTCTACGCCTTCTGGCAATTATCCCCCCAGCCCTGTGCTGCTGCTGCTGCCTGTTGCGCCAGCCCAGGTTGATTTATGGGGGTGGCTGCTCTGGTTCTTCTGCCTGGGGCTACCTCCCCCTCTTCCCCCTCATACCTTTGATCAGCTTGAGCCTCTCCGGCAGCTTCATGTAAAAGGTGCATGGCTTGCGTTAGTAAGAAACCTCTCCGTTCCTTCTCCTGCCATGGCTCTTCCTTCCTTCGACAACGGGTCGTGGTCACTCCTGGAGGGGGCCTTTCCTCAGGATCCTTCCAACTGACTCCCAGGGACCATTTGGGCTTCACAGCTGGGGTTTCGCCAAGACTTAGCTCTGCTAAGAAGTCGGGCTCTTCTGCTCCCTCCATCAACAGGGATTCTGGTCCTCCAGTCGCTCCCAGGTCTTCTTGGTCGCTGGCTGGACTAGACATTGTTTGCAAACCCCCTCGGAAGAAAATTTGGGTTTTCTCCGGGTGGGCCGGTAAAGGTGAGATTCAGAATAATGTCAGCTAGTGCTCCATTCAAAATCCAAGAAAGAAACACTTAAACTCCATTTGTTAGAGTAAAGATATCTTTTACTGGAAATCAAAGTGGTAGCAACAAAAGAATTCTGAATCTGAGGAAATGAGCGCGAAAAGCACATATACAAAGTGATGGCAACGTTCCCACCCCCAACAGTCCATATCGCTCCTCCAATGAGATGGGGTGCATAACATCATGTGGGCATCTTCAGGTGGTGATGAGGCCTCTGTCCGTTGACCTTGGCATAGTTTGATAAAGAGTCACAGTTGCGCATAGCAAGGAATAGAAAAGCAAGGAATAGAAACTTAAGCAAGACTCCCCCTCCCCTAGAATACAGTTTCGTTTCCTACTCACTCCAGCACGCTTCCCAGATATATCATGGCCCACTGCCCCCTCCCCGTTACCTATGGCAGCCGAAAGATGCAAAGCAGAAGAAAAGAAACAAAGGAAGAAATCTTGAAGGCTGACAGTGAGGGCAGATACCAACTTCCTTATAAAGTATTCTATGGCGAACCACGTACCATCCACAACACATGCCCTGGAGCCAGAACGCCATGCCTACGATGACATCATATGAAGATATGATTTGCCCTCACAGAGAAGTAACAGAGAACCGTCACTAAGGTGTGGAAGATTAGACTTGGCAGCCAGCAGTGTGTACAAATTCAACGACAAGCCAGGCAGAAAGTATTTTCTAAATACTTTATTCTAAATACTAAATACTTTATGGAAATGGAAGACCATTTCCACAAGTACCGCCCAATGTAAACAGTTGCTTCCTGGTGAAGAACTTAAATTTCTGTTGGCATGGCTAGGACCACAGTCTAGCTACATGGTGAAACACATTTACACAGGCTTACTTAACGACCCAGACACCACTTTAAAACGAGCTTGGGATGCTTTGGACCAGAAACATGATGAAGACACATTGATGGAATACTCGCTCCTAGAAGGACTTTACAGTTTCCCATGTATCGCCATCCACAAAACCTGAAAACTAGAGGACTTTTCCAACATCCTTACAGAGCTGCAAACAGCCAAAGAATGTTCTAACTTACCAGGCCTGGCTTGCCTTGATCTCTTCATAACACAAGAAGCAATCATTGCCAAACTCCCAAAAGAAATATTAGAATGATGGATTGTTTTGTCCAATGCCTTTCTGGCCACAAACCGCACACGAGACCCACCCTTTGCCTTTCTCCAAGAATTTGTCTTCCAGCAAACAGAGTCCTGCAACAACTTCAGAAACCTTCATCTCAGACACAAATTTTACCAACCTAACAGAGATCGCTACCGCAACTTTGGACCTCTCCAGCCTCTACTGCACATGTCTACAGATCATCAGCAAATGTCAACACATAACACAGGAGTTGTGACCTCAGCCATACACAGTGCGGGAGAGACCTCATCAGATACAACCCAATTTAGATCTACTACTCCAAAATTTTGTTTTGTTCTATGTTTTTGTTCCAGTTTTGTTCTATGCACTACACTCATCATTCACTGAACAGCTGCACTGGGTTTGCAGCAAAATCACTAACCCAACAAAAAGAGTTGCTAAGGGAGTATCAATACTGCTACAAGTATTGCAAATCCAAACACCCATCCAAGTACTGCACAGCCAAGGTGCAATGCTACTTATGCAATAGCGACCAGCACCTGACTGCGCTTCATCCAGATGCTGATCCACCACATCTAGTAGCCCTCCTTTGAACACAGAGCCTCAACGTGCTGCAGAAGCATACCCAGAGCCAGTGGTGAGTGTCAATGGCACACCAGCCCCTCGCTCGTGTCGTCAGATCTGCTTAACCAAAGTCTATCCAGATGGATGCCCAGAAGAAGCAGTGAAGATGTATGTAATACTGGACCCTCAGTACAATCTCTCACTAGCCAAGTCTGCATTCTTCAACCTCTTTGATGTTCAGAAGGAACAAGTGCACTTCAGGATATCGATGTGCACCACACCGAGATGCACGTTGGGGAGGGAAGCTACTGGACTCTGTATAGAGTCAGTAGATGGAAGTTCCCAGTTTCTACTGGTGCCCGTGCTGGAATGGAACAGGATACCAGATGACCGCAGCCGCATTGCAACACCAGAGATAGCTAACAGCATACCTCACCTGAAGCATATGGCTTACCTATTTCCCACCCTTGATCCTGAAGCCAAGATTTTGCTCTTGCTGGGATTCAATGTCCCTGATGCCTTAGTGCAAACTGAAGTAGTCAGAGGCTCAAGATACTCACCCTTTGCCTTCAAGACAGATCTGGGTTGGGGAATCTCAAGAATTATCAGTGTCGATCGGATGCAGGCTCCAACCCAGGCAAATGCCTTAGCACCATCCATTCCAACAGCGTTCTGACGCCCTTCAGCACCATTGAAAACAAGAATGCTGTTCCAGACTAAAAGGCCACCGGCGATCAGTACACTTTCACTAGGACACCCTAAACAGCTGCCAGCAACCACCAGACATCCACTAAGACACTCTACATGGGCATGCCCTGGTCACCTCCCGACTGGACTACTGTAATGCCCTCTACATGGGGCTCCCAAATGGGAGCATCCGGAGGCTTCAACTGGTACAGAATGTGGCCGCGCGGGTGGTTATAGGGGCGTCAAGGTTCCCTCCTGCACAAGCTGCATTGGTTGCCAGTGGCCTCTCGGGTGTGCTTTAAGATTTTAGTGTTAACTTTTAAAGCGCTCCATGGCATCGGACCAGGATATTTACAAGACTGCATTCTGCCATTTTCCTTTCACCGTCCGATGCGCTCCCACAGGGAGGGTCTCTTGCAGGTCCTGTCGGCATCTATGTGCCGACTGGTGACCCCGAGGAATAGGGCCTTCTCTGTGGTGGCGTCTGCCCTCTGGAATGGGTTGCCTCCGGAGTTACATACAGCCACGGACCTGGGGACCTTCAGGCGTGCCTTGAAAACCTGGCTCTTTGACCAGGCCGGCTTGGGCTGATTTTAGATTTGGGTATTTTAATTTTTATATCAAATTTTAGGGTTTAAGGGAGGGGTTTTAATTGTTTTCATCCAGGGTCTTTAATTTAATTTAGTTTTAACTTTTATATATTTAATGTTTTAATTGTATGGCTGTGCACCGCTCCGAGTCCTTCAGGAGAGGAGCGGTATATAAATAATAATAATAATAATAATAATAATAATAATAATAATAATAATAATAATAATAATAATAATAATAATAATAATAATAATAATATATGCTTCTGCAACACTCTTTCCAAAAGCTTCCCAATGCCCTTTGACACTGTGGAAGCAAGAGTACCATTCCAACCCTAAAAGGCCACCAGAAGTGACCACCAGACTTTCACCTTTGCGACCAAGAGTACTTGTACACCCTAAAAGGCCACCAGAGGTGACCAGCAGACTTGCACCAAGAGGCTGAACTTGAAGATTGAACCTCAAGCTTTGCATGCTTTGCTTTGTTTGATGCTTTATTAATGTTTACTGTTTTTCTTAGTTATATAGCTAACTGTTTATCTTAGTTATATAGTTATCTGCTATTCAGTTAGTATTACTGTTTACTGCTTATCTTAGTTTATAGTTAAATACTTTTTTTTCTTCTCTCAATAGTGGAATTTACAATTCCAGGTGGGGAGTGTGCTGTCCAGACAGTGTATGGGAATTGGATAGTTAGGTTGCAATTGTGAGCTGTCCCCTTAAGGGAATGCATCATGGCAAATGTAGTAAAGATATCCTGGGAAATGTAGTCCATATCACGTGACCACATCTATAATCCTAATTGGTCACTAAATTGACCCTCAATGGGTTGGGGGGAGTTTTCCTCACTCTTGGCTGAACTCACGGACTCGTGGTAACTGTTCTACTTATATTGTTACAAGATGGGAGAAAAAGGATAGGAGATAAACCATCTCTTTACCTACAAGATAGATATGCAAAGGATTGGTCATTAAAGAAGAACTTCATCACAAATGTGAGTTATGAGGATACCTGATGAACCAATAAAAGTACTTTGTTATGGATTTTTTGTGGAGTTTATCTGCATTTGTACAGAAGACAAATCTACCACTGTGCAGGATACAGAACAGGGACCTAAGTGTGTGCTGGAGAGGTGAAGTGATGACCGGTGTATATCCAGACAAGAGAAGCTGAACCTTTTATTTTAATAACCCCAAAAAGCAGAAAGAAAGATTCCTCGCTTGAGAGTACAACAGCGGTGAATAGAAAACAAGAGGTAAATAAAAGGTAAATAAAAATCTGGACTACAAAAGAGCTATAATGAAATTAAGGACAGAATTGGGAATAATATACAGAACCTGGCATTAATTAGGCATTGGATAAAATGCTGAACTTGCTTGGAATTGATTATACTTAAAAAGAAAATTAACATTAATGTAATTGAAAAAAGGAAAAAAAGAACTTTGAAAAGTGGAAGCAATATAGAGCGCCACCTAATATTACAAGGCATTTTTTCCTGGATGACTTTATGGAAAATTACTGTTAAATGTGTGAATGACAAAAGACATGAAATAAAATACTTTAACATAACAAGAACCCCGGAAGCTTAAAAGAAAAAGGGGGAGATTGCAGCAAGAGGACAAAGGAAGGCAATATCTTGGGACTGTTGGGAGTTGACTGAGCAAAGGAAACAGAAGGACCAACAAGGAAAAGAGATATAAATGGAGTGTCTTGGCAAGGATTACAATTAACTGTAATAAAATAAAGAATAACACAATTGATTAAAAAATGGAAGAAGCAAGCAAAGAATTTAAGTTGGAACTGCAAATTATGAAAGAAATTATAAAAGAAAGAAGGGGTTTATTAGACACACTGGCAGAAAAAGTAGCAGAACAAAGGAATTCTAGAGAGGAGGAGCCAAAGGAAGAGGAAAACAGCCAAGATTGACATGAAGATTCAGAGACATTGCCAAAAGACACAAAAGGAACTAAAACTAAGACATTGATGACAGAGATAATAAATAAAAGAGAAAAAGCTCCCAAGAATAGGCAAAAGAAGTAGAAGCTGTACAAGAAGAAATTTCAAAAAAGAGAAGAGGAAAGGGGGAGAGGAAAGATGGGGGACTGGCAGATGGAAATAAATGTAATATTAGAGGAAAAAAGAGGGAGAAAGAAGAAAGACCAGGAAAACTTAGTAAAGGGAAAGCTGGCTAAAACTGAGAGAAATGACAAGGCCAAGAGATTTAGAGATAAGGGTTAGATATAGCACAAAAGGGGGACACCACATGGGAAGGTATATTTGTATTTTTTATTAGAAATGTAGACTGGGGAGATTTGAAGTTTATAACTTACTGGGAATTACATTAAGATTACTAGATAATTATAGATGAGAAAAATGAAGATGGAATGAGTGATATTAAGAGGGTTCTATTGTTATTAATCCTTTCTTTTTATATATATACATATTCTAAAATATACTAATGACTATTTAAATGATATTAGGAAAACAGAGAATATGATGACTTGGGTGAAAATCTGGTATTAATTATGCTTAAACAGTGTGAATTAGGGTTGTATAAATGCTATAGGTTGAAATTGGTCACAGGGAAGTAAAAGGGGAAATTAACTGTTTTTATTTTATTTTTTTCTTTGTGATATACATGAAATAGAAAATACAATTAATTATACAAAGGATATGAGAAAATAGAAAATATAATGAACTAGAAGGGATTATGTGGGAATGTAAAATATTTATAATGAATGAATTATATTATAATCAAAAGCAGGTGAATGAAAATTTATTAAAATTATATAGGTAAGTTTTGGAAACAAAGAAAAAATGTGAAATTATTATATGAATATCTCTGGAATAGATATAAGATATATTGTAGATGGGGAGATATAAATGTGGATCCTAAATGTATTAATCTTACTTTACTTTACTTTTACTCGTTTTTTCTTTCATTGACTGTTTAATTATCTTGAGAAAGTTATAGATGATAGCAATACATAATATAAAATAGGTGGTAAGCTGAACATGGAAATAATAGGGGGATAAAGAATTGAAAATACATGTGAGGATGAAATTATTTTGATATTGAATTAATGAATTGAAATATGAAAGGGAATTTTATCTAAAGATTAGTCAAATGGATAATAATTTGAGGTGATATTAATTAAGAAAGTTGAAAATGTAACTATGACTATGTATAAATATTGTAATCTGGAATCACGTTGCTCACATGAAGAGATGTGTAAAAAATAAAAATAAAAAAACTTTGGGAAAAAAAAGAAGCTGTCTGTTCTGACCTAGGCTTCCTTATCTCACTTGGAATGCGGCCAGAGCACTAATTGCCAGATGCAGGACAAAGCCAAACTTCAAACAGGATTTTTGAAAGCTTGTATTCTGACCAAACAAACTAATTGCTTCCTGCAAAAGCTCATGTCCCGTTCGCTCCTCTTTTATGTCCTATGGGAGGGGCCAATCATCTCTAACATGTGGCCTTACTCCTGAGTCGATCCTGCTTTCTTAATTGTTTTTGTCTTCTGCTAGCTCTGCGCATATTCAACTGATTCCATAAGCTGCCCTGCATCACTGCTGTCTAAGTCTGAAGGCAGTCGCTGATTGCCAGCCTGCCCTGGCCTCATCTCTGCCCTTGATGCAGCGCCCTTCTCCGGATCTTCCTCAGCCTCCAGACCATTATTGTTACTTAAAGGTGTATTGTCATTAAGAATCAACCCTGGTGGAATCAACCCTGAGGCCACCACCTCGTGAACCCCCAGACCTCGTGGTCATAGGGGGCCAAATGCATTATGAGGTACAGCAAATTCTTGATTCAAGATGGCACAGGAAACAACTCCAATATTTAATCAAGTGGAAGGGCTACTCTTTATCCGAGGCATCTTGGATAAAGAGTAAAAACTTCCAAGCTCATCGCCTTGGGATGAGATTCCATGCAGAAAACCAAACCAAACCTGGGTTTTTTTTCCCGAAACTCTAAGTTTATACCTGTAATAAATTTGTTTTCTTTTAAGCATACTATCTATACTATGTATAACAAAGTATAGTTATATACTTGTATATATATTGACACTAATACAGTTATATTAATTGTTATATTCATTGTCATACATACTTGTAAAGCATTAATAGATTAGCATTATTTAATAATTAATATTTAATATTATAGCAATAGATTGGAAGAAATTGTAGCAGAGGAAGGGGGAAGATCTAAGGGAAGATTCAAATTAGCATAAGTTATTTTGGAAAAACATTTTTCAGGTGGTGAAGATGACAAGTACAACAACCATAACTAAGATAGGAAAGAAAGACTCTTCGAATCCAGTGTCCACAACATGATCTCCATCAACATCCAACTACAACTGGCCTTAAATGCAAGCTACTCAATGCAAGAAGCCTTGTAAATAAAATACCTGAATTTCTCCTCTTACTAAATATAGCTAAATTCGACATTATATTTGTCTGTGAAACATGGCTCAATACATCTCTCCCTGTCTCCATTACCACAGTAAGAGACTATCATGTTTATCGATCAGATAATGAAATCCGTAGAGGAGGTGGTGTTGCTATCTTCTATAAAATGTCCCTACATCTAAAAAACATCCAAGTTACCCAGGAGCTTGCTATTCCTGAGACCATCGCCTGTGAACTATCCTTAAATATCACATTTTGGTTCTTACTATGTTACAGAGTCCCTGATTATGACATCGAACATGCAAACAAGCTAAATACACTGCTAACAGGTGCAGAATCCTGCCCACACGCTTTTATCTTTCTTGGTGACTTCAATCTACCTCATATTAACTGGACCCTTAACGAATGTACAACTGAACCCACACATGCAACCTTCTACAATGCAGTAACAAATCAGGGACTAGAACAACTAGTAACCAACAACACTAGACTTAACAATCGCCTCGATCTCATCTTCTGCAATAGTTTGAATTCAATTTACGGAATACAAATTAAAGAACCCTTTTCCAACAGTGACCACAATATGATTGACTTTTGTCTCAACATATGTTCACACAAAAATCATCACAACGACAGAATCCCCAATTATAACTTCAAAAAAGGCAACTATGATCTTATAAACAATGATCTCTCATCCCTTCATTGGCAATTTCTATTCTCTGGATGCAATACTGTTGAAGACCATTACAACATATTTTTACTTGAAGTCAAAAAAGTCATCAAACTTTATGTACCATTAACAACTTCCAAAACCAGAAATAACAAATTACCCAAAACAATAAGGAAGCTTCAATCCAAAAAGAAATCACTTTGGCGGAAAAATAAATCTGGTCACTTGCCAACTTCAAAAGCCGATACAAAAATTTATGCCACCAGATAAAAACTGAATGCACCAATTATCACATTAAACAAGAAGAAAACCTTCTACGCATCAATTCTACCCATGCTTTCTACAATTTTGTAAACAACAAACTAAAAGACTCAAGATCCATCCCACCCCTGAAAAGACCTAATGGTAAAGACTACAACAACAGCACTATTAAAGCCAACCTCTTTAACACATTCTTTGGCTCAGTATTTGTAAACAGCAATGGATCATTCCCAGTATTTCCTAGTCGAACCACAGACAACTACAATGATCTAATACATATCGATTTTACAGAAGACAATGTTGAAAAAGCACTACGCAATCTAAAACCATCTCTATCTATTGGACCAGACAGAATATGTGCCTACTTCTTAAAAAAAGCTATCCACTGCCAGAGCAGAATCTTTAAGCAGAATCTTTGAAAAATCTTTCAGGACCAGCTCCTTGCCAAAACTATGGTCACAAGCCACAGTCATCCCATCTTCAAAAAGGGAGAGCCCAGCCTAGTTGAAAATTACAGACCAATCTCTTTATGCTGTGTCACCTGTAAAGTCATGGAATCAATTATTAACCAATCCATCATCCTCCACTTAGAAACAAACAACCTACTCTCTAATAAACAATTTGGTTTTAGGAAAAAACTATCATGTAATCTGCAACTCTTATATTGCAAAAACATATGGACTTCACAACTCGATCAGGGCAAAGCAATAGACACAATCTACATAGACTTCTGTAAAGCCTTTGATTCAGTGGTACACGACAAACTACTCCTAAAACTAAAATCTTACAGTATCTCTGAACACCTGCATAACTGGATAGAAGCATTCCTGTAAAACAGACAACAAATGGTCAAAATTGGGAATGTTCTATCAAATTCTGTACCTGTCAACAGTGGTGTCCCCCAAGGCAGTGTTCTAGGACCAACTCTTTTCATACTCTACATAAATGACCTCTGTGATCATATCAAGAGCAACTGCATTCTCTTCGCTGATGATGTAAAGCTATTCAACACCACAGACAATACTGCTACCCTTCAAAAAGGCCTTGACTATGTATCAGAATGGTCAAACAAATGGCAACTTCAAATCTCAACAAATAAATGCTCTGTCTTACATATTGGCAAAAAAAAAAATCAGAAAATAAAATACAGGCTGAATAGTCAAGACCTTGTTGATGATCCAAACTCTGTCAAGGATCTTGGAGTACTCATCTCAAATGATCTAAGTGCTAGAGCCCACTGTAACTACACAGCAAAAAAGGCGTTAAGAGTTGTTAACCTAATCTTACATAGTTTTTTCTCTGGTAATATCACACTACTAACTAGAGCATACAAAACATTTGCTAGACCAATATTGGAATACAGCTCATCAGTCTAGAACCCACATTACGTACCTGATATTAACACAGTTGAGAAAGTCCAGAAATATTTTACAAGAAGAGTTCTTCACTCCTCTACTCGTTGCAGAATATCTTATGCCACCAGACTCAAAATTCTAGACCTAGAAAACCTAGAACTACACCGCCTTCGGTCCGATCTAAGTATAGTATATAAAATCATACATTGCAATGTCCTACCTATCAATGAATACTTCAGCTTCAACCATAACAACACAAGAGCACACAACAGATACAATCTCAAGGTTAATTGCACCAAAACTTGACTGCAGGAAATACAACTTCAGCAACAGAGTGGTCAATGTCTGGAATACTCTACCTGACTCTGTGGTTTCTTCCCCAAACCCCAAAAACTTTAACCTTAGACTGTCTACTATTGACCTCACCCCTTTCCTAAGAGGTCTGTAGGGGGCATGCATAAGCGCACCAACGTGCCTACCATCCCTGTCCTATTGTTTCTTTTATATTTTATTTTTCTTATATGTATTCATAACTATGTTTTACTTATACCTATTATCTTGTAAGCAATTGATTAATAATGATAATGATAATAATAATGATAATAATAATAATAACAACAACAACAAATCAACGTTCATTAGATAGCATGCTACGCATGGAGAAATCAAATTCAACACTGAACATGGAGAGTATGCAGATTGACGTTTCTCATGATACAGGAAGCTATGACAAAGACTCAGGAGTCAACGGCAAGAAATCATGAGATAAAAAGGAATTATAAGGAGATAAAAAATGAGATGGGAGAAATGAAAGGAGATATTTGAAAAATGGAGGAGAAAATAGGAAGTATTCAACAAATAATAATCAAGAACGAACAAAGAATACAAAAGTTGGAAATAAAAGCAGAACAAACAGAAAAGAAAATGGAAACAATGGAGCAAAAACTCATCCTAGCTAATAGAAACCTGGTAGAGACTATCATCTTTTTTGAAATGGAAAAGGCAGCCTTCTTCCTGAGGTTGAGGATAAAGAAGATTTAGTCAAGATTATGACAGAATTACTAGCAGACACACTACAGAAAAGTAAACATGCCATACAAAGAGACATTGATGAGGCATACAGAATACATACAAACTACGCAAGAAAACATAGATTACCAAGAGAGGTACACATAAGGTTCACAAAAAAGGCAAGAGATGAAGTGTTCAAACGAACAAGGGATGAACCTATGATATATATAAGGGGAGAGAAAGCCAAATACTAAGACAGATACCCAGGAGAGTGAGGGAATTATCAATTTCTAACTATGCAACTGGCTAAATATAATGTGATATTTAGATGGCTTATTCTGGAAGGAATTATGATTACATGGCAGGATAAGAAATTCAAGATTGATACACCAGACAAGGCACATGAATTTTTTGAACAATATTTCACGACAGATGAGGAACAGGAGAGTAGAGAAGAAATAGAAAATAAGAGTCAAGAGGAACAACAATTAGAAGAAAAAGAGGTAGAATGAGAAGAAAAAACAAAGTTGAAAAAGGAACAAGTGGAAAGAGAGGATACAAGGACAAAAATACAGAGAGACAAGGACAACTAGGAGACCGAGACCCATATACAAATAACAAGATGGAGAAAAAAATTAAGATGCTCTCAATCAACATCAATGATTGAACTCCCCTGCAAAAAGAAAACAAACGTTGATTAAATTACAAAGACTGAGTTTGGACATAGTCTGCCTCCAGGAAGCGCACATTAAGAAACAATATGCTAATCTACTAGAATATCAAAAAAATGTATCCTTAGCACACCAAAAGAAGAGAGGAATAGCTCTATATATCAAGGAATGGTTAAAGCCTATGAAAATTGTATGCCTAATAGGTGATTTCACTGTAGTAGTTGATATCAAAAAAGATTGTAGAAGTAATAAAAGAAATAAAGAAGAACACTTCCAAATACATTTTTCAAGATGGTACAAGAATTAAATTTACAAGACACATGGAGAGAATTAATTGTAAAGAATAATTAATACACATTTTATTCAAATATACATCAATCATGGAAGAATCCATAAGGTATGGATGACTCCTGGGCTCAGAAGAGACACGGAAGAGATAGACATAATGACAAATATGTGGGTAGATCACAATCCAACGAAAGTGATATGGAGAGGTCAGAAAAAGAGAAATGGACAATGAATCAAAGCATCCTGAAAGATAAGGAATATATAAAAATGATAGAAAAAGAAATGAAACTCTTTTTCAAAGAAAATAGGAAAAAAGAAACATCATTACAAAATCTGTGGGATATGACAAAAGCATATATTTGAGGATTAACTATAGCATATGTGGCAAGGAGTAATAAAAGGAAACAATAACAGGAGACATTACAGGAAGAACTTAAAAATGGGAGTTAGAACTACAGAAAGAACACCAAATAATGAAAATAAAACGAAAAAAGAGACCTTATAAAACATAGACTAAATTTGAAGGGTATAAGAAGAAATGCACAAAAAGTTAAAATGGTGAAACAAAACTTTTTTGAACATGCAAATAAGCCAGGGAGATGGCTAGCATATAAGCTAAAAAAGAAAAACAGAAGAAAATAATGCATCAATTGCAGGACAAAGAGGGAAACAAACTGCACCGAACTGAAAATAAAAAGAAGATAATTCAAGAATTTTTCAAGAACCTATACAGTCAAGAAAATATCCCAGACGATAATATTAAACAGTACTTAAATAAGATGGGTTTAACTAAAATAGCAGATACAAAAATATATCCAGACCAAAATGGGTTTTTACTGAAAAGACAGCTGAAAAATAATTTGAGAATGATTACGGATGTACTAGTATATTATGAGGCATATCCTGGGAAACAATTAGCATTGATCTTCCTTGATGCACAAACAGCATTCAATAATTTGAACTGGCAGTTTATTATTTTACAATTAAAAATACGAATTTTGGGGAGAAATTTATAAAGATGGTGCAAACAATATATTCTATTCAAATAGCAAAAGTAATAATAGATGGAGATACAACAAAGCAATTCTAAATTTCTAAAGGTGTAAGACAATGGTGTCCAGTATCACCTTTGTTATTCATTTTAACTTTAGAAATCCTACTTGGACAGACATGAAGAAGAGATAAAAGGGCTGAAATTTTTTTTAAAAAAGAGGAATATAAAGTTCAAGCATTTATGGATGACTTGGTATTTATCCTAGAGGAACTAGTGGAAACAAGACCCAAATTAGTCCAGAAAATAGAGGAATTTGTGACAGGACTTAAAATAAATAAGAATAAGACAAAGATAATAACAAAAAAATGTCACTAATAAATAGAAAAAAGAACTGGAGGAAAAAAATGGCGATGCAGATGACCAAAAAAGTCAAATACCTGGGAATACAGTTAACAGAAAAAGGTGCAACTATTAAAGAAGATAATTACAACAAATTGATAAAACAAATAAAAATAGATTTGGATAATTGGGAAAAAATACAACTCTCACTTACAGGAAGAATTGCTGCAATCAAAATGAATATACTACAAAAAATGTTATTTTTGTTCCAAGTAGAACCAATAAAACTAGGGAAGAAATTTGTTGAGGACCTAAACAAATTAATAACAAAATTCATTTGGCTAAGGACAAAACCAAGAATTAAATTAAAACTATTTAACAACACAAGAGCAAACAATAGATACAATCTCAAGGTTAATCACGCCAAACTTGATTGCAGGAAATACGACTTCAGCAACAGAGTGGTCAATGTCTGGAATACTCTGCCTGACTCTGTGGTTTCTTCCCCAAACTCCAAAAACTTTAACCTTAGACTGTCTACTATTGACCTCACCCCTTTCCTAAGAGGTCTGTAGGGGGCGTGCATAAGTGCACCAACGTGCCTACCATCCTTGTCCTATTGTTTCTTTTATTTTTTTATTTTTCTTATATGTATTCCATGTATTCATAACTATGTTTTTACTTATACCTATTATCTTGTAAGCAATTGACAAACCAAATAATAAATAAATAAATAAATAAATAAATAAGCAAGCCAGGGAATTGAGGTAGATTGGGACCGTATAGGCAAATTCAGACAAGATTCAAGAAAGAGACAGAAATTTATGGGTTTTATAAGGAACCACTAGAATTGGACAAGATATTGCAGGAACCAGAGGAAAAATTGATAAAAAAAAACTATACAACTACTTATTGAGATTCAAAATGGAAGAAGAGACAGTAAAGGAAATGATGATAACCTGGGCAAAACAATTTGCCTATACTATAGAACTAGAAAATTGGGAAAAATTGTGGGGGGGAAATTACAAATTGATAATGTCAGCAGCATACAGAAAAACCTATATAAAAAGTTTTACAGATGGCACCTATCCCCAGCAAGACTAGCAAAAATGTTTCCAAATAGAACACCAGAATGCTGGAAATGTAAACAGACTCAAGGAACATATTATCATATGTGGTGGACATGCCCAGTAGCAAAAAAATATTGGATAAGGATAAGAAAGTGGCTAGAGGAAATAATCAAACAACAAATAGAGTTAAAATGGAGATATTCTTACTAGACATAATAATAGGGAAATATGACAAAAAACACAATATCTAATGCTACACTTAATAATAGTGGACAGAATTGTTTATGCACAAAATTGGAAAAATGGTACTATACCATCTGAGGAAAGTGTGATAAAAGTATTAGCGTGCGCTAAGATGGATAGACTGACAATGGAAATAAAAGATAGAGTAGAAACTGAATATTGTTTGATTTGGAATGCATGGTACAATTGGTTAAATAGTAGATATACTATTTATAGTAAAGATAAAGAATATGAAATATTACAGTAGGATAATAAAATGTAAAATATGCATTATAAAACATAAAAGGGAAAAAATATTTGGAGTAAGAAATACATATTGTACATACTTTAGTGGAATAATATACATTAACATATAACAGTTGGGGGAGAAGGTCTACTTCTCCACAAAATACTTAAGGTTAAAGCTCCCCAGCAAGAAGCTGGGACCTAAATTCATGGGGCCATTCCCTATAGTAAAAATTATAAGTGATTTCAGTCACAGTGCAATTAAAACTGCCCCTACTGCTGGGGAAAATACACCCAGTATTCCACAGCAGCTTCTTGAAACCAGTGGCCGGGTCAACCCTGAGACCATTACCCCATGAGCCCCAGATTCAGTGGTCATAAGGGGCCAAACCCATCATGAGGTGCAATTCATCCTTGACTCTAGGTGCCACAGAGGGCAACTCCAATATTTAATCAAGTGGAAGGGCTACCGTCTATCGGAGGCATCCTGGGTAAAGAGCAGAAACATCCAAACCAACTGCCTCATAGCCAGGTTCCATGAAAAGAACCCAACCAAACCTGGCGGGGAATCATGCCCTTAAAAGATATACCTGTACGCAAATTGTTTTTGCTCTTCATAGGTTGCCTTCAGGAAGTGAGGGAGGCCGAATGTCAACTTGTGAAGCTTTCCTGAGTTGCCATAGGCAGGGGAATGGGAAATCATGCCTTGCAGCTGCACCGAGGAATTCACACCTCAGCCAAAACAAAACTTATCCTAGCCAGCCGAAGTCATGACCATCTCCATGGAGACCCACAATGGCTGGAGGGAGTGATTTCTACAACCCACAAAATTGCTTCATTGGGGAATGTGACTGGTGACACACCAGGGGGGGTGGGCAATAGGGTCAGAGGCAGGGCGTGAACTGAGTGAAGTCAGAGCTAACTTCACTTAGGTCGTGCCAACATGGTGCCCCTAATGAACAATTGGATTTTTTAAAAAAAAACTGGCTTGAGGCTCCTGATTTTTTTAGGGTATTGGTTGGAACCCTGACACTATAGATACAAAATGATCAGACTCAAGATCTTTAAAAGAGAGCTAATTTAAATTTAAATAACAAAAGATATATATGAAGCACCATATGAACATAGTAGAAGCAAGATTAATTTGCCAGAATAAAAATGTATGTAAAGGCACAGTGGATAATGCTAGTGTAAAGTAGGTGGGTATATTTTCTTTTCTTTTTCTTATCTCCTGCCTTTACTTTTTTTGGCTACCTATTCTTTCCCCTGTTCTGCTCTCTGCCCAGTGTTGCTTACCCTGAAAGAGAATATGTAGCCTGACAGTTACTGTATATATGTCTGTTCATTGTGCAACAATATTCTAGGAATCTGCAGCTTCCTGGCTTCCCATATTTCAGTAAAATCTCCAAGCAAACAATCATGAAGAAATTCATCCCATGGGCATTTTTCATAGTGGAAGTGTTACCAATTCCAAAGCTAAAGTAAATTCAAAATCACCAGCAAGAGAAATTCTACAGGAAGTCTAAAGCATCCTAAAGAGTAAGAAAAGGAGAAGCCTCTTTTGCAGTGAAGGGAAATCTTTGAAAAATTTGAAAGGCAAATTTCAGCACAGCATTCACATAAAATATATATATTTATACTAGCAAACATGGAAGCAATATTATGGCAGACATCACTTACAGTTTTCTACAGAGCCTCTGGGTGTTGCTATTCACCTATCTGGTAGTAAAATAGTTTCAAATTCCAACCAGCTCATTTGTAATTCTCTAAAACATCCAGACAAAAGAAAATATATTAGAGATAACATTGCATGTAATGTTCTGAAAGCAACTTTTATATGGAATTGGTCAGATTGTAAAGACAATGGGAAAAACACAGAGGCTGCAGAGCTATAAAAACAAGATCTTCCAATGTCTTATTACAATATTTATTTGGAAAGCAATTTCTGGGAACATTCATTATGTTGTTAGAGAAGAAACACTGAAAGGTTCTTTTTGTGGGGAACATTGCAATGGATCTAGGAATAGATGGCAATAATCTTTCAGAATATGGACTATGGATTGCAACCAGGACAGGTATGGTTTAATATTTTGCTTTGAATTATAATAATGGATATTTACATCCCTCTGAAAGAATAGACAGAGAAAAAAAATATGTGGATGGGCAAAGAACTGTTTTCTAAGTTTTGAGGTTATTACTGAGAGCAAAATAGAGACTTACGGGGTTGAAGTGAAAATTACAGACATAGATGATAATGTGACTCAGTTTACACCTGGAAAACATGAAATCAAAATCAGTGAATTATCTACTCCTGGATCCCAGTTTCCTTTACCTGAAGTTCAAGGTCCAGATCTGGGTATAAACTCTATACAGAGATATGAAATTACAGATAATAATCATTTTTCTCTGGATATGCAAATAAAAGCAAATGGAACCAGACAGGATGAGCTAGCGCTAAAAAAAATCTGGATCGGAAATGGCAATTAATGTATGATTTAATCCTCACAGCTAGTGATGGAGGTGAACCAGTGAAATATGGAAGTGCTAGAATCCAAGTCATTGTACTGGATGCAAATGATAATATGCCGATTTTTAGCCAACCTATCTACGAAATCAGCATTGAGGAGAACATTCCTAAAGGCTTCACAATTCTTACAGTAAGAGCTACTGATCTGGATGAAGGACTCTAAGGAGAGATAAATTATTCATTCAAAAAAATCACAAAAGAAGGTTCCAAAATATTTACTTTAAATTCAACATCTGGTACAATAACTATTATGAAGAATCATCCTTACATGAATTTGAAGTGAAAGCCAAGGATGGAGGTAATTGTGTGATTGGTCAAAATTTTAGTCATTGTAATGGATCTTAATGACAATACACCTTTAAGTAACAATAACTTTTTTCATCATTACTATATCTGAGAATTCACCAAAGGAGCAGTTATTGCCCTCCTTAATGTACAAGATGATGATGCTGGAATCAATAGGAAGGTCACATGCTCAGTTCCCAATAACTTAACATTCCATTTAAAAAAAAAATCTCAATAATATCTATAGATTGGTGACAATGATCTTGATAGGAAACTTAGATTATAAAATAAGCATTACAGCTACTGATCATGGAAATGCACCACTCACTACAGTCACTGAAAATTTTGTAGTTTCTAGATACAAATGACAACTCTTCACAGTTTCTAAAGTCAAAATATACCTCCTACCTTCTAGAAAATAATCCAAAAGGTGCCTCAGCCTTTTCCCTTAAAGCAAGTGATCCAGATTGGGAAGAAAATGCCAGAATAACTTATTCCATCATTGATAGCCTAATGTGAGACTTATCCCTCTCCTCCTATCTCTCCGTTAATTCTGAGACAAGAACCATTTATGCCCTAAACTCCTTGGACTGATGAGATTGAAGAGATCCTGTTCCATGTCAGGGCTCAGGATGGTGGGTCCCCATCGCTCAACTCTAATGTCTCAGTGGCTCTCTTCATCTTGGACCAGAATGACAATGTGCCAGAGATCCTGTACTCCTCTCCTCCCGCTGATGGCTCCACTGGAATAGAGCTGGCCCCTCACTCTTCTGAGCCAAGTTACCTGGTCATTAAAGCAGTGGCAGTAGATGCAGCTTCTGGTCAGAATTCCTGGCTCTCCTATCAGCTGATCAGAGCAACAGAACCAGGGCCGTTCACCATGGGACTCCACACGGGCGAGATCAGGACTGCTCGGCATTTTCTGGAAGAAAATGCCCTGAAGCAAATCCTGGTGGTTTTAGTGAAAGACAATGTGCACCCTGCTCCTTTTGCCTCAGCCACCCTCATGGTGGTACTGGCTGACCATATTCCTAACATACTGACTGAACTAAGCAACATTTTGTTTTCTGGAGATTCAGTCAGATCTCACATTTTACTCAGTAATAGTGGTGGATTTAGTTTCCTGTTTGTTCTTTACTTTTCTCTTCATCTTCTTCAGTTACACTTTTCAGGTGAAAATTTTCTCAGTTAGGTGATAGTGGAAGTACTCCCTGTGGTATTCCTACACAAGTTTCACAAGTTTCTGGGGATTGATGAAGTCCAAGCATTTTTTCAGTCTTATTTACTTATTTATATTGACATTTCATTGACTTCAGAATCTCAGAAAAATCAGCTCCTTTTCCAATTGGAATCTGCACAAATGTACTTAAACTACAGCAGGCTTCCATTGAGTCTAATTCTTTGTTAATACAAGGTGGTTCTATTCTTACTGAAGAGGAGACCACAAACTATCAGGCGAGCATGTATATTTCAATATTCCTATTTTATTCAATTTCTTTCTTCTATTTAAAGTACAGATAATATTTACTGCCTCAAAAAGTATAAACTTCAGAATATAACTGACCACAACCTTGGCAGAAAGAGAAAATGAGCCTTGAGGATATAAAAGGAAAGGAATAAAATACAATAAATTATGCATACTAATTTTTTAAAAATGTTTTAGAAAAATCCTACAGAAATCATTACTTTTATGTGTCAATGCTGTAAACAGATTCCAAGTATTATACCAATTTTACTCATAGGATATCATTTACTATAATTATAATTTCACACTTCTAAAGTAAATATTTTTTTACTCTGTCCAATCAACCAATTTATGAAAAGGGATGCAATTCTGCATTAATTAATTGAATTTCAACAAAAAAAATGAATATATAAGATTTCTAAATGAATTACATTTTACGGTAGAAGACTTCCAAGGTCCTTTTCAACCTTATTATTCTATGTTCTATGCTTAATAGTCTAAAATGCTTTTATATTGCCAAGAAGCTTTTGGAATATCTTTTTTTCTTTATGCTAAAATTTAGGCAGCAGCTCAGCAACTACCTGAACCTGATGTGGAGTAAGATGATTAAGATGGTATTCATTGAGGTGAGGTGGGGGAGGTGTAGTTTCTTTTTATACTTCTTTGAAGCTCCACCTTTGATATATAATTTGGGAGTACAGAACACTATACTTACTTTTGTTTGAGGGTTTGGTAATTTTTATCACTAAGGGAAATAGGACTAAGTTGATATTCTAACAGGACTCAGAATATCAGCAAAAATAAAGTGAGGAAAGCTAAGGCTCACAATGAACAAAGGTTTGCAACAAAAGTAAAAAAAACACAAAAAAATCTTCTTCCAACATGTTAAAAAAAAGTCAAAGAAGCAATTGGTCCATTGCTGGGAGAAAGTGGCAAGAAGGTGATAAGCAACAGGAAGAAAGCAGAACTACTTTAGTAGTTTTTTGCATCTATCTTTACACAAAGGGAAAAAAACAGTCCAACCTATCAAAAAAGCACCACAAAAAACAGATTAGGAACACAAGTGAAATAGGGAAGAAAATGGTAAGTGAACACCTGTCTATCCTAGATGAGTTCAAATCACCAGGACCAGATGGATTACACCCCAAGGTTCTGAAGGAACTGGCAGACAAGATATCAGAATCACTAAACTATATTTTTCAAATATCCTGGGGCACCAGGAAACTGCCAAAGGACTGGAAAAGAGTTGATATAGTTCCCATCTTCAAAAAAGGGAAAATAGATCCAGGAAACTACAAACCTATCGGCCTGACCTCAATACTAGGGAAGATTCTGGAAAAGATAATTAAGCAATGAATCAGCGAACAGAAGCAAAACAAAGTAATAACCAAAAGCCAACATGGGTTTTTTAAAAACAGATCATGCCACACTAATCTTATTGCATTCTTTGACAAAGTGACAAAATTAGTGGGCCAGAGGAATTCTGTTGATATAATTTACTTGGACTTCAGTAAGGCATTTGATAAAGTAGACCATAACATACTACTAGATAAAGTAGAAAAATGTGGGTTAGGCAGCATCACCACCAGATGGATTCGTAACTGGCTGACCAACCGCAGTCAATGTGTAATCCTCAATAGAACTGCATCTACATGGAGAAAAGTATGCAGTTGGGTACCCCAAGGCTCTGTTTAGGCCCAGTACTCTTCAATATATTCATCAATGATTTGGACAAGGAGATAGATGGGGAACTCATCAAATTTGCAGACCACACCAAGCTAGTAGGAATAGCCAACATACCAGAAGATAGGCTTAAGATACAGAAGGATCTTGACAGACTTGAACATTGGGTGCTATCTAACAATGAAATTCAATGGTGAAAAAGCTAAGTTTCTACATTTAGGCAAGAAAAACAAAATGTACAGGTACAGTATATGTGGTACCTTGTTCAATAGTAGTAACTGTGAGAGAGATCTAGGAGTCCTGGTGGACAATCATTTATAGTAAATATGAGCCAACAGTGTGCTTCAGGTGTCAAAAAAGCCAATACAGTTCTAGGCTTCATAAACAGAGAGATAGAATCAAGATCACATGAAGTGTTAATACCACTTTATAATGCCTTGGTAAGACCACACTTAGAATGCTGCATCCAGTTTTGGTTGTCATGATGTAAAGATGTTGAGACTCTAGAAACAGTGCAGAGAAGAGCAACAAAGATGGGCAGAGGTGGTATTCAGCAGGTTCTGACCAGTTCTGGAGAACCGGTAGCGGAAATTAATTAATTCAAAATATATTGTATTTACTTGGCATAATTTATTGGTAGGAGAACGTGGCAGGAAGTGGCAGGGAGAAAGCAGGACTACTTAACTCATTTTTTGCGTCTGTCTTTACACAAAGAGAAAAAACAGTCCAACCTATCAAAAACAGCGCCACAAAAAACAAATTAGGAACACAAATTAAAATAGAAAAGAAAATGGTAAGTGAGCACCTATCTACCCTAGATGAATTCAAATCACCAAGCCAGATGGATTACACCCAAAGTTTCTGAAGGAACTGGCAGACATGATCTCAAAACCATTGAACCACTGAAAATAGATCCAGGAAACTATAGGCCTATCAGCCTGACCTCAATACCAGGGAAGATTCTGGAAAAAATAATCAAGCAATGAATCAGTGAACATCTAGAAGCAAGCAAAAAGCCAACGTGGGTTTGTCAAAAACAAATTGTGCCAGAAAAATCTTATTACATTCTTTGAAAAACTGACAAAATTAGTGGACCAGAAGAATGCTGTTGATATAATTTACTTGGATTTCAGTAAGGCATTTGATAAAGTAGACCATAACCTACTACTTGATAAAATAAAAAAAAAATGGGTTAGACAGCATCACGACCAGATGGATTCATAACTAGCTGATCAACTGTACTCAATGTGTAGTCCTCAATGAAACTGCATTTACATGGAGGGAAGTATGCAGTGAGGTACTCTGAGGCTGTTTTAGGCCCAGTACTCTTCAACATCTTCATCAATGATCTGGACAAGGGAATAGATGAGGAACTCATCAAATTTGCAGATGACATCAAGCTAGCAGAAATACCCAACACTTCAGAAGATAGGCTTAAAATACAGAAGGATCTTAAGACTTAAACTTTGGGCACTTTGGGTACTATCTAACAAAATTAAATTAAATGAATTACTTCAAAAAAGCAATGTTCTACATTTAGGAAAGAAAAACAAAATGCAGGAGACCAGTTGGCGTCGTGATAGGAATGGTCTGGAAATAGTGGAGCGCCAAGCTCTGTGAAAACCAGCTCTGTGAAAACCATCTGCTTGCTGAGAGACCCTATGAAGTCCAAGCCTCCCTGGAGAGGTGGTGAAGAAAGGAGAGGCGCTTCATCAATCACAAGGAAACCACAATTTCCTTGTTAGATCTGAAGAAAACTCTCCCAAATGGCAGCAGGGAGGATGGCCATTTTGGCAAGTCACAAGCTGTGACAACTAGGACAACTAAGATTATGTGCTCGACCAGTTCATGGGCAGAGCATTGAAACTGGGTAAGATAACGTCCAACTTTTATTTTAGAGATTTAACCCAAATAAAAGAATTCCAAAAAATAATCTCCAAATGCCAAGAAAGCGGCAATTTGATTCATGGAGAAAGGTCAAAGACTCCGATGCAAAAGAAATGTCTAATGGAAGCTTTAAAATATAGAAAGCCTGGAGAAGATTTAACAATAATTAGAAAAGTGATTATTGGGAGAAATTGTTTTTCTTTTTTTTACTTTTAACCCCTCTTGATCTGTTGAAAGTCAGCTGTTTGATTTTTGCACTGGAATTTAGAGCAGGGGAGCCATCTATGGGAAACTCATGGGAGAATGATAATTGTTTGATATAAATAAAAGAAATGATGGAAGGTAAACAACACCTGGAAGACCACCTGACTTTGATTCTATTTCTATAGGCATTTTGATGTTTGAAAATGTTTAGTGAATTCTTTGAAGATCTTTTAGACAAACTGGATTACATATAACTAAAACTATATTGAAACTGTTCACTGGAGGGTGGATTTGAAAAATTTGAGGAAATTTGGTGGACCAATTTGGATTTGGATTACCGTATTTTCCGGCGTATAAGACGACCGGGCGTATAAGACGACCCCTGATTTTTGGTTGACTTTTTTCAAAGTCATCTTATACACCAGAAAATACGGGTATTCAAAATTAAGCTGCAAGGATTTGTAAATGCTTCTCCTTCTTCGCGCTCGCATCAGCCTTCCTCCTCCGGCCCCAGGGCGACTCTCTCGGTCTCTCTCCCACACACACGGAAGACGACCAGGCCTCCCGCGGAGCATGATGAGCCGGCAGAGCGGCCGCCGTCTTCTCTTCGGGAAGGGGAGGAGCGTCTCCCGGCGACGCCCGTAATATTTTCCGGCGTATAAGACGACCCGGCGTATAAGACGACCCCGGATTTTAGGTTGTCGACTTTTGGTTTCAAAAGTCGTCTTATACGCCGGAAAATACGGTAAGCTACTTGACAGAACATCCTATGAGGTAAAAGAGAAATGTGAAAGCAGAAGAAAAAGAAAAGAATAAAAGCTAAATAAGATTTTAAAACTGGATAATTGGGAAGGTATAAACTGGAAAATTATAAAGACTGTAAAGTATCAATTTAGAGGATTTGGAGGTATAATTCTAGGACTGACTACATTTTATTAATAATTGGCTTTTTTGGAGTTTTTAGATATTGGGACATTGGAACTTTAGTGGTATATTGAGTAATTCCTAATATATTAAACTATTACAAAATGACTCAACAAGGGACAATAAAGGTTATGAAGAAATGTTATTGATGCTTAAAAGTATTTATGAAGATGGGACAAAGAATCATAAGGAGATGGGATTCTTCAAAGATAAAGATGTGAATGTAGAAGATCCTCAACAAAGATGAACATAATATTATATGAAACAGATAAGAAACCAGAAGGAGTGGTGGTGGAGACAAATCAAAATAAGTTACAAGAAGATAAAGACATTCAAGTTACAATAAGTATTATTACTCAAATAGATAATTCCTGAAGAGTTTACAATAGAACAGAGAAAAAGAAAGAAAGATCTGCCAAAAATAATGAAAAGATTATGGATGGGTATTCAAAAGATGCAGCAGAAGGAGACCAGAGGTAAGGCAGAGGGAATATTCAGTTTGTATAAAACTGTTAGGAAGAAATATAAGATTTCAAGAGAGAAATATAAAAGAGTTACTAAAAAGTCAATAAATGACGAAAGGACAAGAGATGATGAATAGAGAAGAAATACCTTTTTTAAATTTATTAAACCTTTATTGAAAAATTAAAACATTAAAATACAAAATACAATACAAATATTTAAAATAAAAGTGTTATGTATATTACAGTCCTTTTTGACAGTGCTTGCACTAATTACTACTCCAGTTATTATTCCAATTGTTCATATATACTGTGTATCTATCTGTCTATCTATCTATCTATCTATCTATCTATCTATCTATCTATCTATCTATCTATAAAACATTCGTTATTTATTTATTTATTTCTATCATTTGTCCAATGGTACGAATTTTCCCAAATTGTATAATAAACTGAGTCATCCTTCTCTTTTAATTCTAATGTGTCAGGCTACAGAACTTTTCCCATTCAATCAACTAGAATGAACTTCTGAAAACGTATCAAAATGTGTCAAAAGGAATCCTTTATTGAGATGAGACAATTCATGTAGGGGTTAAAAGATCTCTTAGAGGTTCACCATAGCCGAACCTCTAAGCATAATCTTTGAAAAATCTTTCAGGACCAGCTTCTTGCCAAAACTATGGGCACAAGCCACGGTCATCCCCATCTTCAAAAAGGGAGACCCCAGCCTAGTTGAAAATTACAGACCAATCTCTTTATGCTGTGTCACCTGTAAAGTCATGGAATCAATTATTAACCAATCCATTATCCTCCACTTAGAGCCAAACAACCTGCTCTCTAATAAACAATTTGGTTTCAGAAAAAAACTATCCTGTGATCTGCAACTCTTACAGTGTAAAAACATCTGGACTACACAACTCGATCAGGGTAAAGCAATAGACGCAATCTACATAGACTTCTGTAAAGCCTTTGATTCAGTGGTACACGACAAACTACTCCTAAAACTAAAATCTTATGGTATCTCTGGACACCTGCATAACTGGATAGAAGCATTCCTGTCAAACAGACAACAAATGGTCAAAATTGGGAGCGTCCTATCAAATTCTGTACCTGTCAACAGTGATGTCCCCCAAAGCAATGTCCTAGGATCAATTCTCTTCATACTCTACATAAATGACCTCTGTGATCATATTAAGAGCAACTGCGTCCTCTTTGCTGATGATGTAAAGCTATTCAACACCACAGACAATACTGCCACCCTTTGAAAAGATCTCGACTATGTATCAGAATGGTCAAACAAATGGCAACTTCAAATCTCAAAAAACAAATGCTCTGTCTTACATATAGGCAAAAAAAAATCAGAAAATAAAATACAGGCTGAATAGTCAAGGCCTTGTTGATGATCCAAACTCTGTCAAGGACCTTGGAGTACTCATCTCTAATTATCTAAGTGCTAGAGCCCACTGTAACTACATAGCCAAAATGGCATTTTGTTAACCTAATCCTATGTAGCTTTTTCTCAGGTAATATCACACTAACTAGAGCATACAAAACATTTGCTAGACCAATACTCAAATACAGCTCATCAGTCTGGAACCCACATTACGTATCTGATATTAACACAGCTGAGAAAGTCCAGAAATATTTCACAAGAAGAGTTCTTCACTCCTCTACTCGTTGCAGAACACCTTATGCCACCAGACTTGAAATTCTAGACTAGAAAACCCCCTTCAGTCCGATCTAAGTATAGTATATAAAATCATACATTGCAATGTCCCACCTGTCAATGAATACTTCAGTTTCAACCATAACAATACAAGAGCAAACAATAGATACAAACTCAAGGTTAATTGCACCAAACTTGATTGCAGGAAATACAACTTTAGCAATGGAGTGATCAATGTCTGGAATACTCTACCTGACTCTATGGTTTCTTCCCCAAACCCCAGAAAGTTTAACCTTAGACTTTCTACTATTGACCTCATCCCTTTCCTAAGAGGGGCGTGCATAAATGCACCAATGTGCCTACCGTCCCTGTCCTATTGTTTCTTTTATTTTTCTTATATATATTCATGTATTCATAACTATGTTTTTACTTATACCTATTATCTTGTAAACAATTGACAAACCAAATAAAAATAAATAGACTGGAAACCCTGAAAACTACATGGAGAAAGGCAATCTCCTGCTAGAATGAAGGGAAACCCCTTTAAGCCAACAGGAGAGAAGACAGTCAGCATGACCAACCCAAAGCTGTGACAGCTTGGTGAGAGACAGGAAGGGAAAATCAAAGAGCAACGTGGCTGTACTGGTAAAAGCTTTCTAATCTTCTGCAAGTGAATTTATCCTGATTGAGTAGTAGAAAAGTGCAAAAAGTGGGACTCAAAAAAGGGTGCAGCAGGATTTCTGCCCTATGAAAATGGCAGTGACTGAGCTTTTAGAGCTATTGACATATCCGGGAGAGAATGGCACAAATGATTATAAAGGAACTGAGTCTGAGTTAGAGGAAAGTCCAGATCAACTACTTTGAAAAAACTTTAAATATTCGAAGATTATTGGGAATATACTTATTACTATTTTTTTGAACTGATGTTGGATTTAGAATGCCTAAGGAGGAACTTTTTCAGCATTTTTTTTAAAAAAGAGTAAGGGTGTAACCTACTGACCAGAAGAGTGTATACAAAAAAAGAAGTGTCTGATGCAATATTTATAAAGACTCCATAAAGACTCTTGTGATATCCAGAGACAATCTGTGAGGACATTAACCAACTTGAATGGTGGAAAAGTGAAAAAAGAAGGGGAAATATCCTTGGTGAACTTGGAAATTTTGTTTTCATCTAGGTACTGTTTTGAAATGAAAGCTTAGTGTCCTGATGGATTTTGGGGCCTTGGTGGGTTACAAATTTTAACTCATAAAAGGGTCTTTAAAAAGGACTGTAATAATTAACAGTATGGATAGACCTGCCTGGATTATAAATTTGACTGTAGGAGGAAGAAGAAATTGAGGAAGCACCTATCTTTAAGGGACTTATGAGTAACAAATAGACCTGATAGAGCTATTAACCTTGTAGACCAAAAGATATACTGTTTGTTAAATGAGGGGGATTGGAAATTTGTGATTGTGAATATATCTTTACTGATGTAATACCAGAGAGTTGAAAGAAATACACCAGAGGGTGTGGGAAATAGGTATTAGCTGTGTAAAAATAATTATTTTGTTGCCTATTTTTGATAAGCCCATTTTGAGTATTAGAGATGACAAGTACATCAAACATATTGAAGATAGGAAAGAAAGCTTCATCTACACCCTCATCAGCAACAGCAACAGCAGCATCAAGCCCATCCAATCAAAGAACGGTAGAAAGCAGCTAGGTCTGGAGAAGTCAAGTTCCATTCAGAGTACGTAAGTGATATTACTTTCAATCCAAGAAGCCATGACCAAAAGCCAGGAAGCTATGTCAAAGAACCATGATGAGATCAAAAATGAAATGGTGGAGATGAAGGGGGATATATGTAAGATGGATGAAAAGATAGGGAGCTTCCATCAAATGATAGCAAAGAATGAACAGAAGATACAGAAAATAGAAATAAAGGCTGAACAAATAGGCGGGAAAAGGGAGAAATGGACCAAAGGCTATCACAGGTTAATAGAGAATTAGAAGAGAACAGTAATCTTTCTTGAGATGTAAAAAGTGGCCTATTAATCTGAGATTTCAGAATATTGTGGAAGAGAAAAAGAAAGACCTGGCTGACGTGATGACAGAGCTGCTGGCTGGAATATTACAGAAAAATAAACATGATGTGCAAAAAGAAATTGATGAAATATTTAGAATCCATATGAATTATGTAAGAAGGCATAAATTATCAAAATAGTGCATGTGAGGTTTACCAAAAAGACATTGAGAGATGAAAGAACTAGAGATGAGCCTATGAAGTATAAAGGGAGAGAAATTGTGACCTTAAAACATATACCCAGGAGAGTTAGAGAGCAGAGGAAATAGTACCAATTTTTGACAGCACAACTGATCAAATATAGTATGACCTTCAGATGGCTGATGCCAAAAGAAATTCTGGTTACCTGGCAAGACAAAAAATTCAGGATGGATACCTTAGAAAAGACACACTAATTCTTTAACACCACTTCACTGCAAATGAAGAACAAGAAACCAGAGAGGAGATAGAAAGCAAAAGTCAAGATGAAATCCAAATAGAAGAAAAAGCCTTAGATCAAGAAGAAAGAGCGAGGGTGGAAAAAGAGTAGACAGAATGAGAAGGTGCAAGAACAAAAGGACAGAGAGAGAGATAAGAACAACTAGAAGGTTAAGACCTATATATAAATGAAAAAATGGAAGAGGAAGTAAAGATGCTAACTGTTAACATAAATGGACTGAACTCCCACATAAAAAGGGAGGGAAAACCTTCATAAAACTACAAAGATTAAAATTGGATATAATTTGTCCTCAAGAAGTGCATATCAAAAAGCAACACAGCAACCTACTGGAATACCTCAAAATTGGGAAATTGTATTCATCACTAATACACCAAAAGAAAAGAGGGGTGTTAAAATCCAAACAAATATACACAGATGAAGAAGGGAAAATACTAGTATTAAATTCAATTAAATACTATGAAGCACACCCAGAAAAACAAGCAGCTTTAATCTTTTTGGACACACAAAAGGCATTCGATAATCTTAATTGGCAATTTATGCTCCATCAAATAAAAAAATTGAATTTCGGTACCAACATAGAAAAAACACTACAAGAAATATATTCAACCCAAAAAGTGAGTGTACTGATAAATAGAGACCGCATGGACAATTTCAGAATTGTGAAAAAAGTGAGACAAGGGTGTCCATTATCACCTCTGCTATTTATTATATCTTTAGAAGTGCTTCTAGCTGCAATCAGGCAAAACAAAAAAAGGGATTAAAATTAAAAACAAAGAGGTATTCAGGCATTTGCGGATGATCTGGCATTTATAGTGGAAGACCCAATGAATATGGGACAAACATTACTACAACAAATAGAAAAATTTGGAGAAGTTGCAGGACTTAAAATAAAACAGAAACAAAACCAAGATGATAGTTAAAAATTGTACTATAAAGCAGAAAACAAAATTGGAAAATAAAACAGGACTGCAATAAAATGATGAATTATTTGGGAATTTGGCAATCCTCCAGATGCTCGTTAATAAAAGATGATAACCACATAAAAATTGGTAAAGCAAATTAGAAAAGAATTGGAATCATGGGCAAAATTTAAATTGTCTTTATTGGGAAGAATAGTGGTACTGAAAATGAATACTTTACCGAAACTAATATATCTATTTCAAATGATCCCGATAAAATTAGGAAAACCTTTTTTTACAGAATTAAACAAAATGACATCTAAATTGGTCTGATTGGGCAAGAAGCCACGTATTAAAATGAAATTATTACAAGATAATAGGAGCAGAGGTGGTCTTGAACTACCAGAGTGGGAGGTCTATTACCAAGCAGCGGTGTTAAATTGGATCAAAGATTGGGTCAAGCTAAGAGACAAGAGAATTTTAACACTAGAAAGTCATGACCTTCAGATAGGTTGGCATGTATTTTTGTGGGAGAAAAAAAGTAATATACATACTTACCTTAATTATCATCTAATAAGAAATTCACTTATTACAACATGAAGGAAATTTTTTAAAAAACATTATATGAAAATACCATGTTGGCTATCAACCATGAAGGCCATGATCCACCCAAATAGATTAGATATAAGGAAAATGGTAAGTTATGAGGAATTATTAGACAATGAAGGGAAATTAAAATCAAATCAAGAATTAAACAAAAATGGAATTATAATTGATTGGTGGCCATATTTGCAAATCCAAAATAAGTATAAAAAAGATCTAGAAGATTTGGATTTGATAAAGGGCAAAACCAATTAGACAAAATTTTAATGGGACTAGAACAAAAATTTATATCAAAAACATAGAAATACTTATTAGATTTCAAAATGGAAGAGGAAACAGTGAAGGGTACAATGATAGCTTGGGTGCAGAATTTTGGATATAACATAAAGTTAGAAGAATGGGAGAAAATATGGAACGTAAACTATAAGCTAACAATATCTTCAGCATATAAAGAAAATTTGTACAAAATGTTTTACAGATGGTATCTGGTCCCAACGAGATTGGCAAAAATATACCCCAATGTATGCCCAAAATGTTGGAAATGCAAAAAAAAATTGATGGTACATTCTACCATATGTGGTGGCTATGCCCCGAGACCAGGATATTCTGGATTCAAATTAAAAAGGAGATCACCGGCTACCAGCGTGAGCTCAGACTGGAAACCTTTCTTCTAGAAATTATTAAAGATCAAATTCCAGAAAAAGTAAAAAATCTAATGTTACATATCGCAACAGAATAGCTTTTGTACAAGTATGGAAAACTCCTAATATTCCTAATGAAGAATTAATATAACAAAAAATAATGGAAAGTGCTGAAATGAATATGTTAACACTGAAACTGAAAGAGAGAGAAGACTGAATACTTTTTAATTTGGAATAAATGGTATGATTAGGTAACAAACAGAAACAAGAAATAAGATAGGAAACTAAATTCTAAGAGACTTCAAGAAAGTAAACTGTAAATATGTAGAATATATAAGAATAATAATTATAGTTAAAGCTATTAATCAATATTAGATACATGTAAATATAATGTGTTAAGATATTTAAGTTAAGAACCTGTATAGATGTCAAGAATGCTGTTGAAACCATGATGTTCTATGTTGTAATAATGGAAACTTAATAAAAAAAGTGTATAGAAGAAGGAGGAGGAGGAGGAGGAGGAGGAGGAGGAGGAGGAGGAGGAGGAGGAGAAGAAGAAGGAGAAGAAGAAGAAGAAGAAGAAGAAGAAGAAGAAGAAGAAGAAGAAGAAGAAGAAGAAGAAGAAGAAGAAGAAGAAGAAGAAGAAGAAGAAGAAGAAGAAGAAGAAGAAGAGAATACTAATGGTGGAGGTGTTGATAAACCAGAAACCAATCTTTCTGACTTCAATATACACACTAAACCAAACCTTTGGACCTCAGAGACCACCAAACTCATAATTTTAGATCCCAGGGACCACTAACTGGTTCTGTGGGCATGGCCTAATTTGTGGGTGTGGCTTGGTGGTCATGTGACTGGCTGGGCATGGCTTGTATGTAAATATTATAAATATTTATATAAATATTGAATTTTTATAAAAAGAGCAACTTTTACCCAAAATCAGTCAAAGCAGGCAGATTGAGTTGCTCACAGAATCACAGATTCATTCAGAGATCTATCTATCTGCCATTGGCTAGCTCAGTCTGTCACATAAAATTTGCTAGCAAGCAAACTCACAAAATTAACTCACAACACACCATGCATGTAAATATTGAATTTTTTATAAAAAAGAGCAACTTTTACCCAAAATCAGGCAAAGCAGACAGATTGAGTTGCTCACAGAATCATTCAGTGATCTATCTATCTGCCATCAGCTAGCTCAGTCTCTCAAATTTGCTTGCCGTGAGTCTGCACTGAATTTGCTTGCAAGCAAATTCAGTCCTAAGGGAGGTTCAGCTGTGCTGAGCTGAAGATCTAAAGATTAGCTAGAAAGCAAGAAATCCAACCATTTCCTGCTTCCTAGCTAATCTAAATCTCCTGGCACAGCAGAACAGATGATGGTCGGAAAAAGGAAAAATAGCAATTTAGCAGGCAAGTTTACCAGGTAAGGAGTGAGTGGGCAGAGAGGGTTCCCGCAGGCCATGTGGGTGGCACAGCCTTGTGTTTCTGTGCAGCCTGGATTAATTGCTTTGTGGGGGTGCTCTGGGGATGAGATTTCTCCATGACCCACCAAAATTTTCTCATGGCCCATCAGAGGGCCACAGCCCACCGGTTGACAACCGCTGCACTAAACAATAAGCAGGAAGAGTTCTACAAGACTTTTATAAAAAGATAATTGACACAGACTATGAAAATATATGTATAATAGGAGACTTCAATGCAATTGTGGACACCAAAACAGATTATAGAAACAGTAAAAGAAGCAAAAAAACAAGAACATTTCCAAATACCTTTTTTGAAATGACACAAGACATAGGCTTACAGAATATATGGAGAGAGCTAAACCCCAAAACAAATCAATATACATTCTACCTGAACAGACATCAATCATGGTTGGGAATAGACATGGTGTGGATGACATCATAGATGAGAACAGATGTCCAAAAGGTTGACATAGAAACAAATATATGGGCAGACCACAACCCCATAAAAGTTACATGGAAGGGAAAAAGAAGAAACCAAGATTGACAATGAATCAAACTATTTTAAAAGACAAGGAATTTATACAAATGATGGGGAAAAAAATTGATTTTTTCTTTGAAGAAAATAGAAAAGAAGAAACATCACTGCAAAATGCCTTTGAGAGTTAGGGATAACATACATAGCAAGAAGAAATAAGAAAAAGAAACAACAGCAAAATTCACTACAAGAAGAGCTTAAAAGTCTAGAGATAGAATTGCAGAATGACCTCCCAAAAAATAAGATAAAAGAGAAAATTGATTTAATAAAACATAAACTGAACCTAATAGTGCAAGATGAAATGACACAAAAAATTAAAACGGCAAAACAAAATTTTTTTGATGACTAGTGGATGACTAGTGTACTTTTTTGATGACAGGTAGATGACTAGTGTACAAATTGAAAAAAAGGAAAGAGAATAAAATGATACACCAACTGATAGATGAAAAGGGGATCCTCTATGACCAGAATGAAGACAAAAAGAAAATAACTCAGGAATTCTTTAGGAAACTCTAAGTCAAGAGAAAATGTTAGAAGATACAATAAATCAATATTTGGCAAAGGCTGGTCTACCCAAAATACCAGATAGTGAGAACAACATTAAATGAAAGAATAACGACAATGGAAATAATGGAAGCAATTAAATGACAAAAAAACAATAAAACACTTGGATCAGGTGAGTTTCCGATAGAACTTTATAAAAGCCTACAAGAAGCACTAGGACTGTCGATGCTGGAGGTCTACAATGAAGCGCTATCAAAGGCCAAAATTTGGACAGAAACATACATTACATTAATACCAAAGGAAGACACAGATCCTCAACAGATAAAAAATTACAGACCAATATCATTATTAAACGTAGATTACAAAATATATACCTCTATAATTTCAGAAAGATTAAAAAGAGCCTTAAATGAATTTATACATCCTGACCAGAATGGTTTCCTACCTAAAAAGACAACTGACAAATAACATGAGGATCATTTTGAATGTATTGGAATACTGGGAAGCCCATTCCAAAAAACAGCACTGATTTTTCTGGACATGCAAAAAGTTTTTGACAATATGAGTTGGCACTTCATGATACTACAATTGAAAGGAATGGACTTTGGTGAAAACTTTGTAAATATGATCCAAGCATATGTTCCAATCAAATGGTGAAAGTAATAGTAAACAGAGAAACAACAGAAAACTTTAATATAGACAAGGATGTCCATTATTCCCGCTTTTATTTATAATATCCTCGGAAGTCTTGCTTAGATAGATCCAGATATAAAGGGTTTAGAAATAAAAAAAGAACACTACAAAGTACAAGCATTTGCAGATGACTTAGTATTTATTTTGGAGGCACCTCTAGAAATGGGACCCAAATTAATAAAGAAAATAGAAGAGTTTGGTGTGGTGCCAGGACTTAAAATAAACAAAGAAAAGACCAAGATATTGACAAAGAATCTTACAAATAAACAGAAAAATAAACTGACGGGAAAGGTGGACATGCAGACAACTAAAAAAGTAAAATACCTGGGAATTTGGCTAACAGCAAAATGCACATCCATTAAAGAAGATAATTACACTATATTAATAAATCAAATAAAGATAGATTTGGAAAAATGGAAAAATCTACAGCTGTCATTGGTCGGAAAGATACCACAATAAAAATAAATATCTTACTGATATTGCTATTTCTATTCCAAATAATCCCAATAAAAGTAGGAAAAAAGTTTTTTGAGGACTTAAATAAATTGATTTCAAAGTTCGTCTGACAAGGAAAAAAACAAAGAATCAAATTGAAAATGCTACAAGTCACTAAAACAAGAGCGGGTCTACCAGACTGGGAGTTATATCATCAGGCTTCAGTGCTCACATGGATAAAGGGGTGGATAAATTTGAAGAACAAAAGAATATTAACATTACAAGGGCATGATTTACAATTGGGGTAGCACACATTTGTATGGAACGAGAAAAGTAAACTACATAGATACTTCCAAAGACACTATATCAGGAATGTTCTGCTGTCAGTATGGGAAAAAATTAAACAAAAGCACTATACGAAAATACCAGTCTGACTATCCATGATGAAAGTGTTAATATATCCCAATGCCTTAGAACTGGATAAAATTGTAAGGCACAAAGATATTCTAAACGAACAAGGGGACTTAAAATCAAAACAAGAACAAATCAGGGAATTGACTTGGCCTGGTGGCCACATATCCAAATACAAATGAGACATAAGAAAGATGCAGAAATATACGGATTTTATAAAGAACCCCAAGAATTGGATCAGGTATTGTTAGAAACAGATGATAAATTAATAAAGAAAATTTATAATTACTTACTGAATGTTAAAATGGAAGAAGAATATGTAAAGAAACCATAATAGTATGGGCCAAAATTTTTGGATACAGCATAGAACTAGACAATTGGCAAAAACTATGGGAAAGAAATTACAAATTCACAATGTCAACAGCATATAAAGAAAACCTGTATTTTCCACCAGCAAGATTGGCAAAAATGTTCCAAAACATATCTCCAGAGTGCTGGAAATGCAAACAGATACCAGGATCCTACTACCATACGTGGTGGACCTGTCCATTGGCAAAAAAATATTGGTTAAAGATAAAAAGGTGATTAGAAGAAATGACAGCACAACAATTAGATCTAAAACCAGAACTGTTCTTATTAGGTATACTACCAGGGAAATACAATAAAAGAATTACATGGTTAATGTTACATGTTATAACAGCAGTTATAACATATGCATGAAACTGGAAAAATGAAAGTATATCTACAGATGAAAAGGTATTTTAAAAAATATTAGAATGTGCCGAAATGGACACGTTAATGATGAAATTAAGGATAAAGAAGAAACAGTATTATTTAACATGAGATCTACTGTACAAATGGTTAGAAAACAGATGCAGAGATTAGTAATTTTATGATGGAAAAATATTAAAAAATAGAAGTAAATGCATATAGATAGATAGATAGATAGATAGATAGATAGATAGATAGATAGATAGATAGATAGATAGATAGATAGATAGATAGAGATAGATAGATAGATAGATAGATAGACAGACAGACAGACATATAGATATAGATCTATAAGTATATATGTTACAAGTAATATTACTAATGGATTATACTTGACTATAGATTATAGTCTATAGAGTGACTAGAGGTGAAGACTATATAGTATAACTATGAGAATAATGGTTATAATTATGATGTAAAATAATATGTATATTCAAAAGAAATTAGATTGTATAATTATGAGAATAATGGTTACAATAGGGTATATAAAACTATGTACGCTTAAATGAGGTTTGATACAACAGTACACTGATGTTGCAGAAATCGAAACGTGATGTATAATAAATGAAAATGTATAATAAAAACAACTTTTTAAAAAGAACAATACAATAACACTCAATTGACTATAGAATTTTATAATGTTTTTGTCATAAAAATTCAGGTCTTTGTGCTTTGAGCATCCATAATGAAACAGAGTTTAGAAAAGTTTCTTTGCTATCTATCTAATCTACTATATCTGTCTCTGTGTCTCTTTCTATCTTTCTATGTCTATCTAACTCTGTCTAGAGAGCAAAATTAGTGAACTTCTTCATATGGACTCTGAGTGTCACTGTTGTACAGCAAGGAAGTTGCATGGATGAGTATTGCAGCAAACCATTTCCATATTTCAGCAGATGGGCAAGGAGATGCAGCAAAAAGCATTATGTTAAAAGCTGTTTAACAAAGCTATTATTCTATTTTTATTATCCTACTGTAAAATATTGGGTTAGCTGGCAAATTCTATATGGAAAATAAATTAGGAAGAAAAGAGGAAACAAGAGATGATGATGGAAGCAAAATATAAAACCAGAATACAGAAACCAAATTTGAGGCAAGTACTTTTTCTATTATTATGTTCGTTGATCAGCTGGGTGGTATCTGAACATGTTGAATACTCACTTCCAGAGGAAACAGAAAAACATTCCTTTGTGGGGAACCTTGCTAAAGATTTAGGGTTGGATGTTGATCTGCTGCCAAAACACAAGCTTGCTATCTCTTCAGAAAAACAGTATTTTATTCTGGATGAACAAAATAGTGAACTATATGTGAATGACAGAATAGACCGGGAAAAGATTTGTGGAAAATTACCTACTTGCATTTTGAAACTGGAGGTTGTGGCACATAATCCTTTAAATATTTTCCACATAAAAGTTTTCATACTAGATATTAATGATAATGCCCCACAGTTCAATGAAAAAGATATAAAACTGGAAGTGAGTGAGTCTCATTTGCCAGGAGCTCGATTTGCCCTGGGAAATGCTGAAGACAAGGACATTGGAATCAACGCTCTTCAAGATTATCATTTGAGCTCAACTTCGTATTTCAAGTTAGAAGTTCAAGAGAGCAAAGATGGCGGCAAATATGCAGAATTAATTTTGCAAAAACCATTGGACAGGGAGAAAGAGCACACACACCACTTGATTCTTACAGCTTCAGATGGAGGACGTCCAGTGAAAACTGGGACTCTTAATATAGAAATCAATGTTATTGATACAAATGACAATCCACCAATCTTCTCTCAGGCAACTTACAAAACAAGTCTGAAAGAGAATACACCAAGAGGGACTTCTGTGCTTCAAGTGAAAGCATCTGATAGTGATGAAGGGTCAAATGCTGCAATTCATTATACAGTCAGTAAAATTCTAGATAGTAGTCAAAATAAATTCATTTTGGATCCCATCGATGGAACAATTTCACTTAAGGAAAGTATTGATTTTGAAGAAAGAGGAAGCTATGTGATGATAATACAGGCAACTGACGGAGGTGGACTAGTTGCACATTGCAATGTAGAGATAGAGGTTCTTGATGAGAATGACAATGCTCCAGAAGTAATTATTACATCTCTATCCAACTCCATTCTTGAAGATATTTTACCTGGAGCAGTGATTGCCCTCATTAAGTCCATGACAGAGATTCTGGACTTAATGGGGAAGTCACCTGCTACCTAAGGGAAACTGTACCTTTCCAGGTGGTCTCGTCATCAGATAACTACTTCAAACTCCTCATAGATGGCCCCCTTGACAGAGAAAAAACACCAGTGTATAACTTAACAATTACAGCCACAGACCAAGGCATACCTCCTCTTTCCACAGATAAAGCCATCTCAATACCAATTTCAGATATCAATGATAATCCTCCAGCATTTGAAAAACCTTCCTATGTTGCCTACATTCCTGAGAACAACCCATCCGGAATGTCTATTTTCCAGGTTAAGGCTTTTGACCCCGATCTGGATCGTAATGCCCAAATCACCTACTCCATTCTTAACAGCAACGTCAAGGACCTGCCTCTCTCCTCCTATGTTTCCATTAACTCTGAGACTGGAACTCTCTACGCTCAACGATCTTTTGACTATGAGCAGCTCAGAGACTTCCAGCTGCAAGTGCAAGCCCAGGATGAAGGCTCTCCATCTCTCAACAACAGCGCCACAGTCAAAGTGCATGTACTGGATCAGAATGATAATACTCCCCAGATCCTGTACCCTTCCCAAACAACTCAGGGTTCATCATTCTTTGAGATGGTGCCTCGCTCAGCCAGTTCAGGTTATTTGGTGACAAAAGTCGTGGCTGTGGATGCTGACTCTGGACACAACGCCTGGCTCTCTTTTCATCTCCTGCAAGCCACAGAACCCTCGCTCTTCATCATCGGCTCCCACACGGGAGAGATCCAAACAACTCGAGCATTACTTGAGAGAGACATTGCCAAGCAGAGGCTGGTCATCATGGTGAGGGATAATGGACAGCCACCTCTCTCAGCCACCACTAGCCTTAACCTGGTTTTTGCTCAGAACTTCCAGGAGGCTCTTCCTGAAATGAATGCCCAACCTAATAACTCAGAGGATCAGTCTAAGCTCCAGTTTTATTTGGTTCTGACTTTGACTTTGGTATCCTTTCTGTTCCTGGTGGCAGTGATTTTGGCTATTATTATGAAACTTCAAGGGTCAAGGAACCCCACTTTTTTTCAGTGCTTCATTCCCAATTCTCATTCAAAGACTGGTACTGTATTTCCTCCAAATTACGAAGATGGGACTTTGCCTTATTCTTATCAGATCTGTTTATCCACTGAGTCCAGGAGAAATGAGCTGACTTTTCTGCAACCCAACGTCCAAATAGTGGAGAATATTCTTTGCGAGGATAAACCTGACACTTGTGTCATGCTCAATGGAGACTGTTATCTAAATTCTAATAATCATTCTGAAAATATGGTAAGTTCATTTTCCCTTTCTTAGTAAGATTTGTCATTATAACAGCATTTTAATGGTATAAGTGAAAACAGCAACTATTCGTGGAGTATCTTTGGTATTCTTTTGTTTTAGCTGAATACATCAAGCTGAGGTGCTATAGGATGGAAGTTTTGAAGCAGCACTGCTAAATCAAATGTAGGACTAAATAAATATTTCGGTATGAAGCAATGGGGTTCATACAGTTGCCCCAACTGGATAAACAGGTAATATTAATAAGAGATTAGCTGCGGAGTTCAACCTGACAAAGAAAAGAACAGTAGGGCTAGAGGAATTACATATTTAGAGGCATATATGTGAGTATTTGTTGCTTGGAATGAAAGTATGATCTGGATCACTACAGTATTAATGATAAGGAGTATATTCTGAGAGCAATTGACTGCCTGTTGCAGCTGACCTGATTCCTTCCTGTTGAGCAAGTGGAATATGTTAGAAAGGTGACGTGTTTCTAAAGACTAAATTCCATGATTAAGAGACAAACTGGAAGAAATTTGTCAGATGAGTTCAAGGGGGAGTTAATGGGGGAGATCTCTGTATAAGTGAATAGTTGTAATATTGTTGGAGATGATTTTGCAGCTATGCTGGGGTCTCTGAAAATAACAAAACAGCAAAATTACAATGCTTAAGGAAAAGATTAAGTGGACTGTGGCAGTTAAGACTACTCCTCAACTTCTAAGAGAAGCTGAACATTTGGGACGTCAATGAGTCAGAAATAAGATTTGTTTGGCATTATCTGTTTTTGACAAATCTGTGTTGACTTCTATTCATAGGTTTGGTTCCTTTTAGGTATTTGCAGATTTGTTGCTTGATTATCTTTTCCAGGATCTTCCCAGGTATTGATATCAAGCTGGCTGGTCTGTAGTTTCATAAATCAGTGTCCCCCCCCACACACACAGTTTTTTTTAAGATGGGAACTACATCAGCTCTTTTCCAGTTCTCAGGCAGTTTCCTGGTGCTCCAGGATCTTTGAACGTTATGGTTCAATGGTTCCAAGATCACATCTGCCGGCTCCCCCAGAACTCTGGGATTTAATCCATCAGGTCCCAGTGATTTGAACTCATCTACAGCAAACAATTGTTCTCTTACCATTTTCTTGCTTATTTTAATTTGTATTCCTAGTCTATCTTTTACAGTTATATTTTGGTAGGTTGGAGTGTTTTATCATTTTGCATGAAGACAGATGCAAATAATGAATTAAGCAGTCTCGCTACTGCCTATTATTTCCTTTTCATCTATTCTCATTAGTGGATTGGTTGTTTTCTTTACTTTTTTCTTGTTTTTTATATGTTGAAAGAATCTTTATTATTATTATTATTATTGACATTTGTTGCAAGTCTTACTTCATTCTGTGCCTTAGCTTTCCTGACTTCATCTTTGCAAGTTTGAGCTGTTTGTGATATGGTGCCTTAATTATGTGCTCCTCTTTCCATTTTTCTTTTTATCTAGTTAGGGTTATGAAATCTCTGCAAGAAAACAACCAAGCTCAGAGAGCACCAAGGGACACTACCACCACCCCCATTTCAACTCTGAGCCACAAATATTCTCCTTTATTGGTACAGAGAACTTTCCACAGTTCTTGTTCAAGAAGACTGGAAATGATCCTGTAGCATTAGGTACACTAGTTCAGGAGTGTTACCCAGCCAGTTTCTGTGGTTCATGAGAACCAGTTGTTAGAGTTACACACCTTGCAATTAAGGTAACCCCTTACATTTTTCCTTGACTCCTGGAGAAAGGATGAACCGCGAATTGGGCTTTGTATGCTCCAGACTTCACAAAGAGCTTGTCCAGGCAAAGTAGAGAAAAATTACATACCTTACTTGTAATTCTACTGACAATACTGGCATTCAGTGTATATAATTGGCATTGATGAGTGAAATTTTCTCCCATGTTTTAAAATGTAACTAAGCCTATTTAGGTGGACCTTGGGCCCAAAATTATACTACCCAACCCAACTGAAAGCAAAAGTGTAGTCAGTGGATTTAGGTTTACAACTGAAACCTCTTGATTAGCAAAGCTTTAAAATTACTTTGATTATCTGATGGTATATTGTATCAGCAATATTAAAAAGGACAGAGGGGAATCTGAAGGAAAAATCTTTTCTATGGTTCATATTTTCACCATCCATGTTTAATCTCTTTTTTATCTCTTTTATAAACTCTAGCAAAATGTGTAGGTCAAAATTTTTAAATCTTGTATTACCAAGAAATGCCATAAAACTCAAAAGACATGGCTTATATTGAAAAATATGTGTCAGTCTTACATTCCAAAACCCCTGTAATTCTCAATTTACTTTTAATTAAACTGGATTAGATTTGAATCAGATTCTTGAATTTTCAATGACAAGGTGATGAAAAAAAGTAATCCTATCTATTAGTGGTATATGGCACTACAATATTTTAGAGCCTCTTGTCTTATTAATGTTGTCACTCATACTTAACTGAGAAAAATCAGCTTTTTATAGATGTGTTGGTATATCTATAATATTAACTTGTTTCGTATTTCTTATTTTGAAAGGTTGGTACTGAAGACAATGCATGTGTATGCAAAAATATGAACATAGAACAGAATAGAATAGAAATAGTAAACAAGAAATCATGAGATTTAGAGCATGAGATAGATGACTAGTGTTGAGAAAATAAAGAAGGAAGGAAGGAAGGAAGGAAGGAAGGAAGGAAGGAAGGAAGGAAGGAAGGAAGGAAGGAAGGAAGGAAGGAAGGAAGGAAGGAAGGAAGGAAGGAATGTCCTGGGATGAAAGGAAGACAAGGACAAATGAATGAGAAAATGGTGAATGTGTGGGACTGTAGGGAAGTTGACAGAGAAATGAGACCATACTAGACATAAACAATTCACAGATGGGATAAGAGTTTGTTAATAATTCTGGGAGAAAGGCCAGCACAGTTCAGCTTTTAGGAAGAAGAGATTCAGAATATTCAAAAAGACTCTATCTTTATGAATCCCCTAATAATAATGACTACAGGTTCCAAAATTCTATACTTTACTTATAATCTGTGCATTAAAATAGCTTATTGAAGTCTGTGTAATTCTTGCTTCTTTGTGCCCTACAATGAGGAACCTGACAGGGGATAAGACAATTTATGGGTACAAGATAAGAAACATTAATTTAATGCAATATGTACTGTATACCAAGCTATTCATATTAAATGTTTGTATAGATTCTTGACTTTACTAACTTCAGTTAAACAAGAAGCACTCAGCAATTTCCAATTCTAATCTTCTTCTAAAACACACTGGATGACATTGCTTGGTAAAATACAAAATATTTATTCTAGTCAGTCTGTTTAATACAGGAATCACAATGCCCTTCCAGCTTTCCTTCTTTGGATTGAATAGAGAAAAATAGATAAGTCCTGTATATAATAGAAAAGTATAGAAATTAACATAAAGTCCTCCTTGCATCTTTATTTCAAAAGCTTCTTTATATAATAGATAAGATATGATTTCACTTTTATTCAAAAATTTTAAAAGCAATGGTCAAACAATACTTGGGTGTTCATTAGAAAGCTTTCTGTCATTCTGAGCTGAGCCTCTGGGTGTCACTGTTCACCAGGAAGGAAAAGAAATCAGAAGTGTCCTGTGATTCTATTCTTTACATACAGTACATTTACCAAGTATGTGAAAGAACAATCTAAAAACCAAGAGGTGCATTTTCCATTTGGCTTTGAAGTAACTATTTTCATCGAGAGAATGGAAGACACACAAACCTGCAGCTGTAAAAAGGGGGTCCTTCAGTATCTTGCTATTATTTTTGCTTGCAAGATGGTTTCTGGGCAGATTCATTATTCGATTCCTGAGGAGATGCACAAAGGCTCTTTTGTGGGAAATATTGCAAAGGACCTGGAAATGGAGGGGATGAAGATTTCAGAAAACGGACTCCGCATTATTCTCAATGTAGGTATGATCCAGTATTTTGCTTTTAATGTCAACAGTGGTCATTTAGAAACATCTGAGAGAATTGACCGGGAAGAAATATGTGGACAGGTAGAGAAGTGTATATTGAAGTTCCAGATTCTTCTTGAAAGTAAATTAAAGCTTTATGCAATTGAGGTGGAAATTACTGACATAAATGACAATGCTCCCCATTTCCCTCTATGGGAACAAGAGTTGGAAGTCAGTGAGGCATCTACACCTGGATTGCGGGTACCTCTTTCTGAAGCTCAAGATCCAGATCTGGGAACAAATTCTATACAGAGCTATCAACTCAGAGGCAGCAGCCATTTTTCTCTGGATACACAAATAGGAAAAAATGGCTTCAGACATACTGAACTGATACTGGAAAAATTTCTAGACAGAGAGGAACAAGCTGTTTATAATCTAATCCTTACAGCTAGTGATGGAGGAAATCCTATCCAAACTGGCACTGCAGAAATCAAAGTCATTGTTTTAGATGCAAATGACAATGCACCTGTTTTCAGCCAACTAATCTATGAAGTGAATGTCAAAGAGAATATTCCTAAAGGATCTATTATTGCTACTGTACATGCCACTGATCTTGATGAAGGGCTTAATGGAGAGGTGAAATACTTCCTGAAAAGGACTACAAAACTAGATATTCCCATATTTCATCTTAATTCCACAACGGGTGAAATTACACTCATTGGGAATCTTGATTATGAAGAAGCAACTTTCTATGAATTTGAAGTACAAGCCAAAGATTGGGGAGGTTTTACTGATAGATCAATGGTTGTTATCTTCATTACAGATTTGAATGATAACGCACCTGAACTAGCAATTACGTTTGCCACCAATTCTGTAGTTGAAAGTTCACCTCCCGGAACTGTTATTGCCATTTTAAATGTACGAGACAGAGATTCTGGAGTCAATGGTGAAATCACAATCTGCATTCCAGACAACATCCCTTTCCAATTAAATAAGTCCTCTGATGGGTTTTATAGTTTGATGACAGATAACACCCTTGACCGAGAACAGATATCAGCTTTTAATATAACTATAATAGTTACTGACCATGGAATACCTCCTCTGTCAACAGCCACAGTAATTGAACTGTACATCTTAGACACAAATGACAACCCTCCATTGTTTGAGAAATCTCTTTATCCTTTCTATGTCATAGAGAATAACCAAATGGGTGCTTTGATATGTTCCTTAAAAGCAAATGATCCAGACTGGAAAAGGAATGCAGAAATAAGGTATTCTATCACTGGAAACCAGACAACCGAATCGTATCTCTCATCTTATGTCTCCATTAATTCTGAGACAGGAGCTATCTATGCATTAGCCTCATTTGATTATGAAAATTTTAAGAAGATTCAGTTTCAAGTTAAGGCTCAGGATGGTGGCTCCCCATCACTCAGTTCCAGTGTTTCTGTTATTATTTACATCTTGGACCAGAATGACAATGTGCCAGAGATCCTGTACCCCTCTCCTCCTGTTGATGGCTCCACTGGAATAGAGCTGGCCCCTCGCTCTTCTGAGCCAGGTTACCTGGTCACTAAAGCAGTGGCAGTTGATGCAGATTCTGGCCAGAATTCCTGGCTCTCCTATCAGCTGATCAGAGCAACAGAACCAGGACTCTTCACCATGGGACTCCACACGGGCGAGATCAGGACTGCTCGGCTTTTTCTGGAGAAAGATGCTCTGAAGCAAATCCTGGTGATTTTAGTGAAGGACAACGGCCAACCACCTCTCTCTGCCTCCGTCACTCTCACGGTTGTTCTGGCTGACAGCTTTCCTGAAATCCTCTCAGATCTGAGCAACATCTCAGCTCCTGTAGATCCTCAGTCAGACCTCACTTTTTACTTAGGGACTGCAGTGGCTTTTGTCTCCTGTTTATTCTTTACCTTTCTCCTTGTGCTACTGGCAATTAGAGTATATAGATGGAGAAATTCAAAGATAGAATCTGAGAAGATAAATTTCAGTGATGTACCTGCATCACAATTTGTAGGCATCAACGGAGTCCAAGCATTTCTTCATTCTTACTGCCATGATATTTCTCTGAGTGCAGATTCTAAGAGAAATCACTTTAATATTTCCACAGCAAATGATTCAGATACTCTGTATATTAAAGAAGGTTGTAGTGCAAAGAATCCAATTGTATCTGGTGAAGATTTAAATTTAAATAATGATGATCTAATAGTGATTCAGGTAAGGTAATTATTTTAAATCATTTTGATTTTTTTTGTTCTTATATGCACTTGTTTATTTTAATATATGTTAATTTTCTCTACTATACAAAACTTCATTGACTTTGCTATGATTATACATATCACATTCTCCATTCTCTAACTTGGAGAAATATACTGAATTTTCAGCAGATCCAGTTGCACTATTTCTTAAATATAAATATAACCATGTTCCACAGAAATCAACTGGACAAACCTTTGAATAAAACAGGACTGTGCTTTGTATCTCATTTTACTACACAGGGATATCTCAGGGGATTTGCTCTTTACTTCAATTTACTTCAATGTTCAGCAGCAAAACCATTTTTAAAAGATGTCTCTCAAAAATTGAGCATCAGGTCTGTGTGAAACTTCTCAGATTTGGGTTAACTTAAAGGTATTAGGATTCAAAGAGGGCATAGGATGTAATAGGGAAGTATCAGAAGGCCTTCATGGTTTGAGATAAATGAGCAATGAGGTAAAATATCAATGACAGTAGAACAGTTATACAAGCCTTGGATTTGTCAGCCATGTGGTGCTCGATAGATAGGCAGAGTTTTAATTAGGCACTAAGGTAGGTTCTTAATTATATCAAGGTTGGAGTCGTTGGACAGTTGTTATTTTTCTTAGATCTGTCAACATTCACCATGTGATGATGATTCATTATTGTTGTTTGTCTGTAGCAAACAAAAAAGTTGCTGAAAACCCGCTGAATCTGAATCTATTTTTAATGTATTTGACAATGCAATCCCAATTATCCTATTTCCAGGTATAGTAATAAACTACAGATATTCCTCGATTTGTAACCATTTGCTGTGACCATTTGAATTTACAACAGCACTGGAAAAAGTGACATGACTTTTTTTCACACTTTCAACCATGATCATGTAATCAAAATTCGGGCGCTTGGCAGCTGACATGTATTTATGACCATTATACTGTCCTGGGGTCATGTGATCACCATTTGTAATCTTCCCAGCTGGCTTCCGACAAGTGAAGTCAATGGGAAAAGTCATTTAATGACTGGAGGATTCGTTAACAGCTGCAGTGATTTGTTTCATAACTGTGACAAAAAAGGTTGCAAAATGGGGCAAAACTCATTTAACAAGTGCTTTGCTAAGCAAAGGGAATTTAGGGTCAATTGTGGTTATAAATAATAAAGGACTACTTGTATATTCCCCACCACCACCACCACAATCCTATCTGATTCTTGGAAACCACCTGGATAAGTCCCTGCAGTTTTCTTGCGAGAGAAATGTAGAATGGAATATAAAAATTGAAGACCCTTATTTACAACTTTCAATTGTATCTATTTAGAATAATAAAGTAACAGAGTTGAAAGGAACCTTAGAGATCAAATGGTTGTCAAACCTCCAGTGATGAAGCATCCACTTCTGGAGGCAAGCCATTCCACTGATTCTCACTTCAGAAAATTCCTCCTTAATTCTAGGTTGCTTTTCTCTTTGTTAAGTTTCCATCCATTGTTTCTTGTCTTGCCTTCTGATGCTTTGGAAAATAGGTTAACCCTCTCTTTTTTGTGGCAGCCCCTCAAATATTGAAACACTGCTATCAAATCACTCCTAGTTCTTCTTTTCACTAGACTAGACATATCCAATTCCTGCAACCATTCTTCATTGGTTTTAGCCTCCAGCTCCCTAATCATCTTATGATGCACTTCTCTGCACTCTTTCTAGAGTTTCAACATTTTTTTAAATTGTGGTGAGCAAAACTAGATGCAGTATTCCGAATGCAAAATAGTGTGACTTTAAGCTCAGTGCACATGTATTTGTTGGGAATTCTGGTGTCACATATTTATCTTCTAATAGTAATAATAGTTGCAGTAATCGTGGCAGATACATACCCTTATTTGTTTTGCATGACAAAAAATAAGGAACATCTACTGCTATTAAGGTGAGATACAAATCATAAAAGCTGATGGCAAACCAATCACTAGCTGAGATGAGGAGGTAATATTCCAAAGTGAGGACTTTACACAATTTATGAAGTAAAAAGACTATACATCAGTTTCCTTTTATTATTATAATCTGCCCTCTACTAAGGTGTAGACAACCAAGATCACATTCAGCTGAATTTTTACCAAATTGAAACTGTGTGGCTTTCAGAAGTTATTCAAGATACTATAGCTTTTTTTCAGTGTGCATATGTGTTCATCGTAGTCGTACATATCTAATAACGAGTTAGAAAATCCATTGATCATAGTGACAATAAATAAGGGTAATAGGAATATTCAACAAATTGTGTAATCTGCTAGGGAAAATTTTTTCTCAAATAGTTGGCCTTCCAACCAATTTGTTTAAAGTGATCACATGCCCTTTTAAGGAGGGAATAGGGTAGTAGAATGGTTGCTGAATCCTGAAAAATTTGTTGGGCATCTGGAGGATAAAACAACTCAGGTTTGCTAACAAGCTACCTGGCATGTCCTATTAAGGTGACTGAGTCATCATTGTGCAGAATATATTTGAGCCTAATAGTCTTGCAGAAGGGACAGGCTTTGTGGTGACATTAATTCCATCTTCCTGCAGTCTATATTTCTGCCCTTTTTTGATTCTGAAAATCTCCAGAGAGGTGTCACGGTGATAGATCAGGGGAGTTGTGAATGGTATCACCAGATTTGAAGCAAAGTTGTGCATCCCCCTTCCTCAAGCTGTAGGGCTCTCCACTGTGAGATGCATGGGACTCAAGATTCTTTCCCCTTATATTTAATATCTATATGAAGCCTGTAGGGAAGGCCTTCCCATCGCATAGAGCATCTCACCTCTGAACCCAAAAGAAAATGCAGTTGAAGTTTGTCTTTATGCCTGGCTGCCATCTAACCATAGATCTAAAAATTACAGAAAAGATAAGGTGGTAAAAGGAACTATACCTGATTTCAGCAGCATGGAACCTCCAAACGCCTCACCATCATATGAGTGTTCTTATTATGCATTCTCAGGGATCTATAATACAAAATAAAAAGAGGTGGAAGGGACCTTGCAGGTCTTCTAGTTCAACCCCCTTCTAAAGAAGGAGACACTATACCAGGGGTATCAAACTCAATCTGGCCTGTGTGGTCCTTAGATCTGGCCCACGGGGTCACCCTGGATACAGCAAAGGACTGCCAGTGAAAACGGAGCTTGGGAGGGCCCTCCCGAGCTCCGTTTTCACTGGCAGAGGTTGCAGGAGGCTGTCACAGCTGAAAACAGAGCTCAGGAGCCTGTTTTTACTGACAGAGCACTCAGGCCACCACCAGCGCCCCAACATGAGTGATATTGAGCTGGCCATGCCCCCCTGGCCATGCCCCTCCAGTCCCCCCAAGGTTAAACACAACTCTGATATGGCCCTCAATGAAATCTAATTTGAAACCCCTGCTCTATACCTATACTGTTCTGGACAAATGATAGTCCAATCTCTTCTTGAAAACTTTCAGTGATGGAGCATCTACATCTGGATGCAAGCCATTCTATAGATTAATTATTCTAACTATCAGGAAATTTGTCCTTAATTCCAGATTGGATCTCTTTTTTACGAGCTTCCACAGCTTTTTGTCCTAACCTCAGGAGCTTTGGAGAACAAATCAACCTCCTGTTCTCTGTAACAGCCCCTTAAGTACTGGAAAACGGGTATCATGTCACCCCCCCAATCCTTCTCTTCGTTACACTATACATACACAGTTCCCTTAACCTTTGTAACTCTTCTCTGCCCTCTTTCTCAGCATTTTTTCTTATAATGGCAACCAGAATTAGATGTAGTATTCCAAATGTGGCTTCACTAGTGCAGTATAGAGCAGTACTGTCACTTCTTGTGATCTTGACACCATTCCTCGGTGTTGATGCAGCCTAGAACTGCATTGGCTTGTTTGGCTGTTGCCACCTCATACTTAGGTGATGGTCCACTGGGACACCAAGATTGACTTTAACAATTATTCAGTTCTTTTATTCTGTGAGTGACGATGTTTCCAAACTGAATTTTAATTTGATTTAATTTAATTTATGTTATGGGGGATTATGGGTTTTTATGTTTTAGTGGTGCGGTGGCCTAGAGGTGGAGCTCTTGCCTCACAATCAAGAGGCTATGAGTTTGATCCTAGGTAGAGGCAGATATTTCTCTCTCTGAGCACATAGAGAATATATCTGCTGCATATAACTCCACATTGGCTACAGGAAGGGCCTCCAGCCAGTAAACACTCAGCTCCATTCAACCCCATAATGGTGTTATTGCAGGAAGCTACAATTTCTTGATGTACTGTGTAAAATTCTTGGACATGCCAAGGGCCCCGATGACAATGGACAGGGGTGGGATTCTACCAATTCGCATCTATTCGCTAGAACCAGTTGTTAACATTCTAAGCAGTTGGGAGAACCAGTTGTTAGAAAAAATTACTGTAAGGAAGGCAGGAAGGAAACATCTTGTGTTGCTTACAGAAACAGCCTTTCCGTTAACCCTTATTACATTCTTGGCAGGACTAGACTTCCTGTCTCAGGTACGTCTCTGGAATTTTTTTCCCCTCCTTTGCTGGTACTTTGCTTGTGTGGAGTGACCATTCAAAGTTACAATGGCACTGAAATAAGTGACTTATGACCATTCTTCACACTTACGACTGTTGCAGCATCCCCACAGTTACAACTGTTGCAGTATCCCCACAGTCATGAGAGGCCAGGCGAGGAGATGTGTGCCTTGATGTGAGTGATATTGAGTTGGCCACACCCACCACAATATGACCACCAAGCCATGTTCACCCAGTCACATGGCCACCAAGCCACACCCATCAACTAAGACATGCCCACAGAACCGGTTGTTAAAAAATTTGAATCCCACCTCTGACAATGGGTATCACTGTCACATGTTTCATCCATAATCGGGTAGTTTCGATGGCCAGGTCACGATATTTCATGATTTTTTCTAGTTCTTTTCCTTTGAATCTGGCATCTCCTGGTACAGTGATATCTATAAATTGTATGCTTCGGTTTTTGATGACTATGATACCTGGCATGTTGTGTTCTAAATGACGATCTGTCTGTATTCAAAAGTCCCACAAGATCTTCACCTTTTCATTTTCAACAACTTTTTCCACTTTGTGTTCCCATGACTTTTGGATACAGGTAAGTCATATTTTTTACATAATGCCCAGTGGATTAATTCAGCAACTCGGTCATGTCTAGCTTTGTAATCAGTTTGCGCGATTTTGCTGCACTCACATATTAAATGTGAAACAGTTTTAACTTTGTCATTGCAAAGCCGACAGTTTGGATTGTCGGTGGTTTTTTGTATCTTCGCTTTCATGGCATTAGTTTGTAGTGCTTGTTCTTGAGCAGCGAGTATTAAACCTTCCATTTCTTCTAGTGGTTCCCATCTTCAGCCATGCCCGTGTCAAATTGTTATCACATTTTACTTCAATGTTTTTCAAATGCTGTCCATGCAAAGCTTTAGTTTTCCATCTATTTAATCTATCATCTAGCTGTTTTTCCTTATATTCTACCTTTGTTTCTGTTGTTTTAATAATGTTCTCCGTTTTCTGTATTTAGTTCACATAGTCATAGTTGTTGTTATTGTTATTATTATTATTATTTATCGCACAGCCAGCCAGATGTTCAGATGGGGTTTGGCATTTTTGTCTACCTAGGATTCTTACCAAGGATCTAGGATAGGCAAAATTGGATGTTTGATGGTGTTACAGATATACAGATACAGGATGGAAGCTGTTCCAAGTAAAGCTGCCTTCTGCAATTGACTAATGGCAAATTTGTTAATGCCTATGTTGTTCAAATGCTACTCCAGTTGTTTTGGGACTGCACCCAAGGCGCATATTACTATTGGTACTACCCTTGCTTGCCTTTGCCACAGTTGTTCGATTTCTATTTGTAAGTCTTTGTATTTTGTTATCTTCTCCAGTTCTTTCTCTTCTCTTCTGCTGTCTCCAGGCACTGCCACATCCACTATCCAGATATTTTGACTTTCTTATCTACAACTGTTAGGTCCAGGGTGTTATGTGGCAGGTGCCTGTCTGTCTGGATTCTGAAGTCCTGGAGCAATTTAACTTTTTCATTTTCCATGACTTTTTCTATTTTTTAACAGTTCTTGCTTACAGGCAATGATATTCTTGGCAGTGCGTATAATGCACCAATGTTGCTTACTTGAACTGCCGCTGCTTGTAGTCCGTTTGTGCAATATTCTTGCAGCAGCTTTACCAGATGGTCCATTGTTTCTTCAGTTTTCTGTATTAGACGCAATTACTGTCTGTTGCTTCTTCTCAATTTTGGTTTGTATACTTTTTCCTTAAGGCTTGGTCTGCACAGCCAGAATTAAATTCTCAGTCTTTTCTTAAAACTCTTAGCCATTGCAGGTCTTCTTATTATTTC
>JAGDQI010000276.1:403861-422916 GCA_023653725.1 Bungarus multicinctus
CATGGCCCACAATTGTTGTGACACCCCTGGTCTGTGAAATGGTGTCAAGCTGAAATTTTAAGAATTGTTGGGACTTCAACTCCCACAATTCCCCATTCTTATAAGGCTCCAGTTACGGGTGTATGTAAGAACACTTATAGTGTGCCAAATAAGGGTACGTTTTGAGAACTCCTACGTTGAAATTATATATTTAGATACTGCAGAAAGTATCGTTGTGGAACAGTATCTTCTGTTAACCAAAAAAGAAGGAGTGATTATCCTCTTTTGAAACTTTGTCCCATAACGGTGCTAATCATTGGTTGAAACTTGTTAACTTGGAGGTTTATTTAATGTTACCACCCTACCACAAAGGTGAATTATGAAATTTAACATGTTAAATACCAGCTGCTAGCGCTAGACAATGCCGGTTCCCGCCCGAGACCTTTCCAGATCATCTCTTGGGTCAGCTTTTTTATATTAACCTCAGAAAAACAAACAAATTACACACTTTAACAAGTTGTGCGGTTTAATATATTACCTATTTTTCATTATTATGCGCTCTATTACAAGACTGTGACAGTGAAGGACTAGTTTTGCAACAACAATTATCATAGCCAAGCATAATTTTAAAAGCAACACAAGAAAAATAGATACTTTTGGTTAAATAGGATCATGTACTCGAAGCCCCAAGTAGCACAGTGGAAACAAAAACGAATCAAGCGTTGTCTATGAAAATCGCTTGCATGTTCGGAATAATAGAGTTTGAGGGACCTTGGAGTCTTCTGTCCAACCCCTGCTCAATCAGGACATCCTCTGCCATTTCAGACAAATGACTGTCTAATCCCATTCTTAAAAACGTCCATCTTGGAGCACACACAACTTCTGAAGACAGCCTGTTCCACTGATTAATTGTTTTAACTCTCAGGAATTTCTCCTTAGAGTTCTAAAGCTTCTCTCCTTGATAGTTGCCATCCAGGGGCTTCGTCTTCCTGCCTGCAAGGCTTTTGGAGAATAGGTTGACCCTCTCTTTTTTGTGGCCACCCCCAAATATTTGAATAATGTCATTGCGTCCTTTTTTTCCTTAAACTAGACCTACCCACCGTCAGCACCGTCTTTATATGTTTAGGCCTTCAGTCCCCAATCAATCTTTGTTGCTCTTTTCCTGCTTCTTTCTAGAGTCCAACGTCTTTTTTATCTCATGAGTGACCAAACTGGATGCAGTATTCCAAGGTGGCCTTCCCAATTCATTATGAAATGGTATTAACCCGTCACCTGAACTTGATTCGATCTGTCTGTTAATATATCTGCAATCGTCCACTGTCCTTCCACATTTTTATGGAAAAACAATTTCCCTGAATCACTTGCCCTTTTCTGCACAATCTTCCTGCAATTGGAAAGCACAAGAATAATCTCTCATATTTACCTTGGAATTGTAAAACCGCATCTTCCTTCGTTGTAAGCCAACTGGCCCCTCACTTTCCTGCGCCCCAGGAAAAAAGCTGGCCCTTGGTCACTGAGAGCACATTGTGGGACTCACCGCAGGCCACATGGACAATGTGCGGTCAGTCTAAGAATTTAATTTGTTCTGAGGAAAAACAAGAGAAAGATTGGCAGCTTCCAGAATCCAAAACCTTTTACCACCCTCGTGCCCCCTTCGAAAGCAGAAGAGTGAAGGGGAAGAAGAGAGAGAATTCAAACCCAAGATTTGTTGAAGCTGCTCATAGCTGATTGACCATGAGCCTGCAACTCCCTAAAAACAATAAAGGTAGTATCTTGTAGGTCCAACCCAGAAGTTGTACAAAACTGCTGAAAATGTTTGAGGTTTTAGTGGAATTGGGGTTGGGGTGCGCATGCAAGTAAGAGTGGATTAGAACAGAGGTCTCTAACCTTGGCAGCTTTAAGACTTGTGTTCTTCAACTCCCATATTCCTCAGCCAGTCAAAGGTTTTGCCTATGAGTGAATCTGTTCTAATCCAGGCATGCAGTGAGGCCAGGAGAAGTACGGTTCTGTCGTTACAAAAACTGGAGTTGTTCCAAGTTTCCCATAATGTAAAATGCAACTACCCTCCACAAGAATTTTTTCTCTAGACAGCAGAAAGTCTTGTTTTTTCCCGTATACTGGGATAAAATGGCAGTAATGCTTTAAGACAGTAATTAAGGGCATTAATCCTAAAAAAACTCTCAAGTGTCGAGCTTAGGAAACATTTAAAGGAGACAAGGACATTCATTTAGCATGCGCAGGCCTACAAGGTCCCACATTTACTTTTCCAATTTGCCCAAAGCTTGCGAGGAAGTGCTGATGAAGCAGTGAAAAAACGCGTCTCTGAGATTATTTCCAGTTAACCACCCTACCATTCTTATCAGAACTCGTCAGACCTGAAAATAAGCAAATTCAGGAGAACAGCCTCCGTCCTTTACGAGGCTACAGAATTTCAAAGCGATGGACAGCAACCTTCGCAGATGGAATTTATGTTGGGCGGTGCGCTTGTTCCTTTTATGCCTACTTGAGTTCCCAGAGGAATAAAAAGATATCAAATTCCCTTAGTTAAGCCATTCTCAGACTGATGGCTTCACAGGTCCTTAACACAGATACTATAAAACAGGGAATCTATTTTACCAGTGGTTGGAAAAAAGGAATGGAGGTCAGAATATATCAAATGTTTAAGCAATTCTATCCAGGCAACAGATGTTTTTAAGACTAAGAAATGTAACCATTAAAAAAAAACAATATTTTTTTGGGGGTGGGGAGAAAGAAAGATTTATTTATTTTATTTATTTAATATTATTAAACTTCTATACCGCTCCCTCTCCCAAAAAGGGACTCGGGGCGGTGTACAGCCTACTAAAAACATCAATAAAAACCCACTAAATATAATTAAAATAAATTAAACCAAATTGTCCGGCTGTCTATCCCAAAAATTCAGTTAAAAATTAAAGCTAATAAAACCCCGATTAAAATTAAGTAAAACTAAAATACGTTACTGGGGCCAGGCCATCCGTTTAAAAAATAGGGTTCACTGCGCCGCCGGAAGGTCAGAATATCCGTCATAGCCCGTATCTCCGGGGGGAGATCATTCCAAAGGGAGGGGGCTCCACAGAGAAAGCCGAAAAACCGTCGGGGCCGTCAACCGACAACGGCCGGGCGGCGGTACCCCGAGGAGGGCAACCCTGTGGGAGCGTATCCTGGGCGGGAGGTTGATGATGGCAGCAGGCGGTCCCGTAAGTACCCAGATCCCGAGCCATGGAGCACTTTAAATACTGTCAGTACCACCTTGAATCGAATCCGGAAGGCCACAGGAAGCCAGTGCAGCCTGCGGGAGAAGCGGGTGTAAACGTGGGAGCTCCGAGGAGCACCCACGATCACCCGCGCGGCTGCATTCTGGACCAGCTGCAGCCTCCGGAGGATCTTCAAGGGGAGCCCCATGTAGAGGCATTGCAATAATCCAGGGGAGATGACGACGGCGGAAGTGCTGTGCGAAGTGCGCCCAGATCCAGAAACGGCCGCAAACTGGTAATCAGACGAATCTGATAGAAAGCCCCCCCTGGCGACGGCTGCAATATGTTCTTCTAAAGACAGCCGTACGTCCAGGAGGACACCCAAGTTGCGCGCCCTTCCACGGGGGTCAAGACCTCTCCCCCACGGCCAGCGAAGGAACCCAGCTGGCTGTAATCTGGGCGCAGGAAACCACAGCCACTCGGTTTTGGTCGGGTTGAGACGAAGCCTGTTACGACCATCCAACTCCGCACGGCCCTCCAGGCATCGGGACATCACTTCGACGGCATCGTTTGGGGTGGCCCGGGATGGAGATGTACAGCTGAGTATCGTCAGACGTACTGATGGAACCACCCCGAAGCCACGGATGACCTCACCCAGCGGCTTTTACATAAATGTTGAACAGCAGGGGCGAGAGCACCGACCCCTGAGGCACCCACATCGTAGGGGCCTCGGGGCCGATCTCTGGCCCCCCGTCAACACAAATTGCGAGCGGTCGGAGAGGAAGGGTGAACCACCGAAACACGGTGCCTCCCACCCCCAAACCCCTCCAACCGCTGCATAGGATACTGTGGTCGACAGTATCAAAAGCCGCTGAGAGATCTAACAGGACCAGGACAGAGGAAAACAACCCTGTCCGGGCCTCCAGAGGTCATCCACCAACGCGACCAACGCCGTCTCCGTGCTGTGCCCGGGCCCTGAAGCCCGATTGGAGGGGGTCAAGATAACTCGCTTCATCCAGGTACTGCGGGAACTGACGTGCCACCACACTCCTCAACAACCTTCGCAACAAAGCGAGGTTGGAGACGGACGATAGTTAGATAACAATGCTGGGTCCAGGGACGGTTTCTTGAGGAGGGGCCGCACCACCGCCTCTTTCAAGGCGGCAGGTAACAGCCCCTCTCTCAAGGAAGCATTTATAATACCCTGGAACCAGCCTCGTGTCACCTCCCGAGTGGCCAAGACCAGCCAGGAGGGGCACGGGTCAGCAAAACAGGTGGTGGCATTCAGTCCCCCCAGTATCCTGTCCACGTCCTCCACAGTAACAGGATCGAACTCAACCCAATTGACCGCACCGATATCCACCCCCGCCCCCCCGCCCGGAGATGCCCAGTCGGAGTCCAGCTCGTCCCGGATCTGAGCGATTTTGTCCTGCAGAAACCTAGAAAACTCCTCAGCCCGTCCCTGCAAGGGGTCCTCCCGTGCTCCTACCTCCAGTAGAGAGCGGGTCACCCTAAACAGGGCGGGCTGGGCGGTTTTCCGCGGACGCAATAAGGGTGGAGAGGTAAGATCTCCTCGCCATCCTTATCGCCACTAAATATGTCTTAATATAAGATCGTAATAGTGTTCGGTCGGACCCAGAACGGCTGGCCCTCCAACTGCTCTCTAGGCGTCTTTTCCGACGCTTCATCTCCCTTAGCTCCTCAGAAAACCAAGGAGCCACTTGGGATCGGCACCGGGTCAGAGGCCGCAAGGGCACGACTCGGTCGAGGGCCCCAGCAGCCACCCTATCCCAGGTGGCGACCAAGCCCTCAACCGAGTCGTGTGTGTGAGCTTTGGGAATGGCCCAAGCTCCGTCAGGAACCTATCAGGATCCATCAGGCGCTGGGGCGGTACCATTTTAATGGCCCCGCCTCCTGCGGTCAGGGGGTGCGGAACGGAAGTCGAGCTTCAGGAGCGAGTGATCCGACCATGACAGGGGTTCTACGACTATATCCCCATACCCAGATCACTCTGCCATGATCAGAGACGAAAACCAGATCCAAGGTATGACCTCCCACGTGAGTAGAGTCCGAATTAACTGGGTCAGGCGCATGGCCGTCATGGAAGCCATGAACTCTTGAGCAATCCCCGAGGTACCGCCAGCAGATGGCAGGTTGAAATCCCCCATGACCATAAGCCTGGGGGTCCCAACCGCCACGCCAGCTATGACCTCAAGGATCTCAAGCAGGGCTGCTGCCGTATAGCAGGGAGCCAGGTATGCGACCAGCAAGCCCACCTGAACCTTGGGACCGAACTTCACAAAAGGAGCTCACACCCGGTCGTCTGAGATACAGAAAGCAGTATTGCACTATTGCAAGCTAACTTTGCTCACAGCCAGGAGTTTGATTCAGATGGACTCAAGGTTGACTCAGCCTCCATCCTTCTGAGGTCATTAAAATGAGGACCCAGATTGTTGGGAGCAATATGCCGACACTGTAAACTACTTAGAGAGAGCATAGTCACCAACAGGTGGCTCGGGGGACCACTGGGTGGCCTGTGAGAAAATTTTGGTGGTCTGCAGAGAAATGTCCCCCTCCCCAAAGCACCCCACCCAAAGCAATAATCCAGGCTGCGTGGGAACACAAGGCTCACATGGCACACCCACCTGCTGGCACCCACGCTTCGGCCAAGGGCAAACCTTACCTTGAGTAGAGCCATGCGAACTGGAACTGGAAGGTAAGACCAATGGTGTGGGAGAGAAAATCTGCCCTGGGGTGGCTTGATGACATTGGTGGGAAAGTTGGTCCCATATTCCACAGCTGCAGTGGTCACAGGACTGGCCCTTTGGTCATCCCGGAGCAGATACTCCTCCACGGGGTACACTGGCCTGCCATGGACTGGAGGAGCTGCTCCGGGATGACCCAAGGGCCAATCCTGTGACTACTGCAGCTCTGGAATATGGAACCAACTTTCCCACCAATGTCAGCAAGCCACCGTCAGTCAAAATTCATATTAGTGGTCCTCGGGATTTAAAATTATGAGTTTGGTGATCCCTGAAGTCCAAAAGGTTGGCGACCCCTGCTGTAGAACACTGTGAAGAAGTAGTAAGTCTAAGTGCTATTGCTAACACTATGACACTGTTGCTGGATAATTTGTGCTACCTTCTAGTAGACATCTAACTGCAATTCAAGAAGCTAGTTATCATCCCTTAAAGCTGTGCACAGGGTCAGTTACTTATGGGGCCACTTGCCTCCAGTTGTTTCCCCCTAGATCAGACTAGTGGGGGCCTGTTCAAGAGCACCTCAGTGTCATCATGCAGACTTCAGAAAAACATACTTTGTCACCCTATCGAAGAGTCCCCAAGATCCAGATTTCCCAACCCTGCTGGACACCTGGAATCTCATGAAAAGCTAGCTCTATCTCAAGGCACGATGGCCAGGTAGCTAGTACTGCCCAATGTGTGTGAGTTTGAGACTGTGAATTGTTTGGCTCTTGTATTTATTGGTTTCGTTTTTAATTACATTGTTCACTTTGTTACATATTGGTTTTGTACACTACTGTCAATCATTCAGAGTTTTTTGTTTCAGATGGGCAACCATATATACATTGTTAAAATAAAAAGTAAAATTCCAGGTCCAAAAGTATTTTGGCCCAGAAAAAGAGCAAAAACAAAAGAAATATAATTTCTTTAATTTCCACAATGTCGCAAACACAGTCAATCTTAATTACTTTAAAGTGCCAATACATTTTGGGCCACAACTTTCTTGAAGGTGGAAGAAACTGTGTTTTAGAGTTTATTTTTTGCTTAAAAAGGAAAAATAAAATACTCCCTCATATCAATGACATGAATTTTAGAATTCATATGTGCTTTTTTTGGTTTCAAATTCTTCTACCAGGGGGCATCTTTTTAAAATTGTTGGTTTGGAGATGCACATGAATTTAGTGGAATAAACAAACAGAATTATGGAAGTTTGACCAAAACTATCCTCAAGTTAGTACATATGTTCTGCATTTCTTAAACAAGCTAGAAACCAGACTGTAGTCATATTGGAAAAGTACAACACGTACAGGCATGTTTCCAAAATCTACCCTGCAGATGGCAAAATTATTTTCCAAAAACCTCAGTTTGGGTGGGAATAATCTCTAGGGGATAACAGTACTAAACTGGATTGTTGGATTCTGCAAGCAAATAGATTGAGGAGGAAAATCCATGTGAAATGGTTGTAAAAGGAGAAATTTATTTTTAAACTGGCTCGTTACCATTGGTGAATTCAAAAGATAGACCAAATTTTGCCCAATATGTCTAGCTACAAACATTTTCACTTCTCTACCTTCAGTAATACATATAGAAATACTTATGGTTTTATTTTGTATTTGTTCAATCATCAATGTTTCGAATGCTGGCTGGCAATTTCCTTATTTCCATGGTTTGGGGGTATCTTAAAGTAGTTTAGGATGAACAGGGAAAATATCCAATTATGTTGATAAAACAAATATTTAAAGTATCTGAAATCAGCCCAGTAAAAGAAATTAAGACGAAAATGATGAAACATACTGAAATTACCTAAAACTAGGAGACTTCCAAGAAGCCTTCCAGTAATCCTCCTCTGTTATTCCCTAATACTCCTCCTCCACTTTTCCCACAACAACCACCACCTGGTGAGATGAGTGATGCTGAGAGAGACAGATCAGCCCAAAGTTACCCAGCTAGATTTCATGCCTAAAATGGGAATATGATACCATTATGCCCCACACTTACATTCCTGAGACCTTAACAATATTTTAAAAAGCAAAGAGCAATCTGTGGCCATAAGGAGACTTTCCCATCCTTGCCTTTAGAATTTGAAATAGAATCCATAACATTTGTATCATCTGAGACTTTCTATCCATCAGATCACAGGAGAGCAAAAGCTGCTTTAGTGATTTTGGAAAAGCAACTGTTTGCAAAGCTGCCAAAATCTGAAGGAGTAAGAGACTAGTATTTGTTTAGTTCTCTGTTATCATGGACAAACTGAAAATGTTTGCTCTTGTTGCTGGAAGTGTGGGGAGAAGGATATAATTTGAACAAGACTTTGCAATTCATGGTTCATGACAAAGGTTATTTTGAGGTCTGACAGAAAAAAGCAACTTAAGCCAGATCTTTTAGATGAGAAGAAAATTGCCAGTGTGAATTCTAGAGACTCTTAATTCACCGTTAAAAAGCCCCAGCACCTCAACTTTTCTTACATCAGTCACACCTCCAAATATTTCAAATAATCTACTATCAAAAACAGTATTGATAATATCGCTCCCTGATGCGTCCACCGTTGGGAGCACTTGTCAGAGCAACCCAGTTGTAAAAGTTTCTTTCAAAAGTTCAGATGTGTCCATCAGCAAAAAAAAAAAACCCAAAAACATTTGGATCCTCTGATTTACAATACAGTCACAGAAAAGCCGTAACGATAAGAATGATAATTCAAAACTGGTTAGAAACAATAGATGCCAACAGAGACAAATCGTGAAAATGAAAGGATTTGGGATCAAGTCCTCAAATCAACCTACCTGGCTTGCCTCCTTGTCTCTCATGACCGAGTTGTCCTTTGGTATTCAAGCCACAGGTGTACACTTTCCCATCTTCCAGCAAGAACACAGAGTGGTTTTTCCCCACAAGCCACTTCCTTGACACTCCTCTTGTGAACGAATTCAGTGGTCTGAGGTTCAGGGATGACCGCCATGTAGAGTACTATCTGAGCCAGGAACTCCAAAAGACCAATACCCCCAACATAACATCTTCTCTACTTTATCAAGGCATGGATCTTGAAATTTTCCTGGCAGGTGAAAGAAGAAGAAATCTATCTCAAAAACAGAAATAATAAGGGTCGTCTGAAGATCAAACAAAGAACACGAAAGAGGTATCATTTTTTTTTAAAAAAACTATTTACAGATAATTGTTGACTTACAACAGTTCATTTAGTGACCGTTCAAAGTTACAACGGCACTGAAAAAGTGGACTGACCATTTTTTACACTTGTTACCATTGCAGCATCACTATGATCAAAATTTATATTTATGAAGATTGCAATGTTCCAGGGTCACGTGATCACCTTTTGTGACAGTGCAATAATAGGCAAGCCAGATGCACTTAACAACCGTGTGACTAATTAACAACTACAGTGATTTGCCTAAGAACTGTGGCAAGGAAGGTCCATAGGATGGAACAAAAACTGCAACACTGTGAACTCAACTGCAGTCATAAGTCGCAGACAACCTGGCAGGAATCACCAATTCCGTTTGGTAGCCTCAGTTTCATTAATCAGATATCCAAAAGCTTAAAACTGCATGCCTTTTCTAACAAAATAAGTTGGCCTATTAATTGATCGAAATAAGCATTTTGGACATGGGGAGTGATGCTTTGTGGGCAGTTTTCCTGGTGACCTCCAGGATTTGGTTTCCAATGATTTCCCGCCAGCATGGGATTTTGATTTAGGTTTCAAGAGTCCAAGGGCAACTTTTTCAACAACTACATGAGTGGACAGCTTGCAAACCAATGTGCCTCCAGAAAAAGATTCTTTGCAGCCTCGCAGCACTTCTCCATTGCTACCAATGTTCAAAAATGCAGCCAAACATTTTCTGCAGTGGCAGACATATTTGCTCAGCAAGGTCCACTGCTGCCACGTGCCACTCAAACCACCCCAACCCCTCATCTCTTTTGAACCTTCCTCCCCTTTTCTTATAGTTGTCACTCCTACTGTTATATCCTTCCTCCTCCCACGGCTCAAAACTGCTTCTCTTTGTCTACTCTTCTTCCCCAGCTGGAGTGGCATTGATTTTATGGTTAAAATATGAGTTGGAAAATCCTAGGAAGCCACTAGGTGGCGGTAACAAGATTGTATAAATAACTGTTTGCTGTCACCTAGTGGTTGTCCAGATTTTTTCAACCCAGATACAATAGTCCTATTATGTGTAGCAGATAAAAATGAATTTCCCAGATCACATTTTTCCTGCTACTACTAGTTGCTGTTCAATCTCCTTCAATAAATGGCACAAATAGCAAGAGCAAGCAATAGCACTAGACTTATATACCACTTCAAAGTGCTTTACAGCCCTCTCTAGGCGGTTACAGAATCAAGATATTGCCACCAACAATCTAGGTCCTCATTTTACCAACCTTGGAAGGCTTAGTAAATCAACCTTAAGCCATAAGAATCGAACTGCTGGCAATTGGCAGAATTAACCTGCAATACTGCATTCTAACCTCTGCACCACCATGGTTCCTATTAAGTTCTTATCCAGCTGCCCATTGTGGGACACAAATGAAAAGCAGAGGTTTTATTTCTTGTTCCAATTCTTGAGAAAGAACAGCAGCAAAAATTAATGTTGAAATCTCAGGTTGTCATTTTTGAAAGGGCAGCTTACATTACTGCCTAACTATAAATTTTCTCTTATTCCCTTCCCAACATTATCAGTGGAAACAGCCAAATGTGCTGAATTATAAACTATATTAACTAAAGCAAAGAAGAGTGGAATTCTTCTGCTCCTTTATCCCTACCCTCAAGGAAAACAGATTTGCTGCTAACTGTTTATCCTCAAGTCATGCTTAATTACCCCATGTTGAAAGAATAAATTATATAAGATGATGCAAGAGCACACAGTACATATTGCTAGAGTACTCCTCCCCTTCTCTCTTCAGAAAACTTAAAAACCCACAGGTCAAAACAAGCACCAATGCATCAAATTCAACCAGGAAACACAGGGTAGCAAACAGAGCAAGTATTATTTTCCAGGTATAAGCTGTTTTCAGGAAGTTTTAAGGAGGGCTCTGGAAAACAGGATAGCAAATAAAGCGCTTGTCTACAAATATCACTTTCAAGATACAGCTGTTTCATGAATTTCACTTAGGATTTTGGAAAACATGTAGCAAATAAAGTACTTATTTATAAATATGTATTTTCCAGACATAGCTGTGTTCATGAATTTCAGTGAGGGCTCTGGAAAACAGGATAGCAAATAGAGCCCTTGTCTACAAATAGGCATTTTCCAAGATATAGCTTTTTCATGAGTTTCAATTAGGGTTTTGGAAAACATGTAGCAAATAAAGTAACTTATGTATAAATATGTATTTTTCCAGACATACCAGAAGCTGTGTTCATGAACTTCAGTGAGGGTTTTGGAAAGCAAGATAGCAAATCAAGAACTTGTCTACAAATAGGCATTTTCAAGATGTAGCTGTTTGCATGAGTTTCAATTAGGGTTTTGGAAAACAGGTAGCAAATACCTTATCTAATAAATGGGCATTTTCCAGACATAGCTGGGTTCATGAGTTCAGTGAGGGTTTTGGGAAAACAGAATAGCAAATAGAGCACTTCACTACAAGCAGGCATTTTCAAGATGTAGCTGTGTTCATGAGTTTCAGATGAGTGCTACATTCATTCTCCCTCACATTCTGAAACCCTCCTTCCTCCCTCCTGATTCATCCCAAATTAAATCCTGTACCAGTCTAGCCGTGCATCTGAGGATGTGAGCTGCAGCTCAGGAAAGCTTATGCCTTTTAATCATTTTTTTTTTAGTGGAAAATATGCTACCACCTGGTCTCCTTCCAAACTGAATCCAAATACTTCTTTCTAACCAAATGTTAAGCGTTGCAAAGTTGTAAAGGGAAAACATTTCTAACCCAGTTCTTGCCAGCTGGCAAAGCAACCATCAGAGCAACTAAGTCTCAGCGTTGTTGTTGGTTGGACATTAATGCCAAAAACAAATGCATTTCTCTAGACATTGTTGGTAATTATTGCTTGCTCATGCTACCAGAAGCTGCGCAAGGAACAGCACAGCTCATCTTCGTATTTTAGGACAACGTAATCTTTCAATAGAAAGCATCCGATAACCATTAGAATCAGATAGAATTAGGTATCAATAGCAGCCTAACTAATAGCTCCATTCACATGAAACCATTCCTACAGGGCGGAAATGAAATGGTCAGGAGTGAAGAAAAGGCACTTGTGTATAGGTAGGGATTGTGTGTTCAGTGCCTAAAAGGCCCATTCTGAGATCTCTTGAGTACAGTTTACTCCAAACTGAAGCCAGCTGAGAATTTTGGGTTCCCAAACAGAGGCTGGGAAAAACAGTGCCGGCAGTCTTCTGACGGCACAAATAACCAGTCTGCGCCAGGCTCTGCTTTATGAGGGAGGAAAAAAATCAGAGCGGTATATACCTTAAAACAGGGGTTCCCAACCCGTACCCCGTCAACTGGCACCAGGCCGTGGCATGCCAAAAACTGGGCCATGCAAACAAGCAAAGCTCCATCTGTGAGATCCAAGCAGCATGTGAAACCAACCCTCTCCTGGCTGCAGGAAAAAACCTTTCTCCATGGAACTGGTCCAAAAAGTTGGGGCTGTTGTCTTAAAGAGTTGACTAAAAAAGCTTCTATTACTCTTAGAGCAGGTGTGTCAAACTCGATTTCATTGAGGGCCGCAGCAGGGTTGTGTTTGACCTTGGGGGGGCATGGCCAGCTCAACTTCACACCTGTCAGGGATGCCTGTGGGTGGCCCGAATACTCTGCCGGTGAAAATTTCCCTGAGTATGGACTCCACAGTCTAAAGCTCGGAACAGAGGTAGTATTCAGCAGGTTCTGACCAGTTCTGGAGAACTGGAGAAATTTTGAGTAGTTTGGAGAACCGGAAAAATCCTGCCTCTGACTGGCTCCTCCCACATCTATTCTCTGCTCCCGAGCCCAGCTCATCGGCTGGGTCTTCTTTTGTTGCCCTGCACAGGAAGACGGAGCTGGAAAGCAGGTTAGTGGGGTGGGGAGGGAATGGAGATTCTGCAGTAACCTTCCCCTGCCATGCCCACCAAGCCATGCCTATAGAACCGGTAGTAAAAAATTTTGAATCCCGCCACTGCTTGGAAAACTAATCTCTGGTCCTGGTGACTAGCCCAGATTGATCCTGCAACATTGTTTGAACAGACCACAATGGCAATCCACACCATTGTCTATAAATGGAAAGAATGTGAGAAGGAAGGTCCTTCCATCAGCCTATCCCTAACTCTGTCACGGATCCTATTATGTAGACACCAGCCGGGAAAAAGGCTATTGCACACAGACAACGTACAATTACAGGTCTACAATTGACAAGTGAGGTTTCATCACAGGCCATTGCAAGATATGTATCTTTAGCACGCTTCCTTCTCAGATTCAAGCAAAACAACCGATTGGCAGGCTGACAAAGAGAAAGGCTTAGAATCTGTTATTTTCATTTGTACTGGACAAAGTTTTGGTGATTGCATGAGCCTCACTCAGCATTGTGATTTATGGCAGCCTTCCTGAGCCAGACATGCACATTGCAAACACTTGAAAGCAGGATTGTGATTGTGGGGATTAAAATCCACACATTTGGAACATGGACCGATCAGGTACATTTATGGAGCATGCCACATTTATCAGCCAAGTGATTTTTTTTTTCAGATAATATTTTTATAATTCGATTGCCACACCTGGGGGAATTTTACAAAAACTCCAGATTATATTATGTTCCAGTGGAACATATTTTTTGGCCAACTGTTCCAACTCTTTTTTTCCCCCTTATCACCAGAAAATCCCTTACAAAAGGGAAAAGGAACAGCTGCACAACAAATTAGCAGCTCTCACACCAGGAAGAACCCCAAGGATAATATTCCATCCAGGCAAACGTTACTGTCCATGGCAGTAAAAGAGTGGTGGGAGAACAGGGCACTAAAAGCAATAAGGTTTGCATAACATAAAGCCAAAGATTCTTTATTGTACTGCATTTCTGCTACTAACTACTTGGCTGCCTCCCATTCACTGACACACCAAGAGAGAAATCAGTGGCCAGGTCTGTATATACCATTACCAATATGCAAAAATATATACTATATACTCAGACTCACAAAAGCAAGCTCCCATTCACAAAAGAGCCCATGCTTCTGTGTGTTTGTGTGTGTGTGTGCGCATTTGTGTTCACTCTCTCTGCTCTTTTTTGCTTTCCACAGAAAGCTCTTAAGGATTTTGGATTTAAACTTTCTGCTGTCCATTCCTGAAAGAAGCTGGACGCCATACCAACCTGCCCATCCTAGCTTTGCATCGGAGATATGATCTGCACACTGAAAAGTGCGTCACAGAGATGAGGTCATCATCACCCAACTCCTGGAAATTGGCTGTTGGGAAGCAGACAAGAAAACCCCTCCCAGCCTGGATGGACGGGAAGAAGAAGAGAGGGAGGCTGGTGAACAGGGGAATAACTTTCAACATCGCTTCTCCAGCACTACCACTTCTGCTAGGTGCAAACCCAAGAAAAGAACCCAGGAACAGGGCAGAGTACGATTTCTGTTGCATAGCTCTTTAGGATTTTATGCTGCCTTTGTGGCGGTTCTGCTTCCTACCTAGACCATGTGGCAGATGCCTAGCCATTCGGCAGGTCTGGAAGCCATAGAAAAATTCCATCCCATCTTTCAAAACACCCATCTTCTCACTCAATGCCTCCTTCCCGCCTCCCAGCTCTTTGACAGCCGACTAATAACTGCAATGTATTTAAGGAGTAAATGAACCATTCAAACATAGCAATTGCTTTTTCCAAATATCTTCTACAAGTTCCTCTGTAGGGGATCCCTCAGAATGAGATGTTCCTGCAGAAGGACCACCGAAGGGAATGGACACCCTGCACTGGAAATTGTGTGCAGAAATCTTCGAATTATAAAAGAGAGTGGAGCCATTTGGCCATCGAGTCACTCAGAATGTTAGATTTTTTATTTTTAAAAAAACCTACCTTGGTTGGGGATCCATTTCCCCATCCCATAGCAAGGAATAGAAATGGGGACTCCCCATCTTCAAACCCACGAATTGTAATGATGAGCACAATGTTATACGTGTATAAATGGAGATCATACCAGACAAACCCTTTAAAACGAATAATAGAGTCGAAAGGGACCTTGGAGGTTCTTCTAGTCCAACCCCCTGCTCAAGCAAGAAGCCCTGTGCCATTTCAGACATATGGCCGCCAGTCTCTCTTTAAACAAACCTCCGAGATGCCGAGCACCACAACTTCTGGCAGGCATTCCCTGGAAAGCCACCTTAAAAAACTTAAATAGAGCAGCTTTCTTATCTCTCCGAAGGTGGCTTTTCAAAAGTGAAAAAACTGGACATCCGTTTTACCTTTGAAGACCCTTTTCGTTCTCACCCAAAAGCCAGATTCTTCAGGTTCAGTTTTCAGTTTCTTGGACATTGTAGGGAAGAATATGTGTGGGAAAGCAATTGCGAAGAAGCTTCCGGATGAGAAGCCAAACGTTCTTCCAGGAAAAAACAAAAACAAAGATCCTTTGACAAAGCACTTTGGGAACAACCTAACGGAGGGCTTGCGAAATCTCCATAGAAACTTTCTTTTTCCCCCCCCCCCCTGCTGTGCTCCGGATGAGCGAGGTCTACTGCAGAACCCCAGGACCGGATCTCCAAGAGTGTGCATGCAAGGTCTCCCGGGGATGGGCAGCAACAGTTGTACCTGGGGGACGGCCAGGCTTAAAAGAAAGAACGGGTTAAATCCACGGTTTTGTTATGAAATGAACGGGATCTGCTTTTTATTCCCTCCCACCGCCATGCTAAAGTTGGGGATGGCGACCCAGCGACGGGGCCGGGTCAAGAGACACACGCCATGCATGCATACATGCCTTAATACATGCATGCATGCATGCACGGTGGATGTCCGGATGGTAAGAAGGAGGTGTGGGGTGTGGGCGTAGTCGACTCCTAGGTTAGAGATCTTTAGGATCGATCCTTAAGGAAGCCCGCCGGCTACGACGGACCCGCGACCAAACAAACAACACAAAAGCTGACCACGCAGGGAGTCCATCCAACCATTCCCCGTTGGCGCCCAAAGTCCCCGAACAAGGTTAGAAAGAAGGAAAGCACCTGGTCACTTCGGCTCCAGCCGCCCGCAGACCGGAAATCCGGCGCGACCTCAGATACGGCCGGGGAGCGTTCGCCCCCTCCCCCACAAAAAAGGACGTTTTCCTAGTCCTCCAGCCTCCCGCTCCCGCGAGCTCCGCTCAGACAGACAGCACGACCGGAGTGACCCAATGGGTAGAACTTTCATCCTGGCGGCCACTCGGAACACACTGGCTAGGGATGACGTAGAGGACGGCGTGGGACGAGCCAGTTGTGGGGGGAGGGCGAAAGGAGGAGGGGGTCATTCACCAACCACCACCATGCACCTCCGAGGCTTGCAGGAAGGCGCAGCGCAGGCTCGCTGTCCAATGAAGACCGTGCGGCGAGCGGCGTTGGCAAGCTGTCCCTAGGACGCTCAGGGGGATCATCCCTGCTTGGAGAAACCTGAGTCACATCACACAGGGACAGAAAAATCTAAATAAAGGCGGTCCCTGCGGGTGGGGAAGTGTAGCAGTTTTAGTCTTTGGGGGCTGCCACCAAGAAGGAGGGGTTCAACTATTCTCCAAACACCAGGGGCAGGACAAGACTCAATGGTTGGAAAATAAACAAACACCGAGAAGCAACTGAAAATTACACAGCGAGAAACTCTAACTCAGTGCGACAGCTTGCACCAGAGGTTTGCAGCTTTGCCACTGGAAATTTTAAGAAGAGACGGGCCCCGGGACACCAGTAAATACTTACCTGAATAGTATAGGTTATCAGGCTTGAGAAGGGGGCTGGACTAGAGAAGACTCCAAGGTCCTTCAAAGGCTATTCATTCATTCTAAAGTCCAGACACTTTACAAAACGGTTCATATTGTGGACCGTTCAAAGTTAACAAAGGCACTGAAAAAAAAAGTGAGTTTATGATCGTTGTTCACACTTACGACCGTTGCCGCATACCCAGGGGGAATTGATTACAAGATTCACATTTATGACGGGTTGCCCCCCCCCCCCCCCAGTGTCCGTGGTCACGTGACGTTTTTGCAACGGAAACAAGCACGAGTCGGAAGCCAGATCAATAACAGTCATGTTAATCATTAAACCCCTGCAGTGATCACTGAAAATGTGACAAGACAAGCATAAAAATGGGCAAAACTCACTTGACAAATTTCTCATTTAACAAACATAATTCGGGCTGGAATTGTGGTCGTAGCCAAGGAATAGCTGTATAAGTGATCAATACTGTTGGATGAAGGCCTCCCTCCGTATTGTTGACAGGAGGGAAAAAATGCTTATTCTATTTGGAATTTTTAATGTTGGTACATTGCAATGGAAGTTAATGTTATTTGTGTTCTTTGTTATTGAGAAACGGTTAAAAAATGATCATGATTTTTTTAAATAAAACTGCTGTTGGCGTTAACTTGTTAGATTTTGTTTATAAAAACTACCCGAAGAAAGGACGATTTGAATTCAGCGTGGCATAAATACTTGGATATCTACATTCAGTTAAAGGCAGCTGGTTCAAAGTTGCCATTCAGATTATTGCTGTAAGTGATTATTTATTTATTATTTTGTTTGTCAACCATGTGTAAGTATGAAAGTAACATATAAACCTTAAGTATAAACAGGTTGTAAGTATCTACATAATAAATGAGTTCGAAAGAAATAGGAAAAATAGGACAGGGACGGTATAGCACACTGGTGCACTATGCAGTGCCCCGACCAGAATGGAGGGCAGTGAGGTATACGGGAGACGTTTTAAGGTTCAAGTTTGGGGGTTTGAGATGTATACACAACGAGTCAGATCTGTTGTGAAGGCGTCAGTTCTCGAAATCGAGTTTGGAGACAGTTTAGTTTGAGTTTGATATACTGGTTTGCCCATCTGATATTGCGGTTGAAGCTGAATTCAAACAATGGTCGAGAGAAAAGCACAAGATCACCTATTCCATGAGGGGGACTGAAGAGTCATAGCTTTTAAAATCTTCTAGGAGAAGGTATGAAGGGGAAAGCTGAAATCCAAAGAGGACTTTATCTTTACGTGATCTGGAGAATGTTCAAAAAAAAAAAGTTGGATGTTCCCTAAACACTAATAAACAGAGGGAAATTATTTACCCTCTTGGAAGTACCGGAATATTGCATGCCTAGCACCCAGAAGCATAAAATTTCATTACATGTAGCTCCTTGACTTACAACAGTTCCCCCGGTTGTTGACCTTTTGCGTTAAATGGGCATAAAAAAAATTGACATGATTGTTTTTCAACCAACTGTTGGCAGCAGTAGTGCATCAAAATACATGCGTTTGAAACTGATAATCTTTATGACAATTGCGGGTTGGTGTCCTGGGCGTTATTTCTGGCTCACCTTTTGTGAATTCGAACAAGCCAGTTAAATAAGGGAGCAAAAGGTAAGTTAATGGGAGAAGCCAGAGCACCAGACGGCACCATACGCCAGCCAAATACTCTGCAAGGTGAGCTGCACCCACATCGGCATGCACACCAGACAGCCATCATGCAGACCCAATTTGCAATAGGGAGCTGCGCGGCTTTGCGCAAAACTTCCCCGTAGTTGCTGTCACCAAGGTGCTTTTTTAAACAGGCAACTCGTTACTTTGTGTTCTCTTGAAGAACATTTCGCTTCTCAGCAGGAAGCTTTTTCAGTTTCTGACTGTAAGAACTGGGCAAATTATAAATTATAACTTGGATCTTAGCAGATAGAATAGGGACATCTGCAGGGCACAAGTAAAAGAAGGAGCGGAAAAGATAATCTTTTGGAAAAGCTTCCAACATCACGAAATGGGTAGTATTGAACAGGATAATTTTACGTTCTGGTGCTAAAACTCCTAGAGCGGGGTTGTCCAAATTCTGCAATTGCAGACATGCTGAATTAGGGAAATTTGAAGTCCACAAGTATTAAGCAAGTTGAGATTTGATACTTGTCCTAAGCCCGGGATATATCACCAACAAACAACCAATCAAATCAATCAGATAAAGCGGAAGGGACTTAGAGGTATTCTCGTCGAGCCCCCCTGATC
>JAGDQI010000276.1:423416-445686 GCA_023653725.1 Bungarus multicinctus
TTCCGAAGAAGAGCACAAGCGGAGGGAGAATCCTTCAGCGAATACATGGCAGCACTCAGATTGGCTGCCCTTCAATGCGGATTCAGGGACCACCTCGATGACATGCTTCTGGATCAACTGGTCTGTGGGATAAGAGACCTCCGGCTACAGAGAAGTCTCCTAGCAAAAACAGACCTGAACCTGAAGCAGGCAATCGAGAAAGCCCAAGCCGCGGGGCTGTCAAACCTATCCACAGCTGAAATTCAAAACACTTAACAGTTTCCCGGGGCCAAAACAAATACAGCCATTCACTATGAAGACACGTTCGAAACCCAGTACGGCAAAGAAGAGGAAGAAGAAGTAAACTGCCTAAGAATGCCTCAGCTTCCACAACGAAAAAACAACCCAGCTGAGAGAAGACAAAGCATACCGTAAAACATCTGCCTCAGCTGTGGAGGAAACCACCTTAGAACCACCTGCCGCTTCAGAAATATGTTTTGCCTAAAGTGCCAGAAGAAGGGACACCTGGCAAGAATTTGCCAAGCTGCAAGAAACATGAACCAGGCACTATCAAACCATATGCCACAAAAACCTTCAGAACCAAAGAAGATTGCTTTGCAGTTACCAAAGCATATCCTAGAGCTGAGTCACTACCTTATTGTTTCAATATTAATAAATAAATGTCATCTTCTTTTAGAAGGAAAGCCATGCCACATGGAGGTGGACATAGGCTCCTCCCTCTCCATCCTGTCCTGGGACACCCTGAAGCAGCTGGTTCCAGACATCACCAAAGAACAACTGACACCCTGCAAGCTAGCCTTCAAAAACTACCTAAAGGACAGAATATTCCAGTCATCAGGACAGGCATGTTCCACATACAACTCCATCATTTTAATGGACCTTTATCTCTAGTTATAGTAAATGGGCGCCTGCCAAGCTTGCTAGGGTTGAACTGGTTCAATTCCCTAGGATTGCAAGTAACTAGCATAAATGCTATTAACACTTGCAATTTAGAACAACTACTTACTAACTTTCAGAAGTTTTTGATGGCAAGCTTGGCTGCTATAATGGCACACCCATTTCTCTAAACATAGATCCCCAAGTGACTCCAATAAGACTAAAACCAAGGAGAATTCCCTTGGCCTTACGTGCAAAAGTGGATGCCCAGTTGGACAAACTGATAGCACAAGGGGTGCTAGAACCCATTGATTTCTCCAAATGGGAAACACCCATAGTCATACCTCTTAAACAAGATGGTTCAATTCGCCTTTGCTCAGACTGTAAGTCAACCATTAACAGGGGTCTTCAACCCAATAATGGGCACATACCCAGTGCCCATTATACATTTGTTACATAGCCTGGGCAAAAGTTCCATTTTTTCAAAACTTGATATGACACAGGCATACCAACAGTTCCCAGTAGATGAACAAACTGCACAGGCACAAACTATTATAACGCACAGGGGAGCTTTTAAGTGCAAACGCCTCCAATTTGGAGATAGTGTAGCCCCTGGTATTTTCCAATCAATTATGGAGAGATTACTGTACATCATACTAGGGGTCATTCCTTATTTTGACGACATTCTTATTGCTTCAGATAGCCCTCAGGAATACTTACAACGATTACAAAAAGTCTTACAATGTTTCAAAGATACGGGACTCAAACTCAATAAGAAAAAATGCATTTTTGCTACATCACAGATTGATTTTTTGGGCTATCACATTGACGCTTCAGGAATTCATCCAATTGAATCTAAGGTCAAAGCTATCCAAGAGGCTCCAGCCCCCACAAATAAGACTGAGTTACAAGCTTTTCTTGGTTTACTTAATTTTTACAGTTCATTCCTTCCTCACAAAGCAGCCATGGCTGAACCTCTACACAGACTGTTGGACTCAAATACTGTATGGTCATGGGGGCCAAGGGAGCAAGCCTCTTTTAAGGCTGTCAAAGCCCTACTCTCTTCAAATTCTGTTCTAATGCAATTTGATAAGACACTCCCTTTGGTATTGGTGTGTGATGCCTCCCCTTATGGTATAGGGGCAGTTTTGGGTCAGAGACTGTCCAATGGACAAGAAGCCCCTATAGCTTATTTTTCTAGGACACTTTCTAAAACAGAACGAAATTACGCCCAAATTGACAAGGAGACCCTTGCTGCAGTAGCTGCAGTTAAGAAATTTCATGAATACTTGTACGGACACCATTTTGAACTGATAACTGATCACCAACCACTCCTTGGTATATTGGCAGGGGACAAGCCCAGCCCACAGATTATGTCCCCCAGAATGACTAGATGGGCCATTTTCTATCAGCATACAATTACAAATTACTTTATAGACCTGGTAAGCAAGTAGCTCATGCAAATGCTTTAAGCAGATGCCCTTTACCTATTTTTGTGAAGGACCCAGCACCCACAGCAACCACTTTCCTAATTGAAGATCTGCAGTTAACCCTGAATGCCAATGACATCGCTCACTCCTCCTCCAAGGACCCCCAATTGAATAAAGTTTTCAACTGGGTGAGGAGGGGATGGCCCAGGGACCCTGTGCCAGTGGATCTCCGCCCTTTCAAAGCTCACCATCTAGAATTGAGTGTCCTAAAGGGCTGCTTGTTGTGGGAAAATTGGGTGGTCATCCCTCGGGACCTAAGGCCTCATATTATAAATGTCCTACACAAGGGGGACCCAGGCATCACTAGGATGAAGGCCTAGTACGAAGCTATGTCTGGTGGCCAGGTATTGATGAGGCGGTTGCCAAAAAGGTACAGGACTGCCAAGCGTTCCAAGTATCACGACCTGCACCCCCAGCTGCCACTACTAGTGAATGGGAGGACACAAACACCCCTTGGTCCAGAGTCCACATTGACATAGCAGGACCATTCCAAGGGAAATCCTTCCTAGTGGTAGTGGACTCCTACTCCAAATGGGTAGAACTCACCCTTCTTAAGTCCACTACCACTGAAGAAGTTACCAGGGTGCTTGATGCTCTTTTTGGGACACATGGGTATCCTGACACCCTGGTGTCAGACAATGGCTCCAAATTTACTGCCTCTCCCTTTGAACTGTTCCTAACCCAAAGGGGCATCAGGCATGCCCTAATTTCTCCTTTTCACCCGCAGCTAATGGAAGGGCTGAAAGGGCTGTAAGGTCAGCCAAGGAAGCACTAGGGAGGATTACTGGGGAAAATTGTTTGCAAGGATTTCCCCATACCACCTAACACAACGTACCACCCCTAATGCCCAGACTAACCTATCCTCAGCAGAACTCCTGATGGAAAGGAGGTTAAGGATAACTCTGGATAGACTTCACCCAACCTATGCTCCTAGCACACCCCTAGACTCTCATAGCAAAGCAAGGGTTTTTAGTCTAGGGGACCCGGTCTACGCCAGAAACTATGCTGGGAATCCCCTATGGCTGCCAGGCTGGGTAGAAAAAATAGCAGGCCCAAAGTCTTACAGGGTACGATTGACCGATGGAAGACTATGGCGCCAGCACGTGGACCAGCTTAAAAGCAGATGGAATACTCCTGCTGGTCCACCCCTAGATAACAGCAAGGCAGCAGGAACCGAAGACGACAACCCACCTCTCAAATGGCGACCGCTCGCAAAAGACTTACCAGAGCTGAACGTCCCGCCAGAAACTGAAGTGACCCTGCCTTCCACCGAGGCCTGCCTGTCACCAGATAAAGACCAGCCAATTGAAGGAGCCAGCCAGGAGAGAACTCCAATGCCGACAGAAGACACCAGCAGCCCAGCCGATCCTCTCCTGTCGACGACGCCAGCCACATTAAGACGATCCACGAGAACGAGGCACCGGCCTGCCTACCTCGAGCGCTACGCATGCGCACTACCAGGGGGAAGGGGTGTTATAGCCAGCAGTTCTCACTCCGGTCCGCCATTGAGGCTGGAGCCAGGGCGAGTGCTGATTGGCTGAGCTGCTTGATAGCTCGCTATAAAAAGGGAGCTGTCAAGCGGGCTCAGCTGTTCGCTCTGACAGCCGGCAGCCGATCCAAGTGGTGGCAAGCCGGCTGAGGTTACTAAGTGGCAAAACAAAGTCTGTTAGCCTTAGCTCTGCCTCTGTCTCTGATTCCCTGAGCGCCAAATACAAAATATTGCTTTAAACATTTCCTTACCTTTTATAATCTTCTAAATTTTAGCATTCCTAGATCCTATCTAAGATTAATCTATTCTTTGTTATCCAACTCATTATCTATTATCCTTGAAGCTGAGAAAATAAAACTATGTAGCAACTTCTTTGTTATCAATAATACATTCACCAAATAAGTTGGTTTGCATTATCTTTGTCTTAATATTGAATGAGGTATGAGGTATGAGAGGAGACTTCAAAACAGGTGGTGGTATTCCACAATTCCTCCTTACCTCAAACACATTTTTCCTACTATCATGTGCTTACTGTATAGATCCGGTAAAAACACAATATCTTTAGGAAACACCAATGGTTACAGGCTACATTCCATACCCAGTGTGAAGTCTTTTTGCCTTGGGTGAAAAATACAATACTGTGGGATTAATTGTTCTGATTAATGATGCTCAATGTGTTATGACATATTCAACTTATATTCAACTCATGCTTAATTGGTGAAAGTTATTATCAGTAGGCTGCTGGAACAGGGGAGTTGCTTCAAAGAGAGATGCTTCAAAGAGAGTCAGGAATGTGGTCTTATCTGGATCCATGAGGTAACGGAATGAACTGATTTTAATGAACTGACTTTGTGTTATTATTGCTTGGCTGAGATTGTGTAACTTTGCTTTTGCTAAATAAAAGAGTGCTTTGGACTTCGGTTCGGGGCATTTCATCCCGAGGAAATACCCTGTTTCCATGTCTCCTGATTTGCCGGGTTAACCATTTAATTGCCTCAAGTGGTGACCTCCGACGTGATTCTAAAAGGATACGTCCGCTTTGTCCCCATCCTTCGCCAGGCATTGGCTTAAGCGCTTTCATCAGGTACACGGCTGGACCGCGTCTGATTCATCGTAAGTATGGGGAATGATCTATCTCAGGCTCAAGAAGAGCACGTCAGGGAATTGAAAGAGATAGTTAAGCGAAATTACTTTCAGTTTAACTCAGCTGGGAAAGCTCGGCAAGTTAAGGGAAAAGAGATTAAGGAACTTTTGAAATATGTATGGGAACATATGTCCTATTACCCTTTGTCAGGAAGTACGAAGGTGTCTACATGGAGAAAGATAGGCGAGGCCTTACACAATGCGCCTCGCGCCCCTGCACCCATACTCTGTACATGGCGTTCTTTAATTGAGGCATTGCAAATTCAAAATAATCCCTTATTGCAGCCCCTTCCTGACTCTGTCATTCACCCACCTCCCTATCAACCGGTTCTTGTTCAGCCAGCTGATACCACAGCGGTTCGTAATCATGGGCTGCTGCTCCCTCCTTCTGCCCCTGCTCTTAGTGAGCCTTCGCTAGCCCCTCGCGGAGTGAAAAATGCGGTGGACGCTGGATTTGAAAAGGCAATGGAGAATGGGGAGCTGTCTCCGGAGGAATTAATCAATCTTCCGGTCTCAGCTTTCCCTGTTGTTGTAGAAATGGATAGACTCGGAAATGAGGAACGTATCTGGCGTCCTTTAGAATTAAGAACTCTCCGGGAAATTACCACAGCAGTAAAAGATTATGGGTTAAAAAGTAAATATACAACTGCTTTGCTGGAAGCTTTGGCATTTGGTCGAATGATGATACCAGAGGATTGGAAAGCTTTAGCCAGAATGATTTTGTCCTCCGGCCAATATATTGTTTGGGATTTTCAATATAGACAACAGGCAATAGCTAGGGGAACAGCAAACATTACACCCGATCAGTTATATGGTGTTGGTCAGTTTAGTACAGTTGAGTCACAACAAGATAATTTGGCAAATAATGTTTTCCCTATGATTAACCTTTGTGTGTTGGCTGCGTTTACTAAAGTAGATGAGGCTGGAGGTAGTTCCATTCGCAGTTTTGTTACCATTAAGCAGGGAAATGCTGAGCCATATCAGGATTTTATTACTAAATTGAAAACTGCAATTGAAAGATCGGTAGATAATGATATGGCGGCTGCAGAATTACTCCAAAAATTAGCCGTAGAAAATGCTAATGCAGACTGTAAGGCTATTCTGCAGCCTTTATTATTTATGTTCCTTTTCGGCTTCACTTATGGGAACAACTCTTGGCTACCTCTGAGCTACTTCAATTGTCTTTAGCAAATTGGCAAGGTACTTTTGCTTATCATTTACCATCAGATCATAGATTGTCCATTGTCACCAATACACATATAATTTTGGAAGAAGTTCGCTGCTCTTTTCCTCTCCCAGATGCTTTGACCTTATTTGTGGATGGAGGAAAAACATATGGTGCGTGCGTATGGAAATTAAACGAGAAGTGGCATACGAAAATTACCCCCCCTCAAAAATCAGCTCAACGAGCAGAATTGGCCGCTGCTATGTTGGCTTTTCAAACTTTTCCTGACACGCCATTTAATCTAATTGTGGATAGTCAATATGTTTACAACTTAACTATATGCCTCACAGGGGCATATGTATCCCCAGGAACGGAGGAAGGGCTACTTGCTCTTTTCTTATCGTACCAACAAATTTTAGAACAGCGTAAATGTCCTTATTTTGTTGGGCATATGCGTAGTCATTCCAATTTACCTGGAATCCTTGCTGAAGGAAACCAGCGAGCTGATGCCTCCACACGCGTGGAGCACTTACATTTATCTAAAACAACTCCGTGGGACAGCCATTCTTACTTCCATCAAGGGGCAAAAGCCCTTATTAAACAATTTGGCCTCTCAGCTACAGAAGCTGCTGCAATTGTCCAGCAATGTCCTACCTGTAGTAAAATTGCTACAGCTATACCCATGGGAGTAAACCCTAGGGGTTTGCACCGTAATGCCCTTTGGCAAATGGATGTCACGCAGTATCCCTCCTTTGCCCCATGGAAATATCTACATGTTAGTATTGACACATTTTCTGGGTTTATTATGGCTACCCCACAAAGGGGGGAGACTGTTAAGCATGTCATTAATCATTGTCTTCGCACTTTTGCCTCCTCAGGGCCACCTAAGGAGCTAAAAACAGATAATGGTCCTGCCTATATTAGTTCAAACTTTGCTCAATTTTGTGATCGTTGGTCAATTTGTCATAAATTTGGCATTCCCTATAACTCGCAAGGACAGGCTATTTGCGAGCGAGCAAATGGCACTTTAAACGCATGCTCGAAAAATTTAAACAACAACAAAGGGGGAATTCCCCGGGACTTCCGGGAATACAAGACACTCTTAATATTGCTTTATATTCTTTAAATTTTCTAACTCCCACCGGCTCGCCTCCAGCTACAGCGGCAGACCGGTTTTTCCCTTCTTCTGTTTCTTCCACAGAAAATCGCCCTCTGGTCTGGGCTCGGTTTCTCCCAGACCCTACGTGGTGCGGCCCATTTAAACTTATTACGTGGGGCCGCGGATATGCTGCAGTGGAAAATGAAAATGGTATTCGTTGGGTGCCTGGCCGCTGTGTTCGCCCTTACCACCCAAAACCTTGTGGGCCAGATCAAAAGACCCGGGATGCTGGGAACGGAGATATGGCGGAAAAATGTATTCCTGAACGATCTGGCGAGGACAGCGAAAGACCTCAATCTGACTAGATGTTGGCTGTGCATGCATATCCCGGGCACCTCTCGTGGGGGACTACCTTTGCATGCCATCCCACTTAATGATTCTGGGTGGAACGATAACTCAACAATTTACAATATATCTCACGTTTCTTTTAATTCTACCCCGGCTGTGGACATAGTACTTTTTGAAGCTGCTTTGGTTTGTTTTAATCGATCAAATGATACCAACATGGGAGATTACCAGCTGTGCAATCAAACCGTTATGTGGAATAATAGTGATGGTTTTTGTAATGCCTTTCAGGACACAATTAAATTTGCATGTCAGCAAGTAGCACTTCTTCAGACATTAGCAGAGTTGACATCCGCTCAACAGGTGGAATGGTCCGGTCCAATTTGGTTTCTGTGTGGCACTAAAGCATATAAACATTTACCAAAAACTTGGTCTGGTGTTTGCACCATGGGTTATGTGATTCCTGCTATCTATAAGACTGATGTATTACCTGCTGGTCGACTGCGAAATCGTCGGGATGTTGAAGCTAGCCCGATTGGTTTCCATTGGGACACTCAGCTCAGTCGTGGAATACTACCACCTTTGGGTGTGGCTATGAACTACCGTGATTTACATTTACTCAATAACTGGACTATGGCTATGTTTAATGAAACTATCTTTGCTTTGAAACTGGTTAATCAGGAACTTTCAGAAGTACGAAAAGTAGCTTTGCAAAATCGTTATGCTTTAGATATTATTCTGGCTTCTAAAGGAGGGGTTTGTGCTTTATTACATTCACATTGTTGTGTATATATCCATGATAATGAACTCAATATTTCTCACACAGTACACACTATGGAAGAAATGATTGCTCAGAATCCTTTGGTAGGGACTGGTTCTGGTACCGTAGACATATGGGGAGCCATGTGGTCCTGGCTGCCGGATGGGTCTTGGATCCGAAGGATGGCTATGTCGATCATCTTGATACTGGTTGCTCTAGTAAGTGTTTGCTGTTGTATTCAATGCCTGCCTTCTCTAATAGGTATGGCTAAAGGACTTTTTCACGTTAAGCAAGAAATTCATGTTACTACTTATTATGCTCGTGATGGTCATGAAATAGAAAAGGGGGAGATGTGGGATTAATTGTTCTGATTAATGATGCTCAATGTGTTATGACATATTCAACTTATATTCAACTCATGCTTAATTGGTGAAAGTTATTATCAGTAGGCTGCTGGAACAGGGGAGTTGCTTCAAAGAGAGATGCTTCAAAGAGAGTCAGGAATGTGGTCTTATCTGGATCCATGAGGTAACGGAATGAACTGATTTTAATGAACTGACTTTGTGTTATTATTGCTTGGCTGAGATTGTGTAACTTTGCTTTTGCTAAATAAAAGAGTGCTTTGGACTTCGGTTCGGGGCATTTCATCCCGAGGAAATACCCTGTTTCCATGTCTCCTGATTTGCCGGGTTAACCATTTAATTGCCACACAATACATATTTTCCCCAAGGATAAACTGAGCGAGCATTATGTTTTTTATCAATGAGAGTAATATCTATGCTTACTAACAGTAACTATATAAAGCAGTCATCTCAAATCCACATATAAAAATTATTTTACACATTGAAAATATACCCTATCATTTCTTGTAACATTTCCTAACCATCCTTTTTAACCATGAGTATAAATTTGCTCAATATAAAGAATGGCAAGACAGAGGATTTTATATAATTAGAAGTGTTAATTATAGATGGCAATCCTATGAGTCCTGAATTTATTTTGGAAAAGGGATGGATGGAAATACCACCTGGTATCCAGTGAATTTAGTTCAATCATTCCTTTGTAAAATATTTAGGATATATCAAGTCATTAAACTTTAACAATATTTGAAGAACAGATATCTACCTCATTTAACAGCATGGGAATTTCATCAGTGTCCTGTAAAATTCTTAATACAAAGTACATTTTTTTCCTGAACAACTTTTTAAAAAAACCTCTGAAAAAATTATCCAGATTGTAAACATGACAAACATCTCTTGAAAGAATGAGCAAACTTATTTTAATAAGTCATCAAGAATTAACAATAAGGGTAGATGTTATTATACTCTGCTAAAATTATATCACATAAATTGCAATCTTTCTCATCTGAGACTGTAAACAAATTAGTATGTACTACCATCTTTGCTGCAGTATTCTATTAGTCAGTCCTTTTTGTTTAAAGTTTTTGAAGATAGTCAAGAAATCATTCAATTAATCTTCACAATGAGTTCTGCAGTCGGTTTATTCTGAATTTTTTAATGCTTGTAAATTGAAGCAACATATGAAATGAATTCAGGTGCTAGGTTTCTTATTGCAAAACACCAGAAAACTAAAGTACATATTTTATTAGGTCACTAGTATTTAAAAGAGCTTTGAAAAATTGTACAGTGTAACACAAATTCAATGAAATTTTGTCACTATTTATTGCCCATATTAACTAAAGTGTTTTCTTTTGTAAATTCCCCTTGCTTTACAAATGTTATATTGAAAATATATTTGTCCTCAAATACTCATCACCCAAAGTGTGTGAAAAATAATGCTGAATCAGCAGAGATATAACAGCAGTTGTTGCAATTTCTTGGGAAAGTAATGACTAATTAATCCCAAGCAAACCATAAATGCTAGTTCAGGGGACCTTCTGGCCTTTGGTAATAGTAGTAATCTGCAGCAAGCATCCATTATAGACTGCAGTTAAATTACTTTTCCTTAATTATCTTAAACTATCTGTAGTCTGGGTTATGAAATCATGATAAATCAAACCATAATATTATTATGTGCTGAAGGCAAATCCTCTTTGCTACATGTTCTCTGGCAGATTAGTCTTCTCTGGAGCCCAGCAAAATGGGTATTCACGGGTATTGAATACTACATTTTCTAGTATGAATTTACCAATAATTATTTCCTCTTTAAATATCCATTTCCTGAGCCTATATACCAAGTCAGACATTTTATGTTCTGATATTTCATACTTAAATCAAAGGGGAAGTAATGGAGCAAGATGGCAAAATAAAATCAGTGGACCTCTGATTTCTTATCAATTAATTTCTTTTCCTTTTACAGCTATCAGACTCTGAATTCAAGCATATATGATTAACTTTTAATTTAAATTCATGTTTGAAATACTGGGAAAGTCTCTGAGAATTACAATACATGTTTGCACAGAAGATCCTTACTCTGGACAGGAGAAAATTCACAGAATATGCTGCCAGATGAGGTAAGATTTTGATTCTTAGTGGACTTATAGAAATGTACTCCAGTGATAGTTTTATCTTTGGTTAAAAAAATGTCTCATTAAAACTTTTTAACTGTTTTAAAAGTTTTAGAGCCATTCCCAGCTTTCAGCATACAATTTTCAACTTGGTTTTAGAAACTTTTAGGAAAGAAAAACTAGAATTGCCAAAGTATCCATATTTTTTATTCAGTAAATCAGGGGATGTGCAAGCAAGCATATCAAGGGATAGAAAAAGCTTCTATTTAACTATTTTCATAATACAGTTTATAATACTACTGTACCTAAAATATTCTTGTAAGCTCGTTAGTAAATGACTGTTTAGTTGGAGACCCAAATTATCCAGTTTCTTTCAATTACCTCAGGATGGATCTTTCCTATCTTTTCCAGAGCTCTGGCATACCAACTACACACTTCCAATTTGTCAAGAGTTTAAGGTACGCTGACACTTCTGAGTGGAAGAATATATTATAGAATACATTATCCATTAAGCTGAGCCTGGTTTATGATTGTTCAATCCATTTTTATCTTTCCAGAAATTTTGTAAATCTTGATAAAACTCTTAGGTACACTTTCTAGAAATTCAAGACTTTCACCTGTTTGATCCAGTCCTTCACCTCTGGACTCCCTGCTAAGGCCTAATAAGCAGTATGGGTTGGTTTTTTTTCCTTTTTCACCCCCATTCCACTCAGTATTTGGAGTTGTTTTTCACCTTAATTCCTAAGTTTGCATTAACTAAATTCACTCAGTCACTGATGCCATATGGGTAACTCCATGACAAGAATTGATCTCTTGTGTATGGTAGAGAAAGAAAGAGTTCCACAAATTCCTTCTATAGATTCCTTCTACAATAGATCATTTTCTTCCCATATTACAGGTTTATTTATAGCTAAAGAGTATTCTATGTGTATTTATCAGTACATTTAATAATGACACAAATCAATGCCATTTGGCAGTAGAATTCACACAACTATTGTTCTTTTTATTGATGAAGGAAGGCAGATACTTTGACCTATTTCTAAAGGAGCAATTTCACATGAAATGTCTTTGTTATCCAAAGGAAGTCTTTCAAATTTCTTAGTGGATGAAGAACTTGTGACTGAATTATAAATCCATTGTTTTTAGGATAAAGATAGTTCATTAACCAGCCAAAAAGAAATTTGACACAGACATCCCAAAGATCAGGGGAATATATTTCTGTTTCCTCATTTATATACTTTGTGAAGAGTTGCATAGGTCAAAACAAAAAGTTAAGGATCTAACAATGGCAGATTCTGAATTGCCAGCAATGAGTTTCCTCATGGCTGTCATTATATCTTTTTTGTTACAATACATTCTGCAACATTATCCCTCTCAGCAGACTGTAAGGTATCTCATCCAGCAGTATTTATTTATTAAGGGATTTATATGCCCCATTAAACAATTGTAATTCCCCAAAATGTCAGCCAGTATTTCAGCATAGCATTCTAAAAACAACGAGAAATGTCTTGAATTTATAAACACCTGTCTTCTACCATTTGGAATGTCTCCTTTACTAAATTTGTTTCCTGCATTATTTATTTTCACATCAATTCATTGAAGAATTAAAATAGATCAATTACCTGATGCAGCATTCCTCGGTTTAACACCAAAAAATCTCAGTTGGATATGTCAGATTACAATACAAGAATATCAAAATTGCTTTCAAGCTGGAACAGCACATTTTAAAACTCTTTACATGTCACCATAAAACCTGACTTAGTGTTCTATATATGCTTGATTGTGTATATATGTTTCCTATACCCATTATTTCAGTGGAAGAGCTTATGAAGCTGTATAATATTTTGTATTTTTGTAAACTGCATTTCTTTGTTGAAAAGGAGACAAGATATGTGTATTTTAATGGCATGCTGCTTACAGTTGCTCCTGAACTGGCACCATCATGATCAGTACAATATTCTTTATTAGGCAAATTTGGGGGTCCTAATATTGGCCCCTATATTGACATGGATTTGCTATTATATGGCATTTTTATATGAATCATATAAGCTTTTCTTTTGAAAGCCACACATTCTAATTAGGCCAACATGTTTAAGAGAGTACAAATATAGAAAAGTCCCAATGAACAATTACTTTCATTAAATAATGATTAATTACTTTCATTAAATAATGATTTAAGAGCAACTAGTGATGCCTGCCACATTTTGGTAGCTTTATGTAAGTACAGGTAGTTCTCTCATCTGCACAAGTGTATATTAATATTATTGGATGTTATGAGATAAGTAAAGTTCACTCCGACTCCACTCAGTTATATGAATTTTCATATTTGCCAGACTAATAGCAAATACTCATTCTTGTTTTTCTTTGCGTTGTGAATACACATAAGCTTCCCGAATGTATTGACTTCTCTTTGCAACTTATCCTGCCACTGTTGGGAAATTTAAAAATGATAACTACTGGTAAGAGTGGAGGATATTTGCTTTTCTATATCAATATTTGAAAATGTTCTATATATATAAAAACTATAATGTAAAACTTCTGATTTCTGTGAAAGAATCAGAAGCATTCTGCATTGCTTTTAACATTCAGGGGGTTATTTGTTCATTGTATATGACTGCTAACAAATAAATGATAACTCTGTGTGGGCTAACAATACATAAAAACTATATTATAAAATCACTACAAAACAAGTCAAAAAATACAATAATTCTCCTTTTAATTTTAAAAAAGGATTATTTATGCATATATTTATTTTATATCAATTTAGTTAGAAGGATGCCTAATTCTAAAGTGACTCTAGATTTCTTGCTGTACTTAATTAAAAAAAGAGAAATTAAAGGAGAATATTGTAAATAAATGTGCCTGGGAGAAAACCCATCTCACAGCTGATGGTACTTTACAAAGATTGTCAGGAACTCTACAAACAACCTAACCCCAGACCTGGGAACGCAGCACATTTTATAAATCCTTGTAGCATGACAGCCAGGCAAATCTCGGAGGGCAGGATGCAGTTCCAGAGAAGAAGCACCACAAACAAAGAAGATGCACTTTGGGGGTCTCAGTAGTTGATGTTCATTAATTGGATAGCTTTGTGGCATCCCCATTCTGCCCAATCTTATAGGGTTGACAAAATCTATTGGAAACAAGACATTTTCTCACATAACTAAGCTTATGCCATGAGGGACTTTATAAGTGACAACCAGCATCTTGAATTATACTTGAAAGGCAACCAGCAACCAATGCAACCTGTGGAGAATGATATCAAGTTGCCATGTCAAGATACAGTCACTAATCAAGGAAGTGCCAAGAACACTCTCGCCAACACCGACAGGGCAAGCTACTGATATATAAACAGAGAGCAAACTCCTCTCCCTTCTAGCACTGATGATGTTACCTATTTCGCTAATTAACTTCTGCAAGAAAACAAAATAACCAAGCTCAGAGAGTACAGATGAAGCCACTGCCCTTTCAATCACCTGTAGTTTTTTGGTGCTATTCAAGGACCATACCATGTAGAATGTGTTACTGTAATCCATGAGCTAACTGGGACATGTGGTCAGCTGAAGGGGTTCCATTTCCAGGAATAGGCATAACTGGCAACAACAGAAACCTGTGCCAAGGCTTTCTTGTCATAGCTGCCACCTGTTCTTCAAGCATAGCCATGAGTCCAGGGCTGCTGTCCTCTTGCTTAGTGAGAGAACTGATATCAAATACATATGTTGAATCATTAGCCCTTAGCTGTATATGGTGTATATATTCTTGATCAAATATTTTTAAGCCTTTATTCAGACGTAGTACACTTATATGGACTATTATCACCTCCCCCCAAAACAGAAACCAGAGAAATTACCATAGGCCTACATATTAGTCTACCTGTGAATGTCTATCATGTGTGTGCTGTCTCTTCAGATGTTCATAAAGGAATAGATGCATTTGTTTAACCCTATTTATGTGTAACAGTTGGTGATCATCCCAAATAGAATAAAAGGGAAACAAACTATTGTTATATGCTTCTATAAAATGGTAAGGTAGATTGATTTTTCCCTAGAATATTACACTTAATTCTTTTTTTAAAAAATCCTGGACTGTTTTTGTTCAAGAATATCCAAACAAGGTTTATTGCAGAATTATACAATTCCATCTCCCATTTATAATCATTCTATTATTGCTAGTGGTCATTATCTCACTGCTGATATCCAAACCCATCTCTTAAAAAAGTAAATTTTTAAAAAGGTAATGTTTAGCATATCTGCTTTGATGGAGATTATGTCAGATTATTCTGTGTCAGTAAGAAGACAAGCTGTAGTATAGCTTTTTTCTTTCAAGAGGTAGGACAGTGAGATAATGATCAGATTAAACTTTCTGCATTACTAAGACAGCAACCATTCATTATTAACTTTCTGACTGATATAGTGTTAATCAGTCTTTCTCCTTTAAGCTTAGCTCCTAATAACTTCAAAGTGACATCTGTGTAGTTTCCTTGGCAATTACAATTTGCCACTGCCTTTTTCCAGGATCTTTTTCAACTTCCCAATCTAGCCTAGAGCTGGAATTTCTGGGTGATCTGTATACTGGCTACTCAAAAACATTTAACAGGAACAAAGTGATTGTTAATGATTCATCCAACACATTCCATCAATTGCAACATCATTTTCCTCAAACTAGAACCATAATCTAGAACTCTATCGCAATTAAGGCTCTGTTTTAGGGACAGATTCAGGATGCGCTCCTATATGGGAAATCTAATAACTTTCCAATTGCTAGTCAAATTTATCCTTGTAGTAATCTATCTTTCACATACTGTTACATTGTCCATTTCACAATGATACCCAAAAAAGCTTCATCTTTCTTTTGTTGTGTATTCCAGAGGATATGCACAATATTCTAAGTATATTTTGTTGACTTTCTTCTATCAGATAAGAAAATCCTGTCATCTATAACATATCCAAGTTTTGCAAAACAGCAGATTAGACTCAGTCTTCTGTTAGCAATTATTCCTCCATTTTTTGTTAGCAATTATATTTGGGATCTATGATTAGATATTTTGTTTACACTTTATAGGATGGTTTATATTTACATTATCAACTTATTTTAATTTTATAATAAAATTACATAATAAATTTAGCTAGAAATTGTCCAAGAACTTTAGTTGTAATATGTGCAATACTGTATCATTTATTTTATTCTTTATTCATACCAAACTCATGCAGTTGATATAAGTGTGTATGTACATATGCTCTGATCATTGATTGGAATGAGTAAAATCCAATCTAATCCATTTATTCTTGATCTTTTCTTCTTTGTGATATAACTTCCTATTGTATGCCACTCACCTTTATATTTGGTCATTCTCAACTCTTGATCATTCTCAACTCTTCCTTCCTTAACAAGATGCAAAATTATTTTATTATTCATAGTTATTTTTGCTTCTTGTGACAATATTCATCCCTGACAATGGAATTTTCTTACTATATTTATATGCATATATTTATATACATATACATAGATGAATTTATGCATCTCAGTAGAACATTTACTAAAGATGGGATAATGGACGGAAAACGTGTGTGTGTGTGTGTGTGTGTAGCCAGCCAGGCCATCTGATGAATGAAAGCAAGATATAATTGCTGCTTTCCCACCTCTGCTCTAGGTCTCAAGTAGTATTGAACCAAATCTTATATAGTAATTTAGAACAATGTAGAAGTAATTTTTTTTAAAAAAAGCATTCTAGCATTTTAAGATCCAGTGACTGTACATTAGAACTTGGAACCCCAAAGCATGTTAAAACATCTGCTGGTGATTGGAAAATAGATTAGCACAAAGTTCATTCATTACTTTTAAGAAAGTTATTCAAGCATGAAAAAGCCTTAACTAAGTCTAAGCAAGAGTTATTTCAATCAGCTTCTCAATTCAAATGAAAATCAAGAAAAGCAGCTAACCTTACCATTCTACCTCTGCATCCTTAGTCCATAATTGGTAATGTGTTTGATTTGATTTATGTGACTACCAATCTCAAATTCATAACTCTGGGTAGCTAATAGCAATATTCCTCTTGAATCAGACTGTCACTAGTCCTGTTGGAAATTTTAATAAAACCTTTGGGTGTTGTTGTGGTTAGCCAGCAGCAGATGCAGATGGCTGAGGAGAGCTAGGACTCAGATGAGGGGCCTGGACCATTGGGGAATGGACTGCTGCCTTCAGAGATTGTGGGGGCTGGCAGCAGTGATGAGGAAATTCCTGAGGAGCCTGTGTCAAGTGCACGTGCACAAAGGATTGCTCGGAGAAAAGAACAATTACAGCAACACAAGATGACTCGGAAGTAAGGCTCAAGAGGATAAAAGCCAGGTTGAAGAAGCATTCTTTGTAGAAAGCAAGACGCTCTGAAAGTCAGCCTTGTGGTTATTACAGTATCTTCAGTTTGACTCTTGTGTCATGAAATATCTCTTATCTGTGATTCCTGGCAGTCTCATAGTTTGGCAAGGTTTGTGTTTAGCTAAGTTAATTAGTTTGCAGCAACCTCAAGGTTAATCGTACCAAACTTGATTGCAGGAAATACGAGTTCAACAACAGAGTGTCAATGTCTGGAATACTGTACCTGACTCTGTAGTTTCTTCCCCAAACCTCAAAAAGTTTAACCTTAGATTGTCTACTATTGACCTCTGCCCTTTCCTAAGAGGTCTGTAGGGGGTGCATAAGCGCACCAACGTGCCTACCGTCCCTGTCCTATTATTTCTTTTATATTTTATTTTTCTTATATGTGTCCATGTATAACTATGTTTTACTTATACCTATTATCTTGTAAGCAATTGACAAATAAATAAATAAATAAAACCTTTTAACAGGGGATTCTTAAGACTCATTAAAAGGTTCTGTTCCCTTTAGTTATTGTTTGTCTTATTGGAAAAGGGTTTGGGTCAGAACAGGGACTAACATGATTAGATTCCTTCCTATTATAACTTTATAGAGTGTTTGGCTTGTTCTTTGGCACAGATGTGGGGACATTGTTATTATTATGATAATTTATTATAATATCATTCTAGCTTTTTCACTATAAGAATGGGAATAAGTCAAGTCAGTTACAATTCATAAGGGAAAAAATAAAATAAATACAGTTATGCAAAATCCTGTCAATGTTCAGAAATGGTATCCTCAGGTTGGGAACGATGTGGAATTTCCACCTGAAGAAAATTCAAGCAAGACCTTGAGAACAAAATTCAGGTAAGTACACTAATCTTATATTGGGCTTTAATGTACAAACAATTTCCATCTGTACAGGACTCTGTGTTCTGTTCCTCATTTCCACCACCAAAACACTGAGAGAAGAAAAATGGTTTGCTACATCCTAGTTGGCCATCAATAGTCTGACCTGGGCCATTCAGCATTTCCAGTCCCATATCAAGATACTTCCATCTGCCCCCAGTGATATTCTAAACTGCCAATTAAGCAACCTTGTATGGAGAACGATCAGGCTACTGGGATCTTTGACAAGGCACCAAAGCAGGTCAAAACGGATGGCCATTAGGCTCTTGGGTTCTCGCACAATATTTAGTGATGTCAATATGTGTTGGAAGAAATCCCTCGGGTTCGGTCCAAGCTGGGTGAAAGACACTGGAACAGGAAGCTGATAGGAAAGATGGTTAAGATGAAAACCGAAGCACAGTGTGTGGTTTGGCTCTGGGGCAGATGACAAAGTGGAGTTGAAAGTGGGTGCTTTATATCTTCTTTTGGGCTTTGTCACTTGAGTTTCCTGTTCCGTTCAAGGGAGAGTTCTTCAGTTGGCTGTGAGTCAGAGTCCTATGGGTCATGTAGGGGTTATGTAGGTGTGGTTATAAGGTAAAATTTGGATATTTACTTGAGAAACTACAGAAACAGACTGTAGCCATTTTGTGTGCAGTAGCCTGACCTTTTAAAAGAACAGAAAAGTTGGAGAAATATGTTTTGTAAACCAAATATGTTGGATTGCGACGTTTGTCTTGGAATAGTTAGAGGAAATTTGTATGGGGCACTCTGACAGTATAAATGTCACATACAGGAATATTAATGGTTCCTTATAAATTTTCTGGAATGTGAAAAACGGGAATCTGAAAATTTGGAGTTTTCCATGGAAGGTGTCAACGCCATATATGGAAAAAAGGAAGTAATATGTAACTATGTGATGTGAAAACCTAGATAAGCGTATTCACTGAACGGCGAGCGTTCTCCTTCCTCTTAGGAAATGTTTATTTTCTAGAGTGAACGAATCCAATACTGAGCATTTTCCATACTAACGCATCCTATAACTCAGATTATCAAAAGTCTGTTGTTTTCATTTTTGAAGGCTTATAACAGTAGGGGTCAACAGCTGACTATAGGCAAAGAAGAAATGCAAAAAATCTAGGTTGCTTGTTGGAGCAACGAGTTTACCTCTGGCTTAGTGTTGATCTGAAATCCCAGGTGAAGTTTGGACTGTCTGGGCTGGGGCAATGAATGGGGTTGTGTTGGGCTTCCATTGTTGTTTAATGGCTTCATACTGTGTGGATTTGGAAGGGGGCGATTCTACTCCTAGTATTCTGCCTTGTTCAGACTTTGCTGCAGGGAGTTTCAAAATATCCGCCTTGAATGGATTACCCTTACGTCCAAGGAGTGATTTGAAGCATGTGCAAAGATGCGAAAAGAGGAGCTCCGTCGACCCTTCCGCGTTCTAGGTTGGGCTTTCATCCTCACGGGACCTGGCAAGGTGAGAGTGGCAATGGACACCTGGGGGAAGGATGGCAGCCGTTACGTAAAGGAACAGGAAGGTTTGGCAGGGTTGCACAGACGGCCACGTGGGCAGCCCGGGCAGGGGTGGATGACGGCGCGTCCTTTTGCGCCCCTGTCAAAGCCGCATACGGAGTTGTGACTCTCGATTCGGCCGGGATTGGCGAACGGACTGAGTTAGCAGCTGGCTGTCCTGTACCTGTCCTACCCCCTCCTCCACACTCACTAGGCTCCCTTAGGTACGAGGGGATGGTTGAACCTGGCGAGAATGGCAGTAGCTGGTGGTGAGGGTGATGGCGCAACCTGACCAGGGGCCTGTTATTTCCGGTATTTCCAGCTTGGATACCTGGCGGGGGTGGCAATTTGGGGTAATCAGGAGGGCCGGTTATGGCCAAAACAGACACACGGTTTAGCTCTGCGTACGGACAGCGATGGCAATGGTGGTGGTGGTCAGGACCGACGTGGCTTTGCACTGCCCGGCAGTTTGGAGCTTGCGGCCTCAGGATCGGGAACCAGGCTGGAGGGACCCCGGAATGGGCCCTCAGTGACAACAGCAGCACAGAGGGTTGGTGGAAGGGCTCGTTGGTCATGGTGCTGTCCTGAGGCAAGAGAGTGGGTACGGCCTGTGGTCGGTGATGATCCGGGGGACGTGGACTCCGATGGTTGGCGGCGGGGCGGCCACGAGGATGCCTCCGACACGGCTGAATGGGAGATAGGCGGTGGCTGAATGTCTTCACCGGCGCAGGGTGACATCGTCGGGGAGGCCGGGCCATGCATTGCAAGTTCGGTGAGGAGGCATCTGGTCAGGGGCAGCAGCGACAGTCTAGAGCTGGAGTGGTGGCTTGGTTTCAGTTGGCGCCGGTGCAGAGATCGGAACTCGAGGGCTCGTGATTTGTGGGGTACCTCAGGGGTTGGTACTATAGCCCTCCACCCATGTTCACATTGATGTGAAGCCGTGGGTGAGATCATCTTGGGGTTAGAAATTCCATCAGTTCGGGATGAGACTTCGTGTACTTTGACCCGGGCCACCCTGACTGAAGCCGTTGGGAAGTGAGTGACTGTGCCTGGCGGCCTGTGCGGGGTGGACGGGGCGGAACAGGCTTCAGCTCAACCCGGCCAAAACCCGTAGTGGCTGTGCTTTAGGGCACCACGATACAGCAAGCTACTCCTCTGCTGGCTGGCGGGGGGGGAAATCTGGGCCCCATGGAGGAGGGCATGCAATTTGGGGGTCTCTGGAGTACGGCTGTCTTGGAAGATCATATAGCAGCCATCATCAGGGGGGTTTTTTATAAGGTTCGTAGGATTTACCAAGTGAGCCCTTTCTGGATCAGGCCGCATTCGTACCGGTCACATCTGAACTCAGTATGCTCCCGTCTGGACTATGCCAATGCTCTCTACATGGAGCTCCCCTTGAGAGCGCAACGGAGGACTCCCAATGGGCAAAATGAGGACGCGCAGGTGGTCTAGGGGCTTCTGGAGCTCCCAGGTTACACCACTTTTGCGCAAGCTGCATTGAGCCTTCCAAAGTGCGATTCAAGGTGTCGGTGAACCACCTTTAAAAGCGCTCCATGGCTGGGACTGTGATTACAGGGAACGCATTGCTTGCCAATGTCGTCGCACATCGACCGTGCGCTCCCACAGGGCGGGACTCCGCGGGGTGCCGCTGGATGGACGGCGGCGACCCTGAGGGGTCAGGCCTTCTCTTTGGACACTCCTTCGGGAACAAAGCCCCGGAGATGAGGATCATCCAACCGATTGACTTCCGGGGCACTAAACAAACCAACCTGTCAGTTCTAGCCGGTCTGGCCGAGCGTTCTGGTCCTGGTTTTAACTTCAGTTTTAAATGGTTTAATTGCTAACCTCCATACTTTTTATTCTTATGGCCAAACATTTAATTTTTTTAATATATAAATATTTTATAGTATTATTGTTTTTTATTTGGCGTGCACCGCCCCGGAGTCCTTAGGGGGAGGGGGTGGTATACGAATTTGGAATAATAATAAACATATTATATTATATATAGATGTCAAACACTTAGATACTGCCCCTCTCCCGAGGACCTCAGGGCTGTGCACAGCCAATCTTACCCAATTAACACAATACAAAAAGTAAAATGACATTAAAACTTTGGCTGTTATAATTAAAAGTTACCTCCCCATAACTAATTTAAAAACCCCAAACTTTAAACACCAATTAAAAGGGAGATAGTTTAAAATCTTGTATCAGCCCAGGCCAGCCTGACGAAGAGCCAGGTTTTTACCACACATTGAAGGCTCTCAGGTCGTGCTGGTGGTATCTCCTGGGGGCAGACTATTCAGGGGCAGGGGCCCCCCAAAGAGAATGCACTACTCTGGGGGCCGCCCGACGCCACATAGAATCCGACGGCACCAGAGAAGGCCCTCCATGTGGGAACGGCAAGGTCTGTTGGAGATCCCACCGGAAGAAAGCGGTCCTGCCTGTAGCTGGCCGAATGCCATGGATGCTTTAAAGGTCAAAACTAGAACCTAAAGGAACCCAGAGAGCCACCGGCAACAATGCGCATCGCGCGGAGATGGCGTGCAAATGGGGCTTCGCGATGCCCCAAATCACAGCGCGACGATTTTGCACCAGTTGGCGTCTACGGGGTAACGCAGGGAGTCTCCGGGTGCTCCCGCAGGGAGCCCCATGGAGATTGAGCGTGTACAGTAATCCAGGCAAACT
>JAGDQI010000276.1:446186-466186 GCA_023653725.1 Bungarus multicinctus
TATTACATTCCTGAAAACACACAATCATTAAGAACAATATCAGACTTCGTCCATCTCAGTATTCAAGTTGTCACTAAAGTTCATCTAAAGCTATTTGGTACAAGACCATGATTGACCTAGCATCCCTACATTGAAAGCATCCTTAAGTTACGTACTTGGGGGCCAGCATCTCGTCCCTCCTTGGTCGGAGGCCGTGGTCTGACTTTCATTGATGGCAGGCCAACCTTGTATTCAAAAGCGGACCAAGCCATTGGATAGGCCACATCAGTCGATACAAAGTGGCTTGTCCCTGCTGCTACCCCTCATGCACCCATACGCAATAATTTATCATACATTAATAACTAGTCTCCATACATAAATATAGTACAGAAACTAGTGTGTCCCATGCAACCTGGATAATCGCACCCATAGATTCATGCCACAGTTACCCTGTATAGCTATATATTAAGCTGTTCCTTTCTCCACTGGGCACGTTTAAACATTTGTCTTTGATCGTCCCTCTGGGGCCTTCACCTTCCAGAGGTTGGGTTGTTCTGCAAAGTGAGAAAATGGAGAAAGTCAGCTCCCTGGTTGGTATGGGGGAGGGCCTTTTCTCCCCTCTCCTTGGCTCCCTCCTTCCCCCACAGCAACCACCCCCCCAGGAGGGCGGGGGGGGGGGGGGGGGGCAAGCAGCCAAATTGGAGAAAGGCTGCAGTTCTCACCCGCAGAGATAACTTCTCTCTGGAGAGAGGAATTTTTTTGGGGGGGGGAATCCTCCCCTTAGACTTCCTTTCTTGTTACCTCTCCAGTTCATCCTCATCAAGGAGCTTCCCCCCCTCCCCCCATAGCCTCCCCATGTTTCCCCAGACCCCCAATCTCTTTCCCTCCAGGCCTCCTTGGAGAAACATCCCTCATTTTCCCAGGGTGCCCAACACTTTCTTCCATTTCTCACATTCTTCCCTTAGAGCTGGTGGGCCAGATGTTCCCTGAAGAGCAGCTGATCAGAGGGTCCCAGGCAGGAGGGGCTGAGCCCCAAAAGGAACCCCACACAGCCCACAATCTCTCTCCATGGCTGGTCTTGGAAGATTTAAGAGGGCAGATTCCATACTCCCAACAGCCTGATGTCTTGGCTCCCGGTATTTTCCAAACTCAGAGAATTAGTCTCTTAAATATTCAGGCTCACCTCTGGTTATTGTAGGATGGACCATCACCAGGGTTGAATCTCATCTTTTGCACTTGGGCGAGAAGGGAGCATTTCTATAGAAACATCATCAGGACAAGTTGTCTCTTCCTGGTGGTGTTTTTTCCTGAATCTCCACCATCTCCGGCCTGATAGATGGTGAAAAGAGAAGAGACAGCCAGTTTATTTCTGGGGCAGCAGCTCCTGTCTGGGCTGTAGAGGGTTTATGCTAAAGACCCCAAAGGGCCCAGATAGCACAACTACCTGGATTTTAATCCAATATCTTAAGAAAAATATATCGGTCCTTCCTCTGTTTATTTCAAGGGAAAAAATATTAGCCATCAAGATTTGCTAATGGGGGGGGGGGAGGGAATATTAAGTAGTGCTTACTTGCACTAAAGCATCATGAATGGCTTGTAAGCAACAATGTGGAAGGACTTGGTCATTTCCTTCTTCCTCATGTCCTGCTTGCTTGTCACTCGTGGGATGAAGTTGGTAAGTCAGCATTCTGCCATCAACTGCTAGGAGGGGGTGGGCAGAGGAGGAAGCAAGGGACCAAATGGGCAATAAACATGGATTAGCTTCATGCTGGGAAATAGGGAGGAGGGACTGACACTTGAGGAAGACCAGGGATGCTTTGAATGAAATTGTGCCTGTCTTCAAGGACTCTGAGAAGAGGGAGATGCTTGAGAATGGAATGTCGATTGCTCCACACACCACAGGTTCTCAAAACACCTAGACACCCACCCATTGGCTGGAGACGGAGGGATCAAGAGGGGAGGGTGGAATTGGAGGGAAATAATCTATGCTTTTGCATGGGAAATAATTCTAGTCAGCTACCAACTGCTACCAACATCACTACATCCAAATGGAGTCGAGGGTCTTTCTTTCCTAAGGGATTGGATTGGGGCAGGTCTGACAATCCCATTCCGTTCTTTTAATATTCCAAAGCCTGATTCCAACTAACCAGCTCTAAGGAAAAGCAACTGTAGCTGATTCTGGAAAGCTAAGCAAGTCTGACTGGTTTGGCACTTGCACCCGAGACTGACAAGTGAGCAAATCTCAAGCAAGTCAAAGGCCCATCCTGGAAGAAGGAAATGACAAAGCAGTTCCACACTCTTGGTGAGAATATTACACAGATGTGAATGGATAAGAAGCAACAAATGGAAACGAAACAAGGAGAGAAGCAACCTAGGACTGAGAAGAAACTTCCTAACGGAGAGAACAATTAACCAATGGAATGGCTTTCCTTCAGAGGTTGTGGGTGATCCATCACAGGAGGCTTTTAAGAAGAGACTGGGGTCATCTGGAATGGGATAGGGTCTCCTGCTTGAGGTTGGAGAAGAAGACTCCAAGGTCCCCTTCTGCTATTCTCTTCTGTATTGCCCTGCACTTGTAGCTCAAGTGAGGAGACTCTTCCCACATCCCCTCTCTCTCTCCATCTTTTGCTCTGAGAAGGAGCATGTGAGTGCGAAGGAGTGAGGAGAAGAGGATGAGAAGAGGAGAAGACAAAGAGAAAGGGAGGGGGAGGATAAGGAGAGGCAAAGGAGAAGAAAAGAGAAGGAGGAAAAGAAGAGGAGAGGGAGGAAGAAGGAGGGGGAGGGGAGAGAGGAGGAGAAGAGGAATAGAAAGAAGAGGAGGAGGAGGAGAGGAGGGAGAGGGAGAAGAAGAGGAGGAGGAGGCGATAGGGAGGAGAAGGAGAGCAGAGAGGCAAGTAAAGAGAGGAGGGGAGAGGAGGAGAAGGAGGAGGAGAACAGAGGAGAAGCAGAAGCAGGAGGATGAGAGGAGGGAACGAAAGAGAAGCGAGGAGGAAGCGGAAAGGGAGGCAGAAGGAGAAGGATGGAGGAGGAGGAGGAGGAGGAGAATCAGAATCAGAATCAGAATCCGAAGCAGCAGAAGCAGAAGCAGAAGCAGAAGAAGAAGAAGAAGAAGAAGAAGAAGAAGAAAGAAAGAAGAAGAAGAAGAAGAAAGAAGAAGAGAAGAAGAAGAAGAAGAAGAAGAAGAAGAAGAAAGAAGAAGAAGAAGAGGAGGAGGAGGAGGAGGAGGAGGAAGAAGAAGATCCTTTTACCGCTGACATTTGCTTCTCTAGTCAGGCTTAAGAGACTTCCTCCCAGACACGAGGAAGGGGGAACATTCTGAGGTTTACAGGAAATGGGAAAAATAGCTGCGTAGCTTCTTCTTCCTTTCTGACTCCTGTTCAAAATGCTCTTTGTGGGGAAGGGCCTTGTGGGGGTCATGAATGAAACTCTCAGGAAGGCTGTGGCATCCATACCAGCTCAGTCCGCACAGAGAGACTCAGGGGAGGGGATGTCAGTGGATGTGTTTGTTTCACTTACCTATCAGGAAGAGAATCCCAGCTCCCAAGATTACAGCAGCCAGAAGTCCCAGAAGAGCCCACCTTGTGGTAGCTAAAGGAGGAGAAATTCAGAAGTTCTGATTAGACAGATGCTGAGTTCCCTGAAGTGGAGATGCTGAGCAATGGAAGCACTTCCCAAGCTGTGTTGGCCTCCAGGAAGTGCCCCCACCTGAAGGAAGCCCCTCCCCACAAGGCTGAAGAGGACAGAGCGAATGGCCTTGAAGGGCAGAAGGAGGAGCCACCACCCCTCATCTCATATGTCATATATTCACATTATTCTTATTACCATTTCCTACTCTTTTCACAGAAACCTCTTCTCTCCCATTGCTAAATAAATGGCTACACCGTATTTGCTGCTCTCCACCTGAAAACATGAGATGATGCAGCAGCAAACTCCACCCACATTGTCAAATATTGATGTAACTTCTACACAAAGTTTTTTTCTACACATCACAACCCCATTAGCCTCTCACATGTTTCCTCCTTGAGAGCCAAGACCAGGGGCTCCTGCAAGCCCTCGTGCTCCAGGTGACACCGAAAACGGTCCCTCTCCTTGAGATCAATGTCAATGCTGAGCTGGATATAATAGGTCCCGTCTGAGTTGGGGGCCACGTTCCTACGGAGAGTCTCGTAGACACAGGGCTCTCCATCCCTGGTCCAGATGGTCTGGATCTCCTTGGGGTAGAAGCCAAAGGCCTGGCAGGTGAGGACCTCCAGCCTCTCATCCACCACCTCGTAATTCACCTTCCCCACTGGGGGCTCTGCAGAAGAAGCAACACCAGAGTAACCAGGTTTTCTAGAGTTTCTGTCAAGATGGCTTAATAACAGCAAAGGCCTCCTTTGGCCCTCCTCTCCCTCTGCTCCTTCTCCTCCTCTGAACCTCTGGGAACCTCCAAGATGGGGTATTGAAGCTCTTTAGATCTATTTTTGAAAGGGGTACATAGGATTTAGGGTCAAGCTCTCCAATTGACCAACATAAGGAGCCTTGGTGGCACAGTGGTTATAGTCCAGCACTGCAAGCTACTCCTTCTGCAATTTGGCAGATCGAATCCCACCAGGCTGAAGGTTGACTCAGCCTTCCATCCTTCCAAGGTGGGTAAAATGAAGACTCAGATTGTTGGGGGCAATAGGCTGACTCTGTAAACCGCTTAGAGAGGGCTGTAAAACACTGTGAAGCGGCATATAAGTCTAAGTGCTATTGCTATTGCTATAATTGTAACACTTGGGGTTCTATTTAATTTATTCCCCCCGAAAAAAAATTGAATCTGTTCAAATGGTTCCAGATAGAAATCAGGAAGGGACTGGTCTTTTCCTTCTGATCCAAAGACAGGATGTCAATCTCTTTTGCTTTGCAAGAGTTTCTCAGGGAAATAGAACAACACCTAGAACAAAACGAAGCATGAATTTCTTTGCTCAGTTAGTTTCTTTCTTTCAAGCACTTCTTTTGGGGGGCATTGGAGATTATTTTCCTTCTGTAACGTGATGTGGAATACCATCTGACCTTCTGCCAACAGTTTTCAAGTTGGCTTGGCTGTGTAGGGCAGAAATAATATGGGGAAGGGGAACCCACAGAAACATGATCAATGGAGCCGCTCACCGATCCTCTGCAGAGTCTTCCTCCTGTAGGACTGGTATCTCTGCAGCCCCTCAATGCAGGTCTTCTCCAGGTGGACTTTATTTCTTTGGGACCATCCTGGATCCTCCTCCCACTCCTCCTTCACCTTCTGGGCCTGGGGCTGAGCTGTCACCCATCTGAGGGTCTCCTTGTCAAAGCTGATGAAGTCCCATCCATTGTAGCCATAGTGCAAAAACCCTCTTTCGCTGCCGTCTTCCCTGAGCTCACAGCCCCACATCACCTGCCAGGTGTGAGGCCCTGAAAGAGACCCAGAGGGGGTGGGGGTGAATGAAAAGGGTCCAGGCTTCCTAGACATCATTAGAGTCTACAACCTCCCTTCCCACCTGGGGAGAGAAACCTAATTTCTCCCCCACACACACCTTACCACAGAAGGATAAATATCTTTTACTTCAATTAACCCTTTCTGGCTGGGGTCAGGCCATGAAGAATTTGTAGGGGAGGTTGACAATTGGGCATCAGGGGGTGTGGAGTGGGGCAGAAGTGGCATTCAGCCAATTCTGACAGGTTCTGGAGAACCGGTAACGCAAATTTTGAGTCATTCGGAGAACCGGCAAATCCCACCTCTGACTGGCCCTGCCAACCCCAACTATTCTCTGCCTCTCAAGTGCCAGCTGATCGGCTGGGTCTTCTTTGGTTGCCCTACACAGGAGAACGGAGCTGGAAAGCAGGATACTGGGGTAGGGAGGGAATGGGGATTTTACGGTATATCCTTCCCCTGCCATGCCACCAAGCCACGCCCACCAAGCCACGCCCATAGAGCCCGTAGTAAAAAAACCCTGAATCCCACCACTGGAGTGGGGTATCTTTCCTTTTCGGGAAATAAAATCTCACTATTCTGCCCCCTGCAGGCATTGCTGGCCAACGATGTCCCTGGCTCTGCTCACCTCCAGCATGGCGGTCCAGTTTGGATATCTTCTCCAGATCAGCCCTGAAGACCCACTCAGGGGCCAGAAACGTCTCATTCTCCGCCTTCTCCATCCAGGGCACCAGAGCCTCCATCTTCCCGGTGGGGCTGTCAAAGCGAGCGATGGGCTGGTCATCGAAATAGGCTGTAATGAAGGACTGAGGCCGCCCCTGGCTGGGCTGTGGTAGATTCCTGTGGTAGGAATAACACAGGCAGTGCGAGGGAGAGCCTGGAGAAGGAGGAGGGAAAGAGAACGGCAACATTAGAGGGTCTGCACTGCAGCTCCACCCCCTCCAACCTTTCATTGACACCCAGCACCCCCAACAAGGGGGCCTCCCTCTTTCTGCTCTGCTTGGGAAGGTTCCTTCCTTTAAACCTGAGGAAGAAGCTCCAGACATCCCTTGGCTGACCTCTAGATACACCCACATCTGGTTAGACTCCTCCCACCGCTCCTCTGGGCCCTTGATATTCCCAGCCAGCTGCCTGCCTGTGTGACTCCAGTCATAAAGCTCCTTGCCAGTTGGCAGAGGAGGAGTCATTTGGAGTTCCTTTGTGGGAGTCGGAGTCCTGGCTGCTCTTCAGCCAGGACTCCGACTCTATAATATGACAATTCCCGACGGCCAACTTGCCATAAGAGGAGGGACAGAAATGAAAATATTTTTATTTATTTTAAATAATTAAATAGAATTGTTAAATTGTCCCGCGGTGAGTTGGCTGATCAAGTTGTCCCATTCCCCTCCAGAGAGGCAATCCAGGCCCTCCCCCACCCCCAGGCCCTTCCCAGCTGGCTCTGGTTTCTGATGAGGTTGGAGCTCCAAGGCAGAGGTGGCCGAAAACGGGTTGAGAGCTCTGAAAATGCCTCCGTTCTGGGAAAATTAAACCGAATAATAAAATAAAAGTGCAAACTCTTCTACGAACAGCCCCTCCTTTTCTTGGCCCCTCCTGTGTGAGCCCCCCCCCCAAATGTCCTGCAGCAACCTCTTTCTGCACCCCCTCTGCTGTCTCTGGGTATATACTGTATTAAGAGGGCTGTGAAAATATTTACAGACCCCTCACATCCTGGACATAAACGGTTTCAACTCCTTCCCTCAAAACGATGCTATAGAGCACACCAGAACAACTAGACACAAGGACAGGTTTTTCCCGAACGCCATCACTCTGCTAAATAATAACTCCTTGTGTGTCCAATCACACTTGGCCAATAAAGAATTAACAGATTAACAGATAATCAGAGTTGGAAGGGACCTTGTAGGTTGTCTAGTCCAACCCCCCCCCCCCAAGTGAGAGACCCTACACCATTTCTGACAGATGGCAGTCCAATCTCTTCTTGAAGGTCTCAAGTGATGAAGCTCCCACAACTTCCGAGGACAAAGCTGTTGCATTGGTTGATTGTTCTCACTGTCAGAAAGTTTTTCCTTATTTCCAGGTTAAATCTCTCCTTCTTCAGTTTCCATCCATTATTCCTTGTCTGGCCTACAGGTGCCTTGGAAAATAGCTTGATCCTTCCTCCCTGTGGCAGCCCCTCAAATATTGGAAGACTGCTATCATGTCTCCCCCGGTCCTTTTCTTTACTAGACTAGCCAGGCCCAGTTCCTGTAACCGTTCTTCATATGTTTTAGTCTCCAGTCCCCTAATCTTCCTGGTTGCTCTTCTCTGCACTTTTTCTAGAATCTCAACATCTTTTTTATAGTACGATGATCAAAACTGGATGCAGTACTCTAGGTGTAGTCTTACTAAGGCTTCATAGAGTGGTATTAGTACCTCACCTGACCTCGATTGTATCCCTCTTTTAATACAATTTAGGATTGCATTAGCTTTTTTGGCTGCTGCTGCACACGGCTGGCTCATATTTAGCTGGTTGTCCACTAGGACTCCAGGATCCCTTTCACAGTTATTGCTATTGAGCCTGGTTTCACCCAGTCTATATGTGTACTTTTGGTTTTTCTTGCCTAAGTGTAGGACTTTACTTTTCTCTACATTGAATTTCATTTTGTTAGATATGGCCCAGTGTTCTAGTCTGTCAAGATCCATCTGGATCTTGAGCCTATCTTCTTGGGTGTTAGCTATTCCTGCCAGCTTAGTATATCTGCAAATTTGGTAAGTTCCCCTTCTATTCCCTCATCTAAGTGGTTAATGAAGATATTGAGGAGTACTGGGCCTAAGACAGAACCTTGTGGCACCACACTCTTACTTTCCTCCATGAAGACTTAGACCCATTAAGGACTACTGTTGAGTAGGGTTTGTCAGCCAGTTGCAAGTCCATCTAATGGTGGTGCTATCTATTCCACTTTTTTCTAGCTTACCAAGAAGTAGGTTGTGGTCTAATTTGTCGAATGCCTTGCTGAAATCTGAATATATTATCTCCACAGTATTTTGGTGGCCTACTAATTTAGTCACTATGTTGAAGAATGAAATAAGATTGGTTTGGCATGATCTGTTCTTAACAAACCCATGCTGACTGCTAGTTATTACTTTATTTGTTTCTAGATGTTGGCAGATCTGTTTTTTTAATTTTCCAGTATCTTCCCAGTTATTGATGTTAGGCTGATTGGTCTATAGCTGATTGGGTCTGTTTTTTTTTTTTTTCCTTTTTTGAAGATGGGAACCATATCAGCTCTTTTCCAGTCCTCTGGTAGTTCCCCGGTGCCCCAGGATTTTTGAAAGATATGGTGCAGTGGTTCTGAGATGATCTCTGCCAGCTCCTTTAAAACTCTGGGATGTAATCCATAGGTCCCGGTGGTTTGTGTTCATCAAGATCAGATAAGTGTTCTCTTACTATTTTTTTTGCTTATTTTAACTTTCATTTCTGTTCTGTCTTTTACAGTTATGTTTTTGGTGCGTTGAGCTATAGTTTCTTTTTGAGTGAAGACGGATGCAAAGAATGAGCTCAGCAGTTCTGCTTTCTCTCTGTTGCCTGTTACTTCCTTGCCGTCTTCTCTCTTTAGTGGACCAACTGTTTCCTTTATTTTTTTTTCTTGTTATTTATATGTTGGAAGAAACTTTTTTTATTATCTTTGACTTTTGTTGCAAGTCTTTGTTCGTTCTGAGCCTTTGCTATCCTGACTTCGTCTTTGAAGGTTCTGGCTATCTGCTGATATTCTGCCTTAGTTGTATGTCCTTCTTTCCATTTTTTGTACTTGTCCTTTTTTTCTTTCAATTTTCCAGAGAGATCTTTGTGCAGCCATGCTGGTTTCTTCTTGGATTTCTTGTTTTTCTTACTCAGTGGTATTGTGCTGGTCGGGGCTTCTATGTCAGTACTTTTCAGAGTTTCCCTCTGAATTGAATTCTATTCTGTTCTGCTCTATTGCAAACTCTGCCCCGCTCCCTCTGATGTCCCATACCAGCCACAGGAGAATGCCTGGCAGAAACCAGGTTGTGTTTCCCCACTGCCCACGTCGCCTTTCTCCTCCGCTATTTTCTCAGGATGGGAACTGATTACAAAGGAAATGCCAAACGTTCCTAAAGGAGGCTCGGCAAAACGCCACGAGGGAAGGCAGATTGTCGCTTCTAGGAAAGAGCTTAGAGGGGGAGAGACCCAGCCCAGGACACGATCCCCCCTCCCGTTTCTGCTTCCTCCCCTCAGGGTCGCAGGTCCCTCCAGGCACTCACCGCAGCAGTCCCGCCGCACGAAAGCCCCCAGCACTGCTCCCAGGAGCCAGAGGGGCGCCCGTCGCAGCTGCATCGCCCTCCAGCCACCTGGCTTTTTTACACCCGCACCCGAAGACCTCAAGACGCAGCCATCAGCTGGGAAAATCTCGCCCCTTCTGCTGTGCTCTGGATGAGCAGAATTGAAACCGAGGCTGATTGCCTGTAAAGCAAAAGTTGGCGGGAAATGCCCCCCCCCCAACGCCACGCCAACTTCCTCTTCACAGAAAAGCAGCCAAGGTTCAGCCAAGTCCCACCCGCTTCTGTCTCAATCCTCCCCCTGGCGCTCCAGACATAGCGAGGGGCTTCCAGGGCTGAAGTTCCCTGCTTGGTTGTCTTTTGGCGCCCAGGAAGCGGGGAGCGAGATCCCAGCCAGAGGCTGCCCTCAGCAAGCAGTGACAGTTAAGGTTGTATTTAATGAAGGGATTCTATGAGCAAATAATGGGAGTTTTATTTATGACAACTCCGCGTTTTAAGGGATAATGACTTTCCGCAAAAGCCTTCGGGGGAGTCTGCCTTTCCTTCTTATTGGATCCTTTCCTTTCCTTTCCCTTTCCTTCCTTTCTTTTCCTTTCCCTCTTCCCTTCCTTTCTTTTCTCTTTTCCTTTCATTCTTTCCTTCCCTTCTCTTCCCTCTTCCTTTCCTTCCCCCTCCCCTCTTAGAGTCTTCTGTTCTTTCCTTTCCCTCGCCTTTTCCTTCTGAGTCCAGTTGTTCGTTTCCACTTATGGCTCCAAAGCGAGAATCTCTCATCCGAGCTGGGAGAGGCTCACCTGGGCCAAATCCCCTCAAAAGGCTTCAGGGAAGAAGGGCTGTGAGCTCAGTCTGGCCCGTTTCACCACAAGGTCTAGCAGCTGCTTCTCCCTAAGTTAAACTGCAGGCTGTCTCTGTATCATAATCCAATAGAGAGAGTCGATATATGGACAAACACTTCGGAGGGCAGGAGGGTGAGTCAGAGAGAAAGAGGAAATGCGTGTGTGCATGAAATACTTTGCACTGGTGTGTACAACAAAAAGAGCAAACTGTGTCGTGTGTGATTGTTGCTCGTCATCAGGTAGATGTGAGACTTGAGAAAGAGAAGCTGGAAAACGGATTCTTGGGCTGGGAGATCCCCAGATGCTTGGACTTCCAGCCAGGGTTGTTCTTGGGGCTCCTCCCCCTTCCCAGACTGTCCAGAGAGGCTCCCAGGTGCTCAGAAAGGCTTGTCTCCCTGCCTTCCTGGAAGCATTCAGGGGAAATGGCAACCCAGCAAGCGTGGAAGGAAGGAGATCTCGAGGCAGGCGCTCGCTGGCCCTTGGGAAGAAGGCATTGCTCTCCTCCAAGTGTGGTTGTTGTGAGTGTCCTAAAATGGAGGGGAGGGGATTTCCGCCTTCCTAAGCCCTTTGCAGCCCAGCTCGGTGTCCTGAGCCTCTTCCTGGACACCTTCCAAACACTCGGTCACAAGAACCCACTCGGCCGAGCTGAGACTGAACAAAACCGCCCCATGCAGCACGCGACCGGCATTGCCTGGGCTAAATCAGGGATGGACATTTACCTATCAGGAAGAGAATTGCAGCTCCTGAGATTAAGCTTGCTACAATTCCCACAGAAATCTGCCACCCTGGAGCTAAAGAAGGAGAAACATGGTTTTGATTAGAGAGATGCTGAGTTCCCCAGAGTGGAGATTGTCATGCCCCAACATATAACTTTATATACTGTTGTTGCCCTCTAGCCCCATCTAGTGGCTGGAGAGAGAAATATGCCCCATGTATATTGATTAGATAGATGCTGAGTTCCCCGAAGTGGAGATAATGAGCAATGGAAGGTTTTCCCAACCTGCATTGGCCTCCAGGAAGTGCCCCCACCTGAAGGAAGCCCCTCCCCTCCAAGACTGCAGAGCAAATGGCCTTGAAGGGCAGAAGGAGGAGCCACAACCCATCATCTCATATATCATCATATCTTCATTTTCAACTCTTCTGCCCGCAATCACTTCTCTCCCGTTGCTAAATGCAGGACTGTATTTCCTGCTCTCCACCTGAAAACACGCGATTAGGCAGCAGAAAACTCCCCCCACAGACCATTGTCAAATACTGATGTAACATTTATTCCTAGGCCAATTTTCCTTCTGCACTTCACAACCCCTCAGTATAAGGACCAGACTCTTTCCTCTTCAATCGATAAGAATGAACTTCTGAAAGCTAGGTACTTCAAAAGGAATTCTTTATTGAAAGGAAGTGATCCAGGTACTAGCCAAAGCAGGATCTAAGATGCCTCCAGGCATACAGTTCTTTTGTGAATGGCTCTAAAGCGTCGTTTTGAGGGAAGGAATTGAAACAGTTTATGTCCGGAATGTGAGGGGTCTGTAAATACTTTTACAGCCCTCTTACGTGAGGGGGGGAGGGAGGGAAGGAGAGGGGGGGAGGGAGAAGCAACAACCAAGCACCTATTTATCATGCGGATCTGAGACTTGAGAGAGAAAAACTGGAAAAGAGATTCTTGGGTTGGAAGATCCCCAGAAGCTTAGACTGCCAGCCAGGGTTGTTTCCGGAGCTGCCACAGGAGGCAGTCTAGATTCACTCTGGACACTAGAGGGAGGCCGGTTCTTCCCTCCTGCTCCCGTCCCGGACTGAACTCCTTCTTCGGTTCTGGGCAGCAGCCTCGCCAAGATGGCCCCCTAACCGTTTGTACCCCGGGAGCCTCGCCCCCCAAGTTTCCCCCCTGAGCTGTACGAAGCCCTTCTGCCTCCCAGGGGAATGCACACGCCAATGACGATATATGACACACAGAGCCCTCTCTATGGGCACACGGGCTGTTGCCAGCTGCTCTTCTGGTTTCCGGGTCTTTGCGTGCGCCGGAGCGCTGGAAACCAAAGACCAGTTGGCTGGTGCCCATGTACGCACCGGCCAGCTGGTCATCACATGCACCGGAAAGCCGAAGATCATGCACACACCCGGCCAGCTGGTCTTCAGGTTTCCAGCGCCCCAACGCATGTGAAGAACAACTGGCACGTTCCATTTTTGGCACTCGGTTCCGAAAAGGTTCGCCTTCACTGCTATGTATGATCGCCGTTTTCTCCTCCTTTCTTGGAATGCACAAATCTGAAGGCTTCCTTTTGTCCCGCGCGACAAGTTGGCTGCAGCGAGTTGGCCGAGAGTCCTAGACCCCCCCCGGGGGAGCCTCATAAATGGGGCCTTTGAAGCTCTTTAGCCTTATTTTTTGAAAGGGATACCCCCGCCCCACAAAAAAAAAAAAATCCCCTTTGGAGTAACGTTTTGACTCTAAGGAAAAAAATTGCAATGCTTGGAAACTCATTCAATCTCCTCCTCCTCCTATCCAATTTGGACAAGTTGTTCCAGATGGAAACCAGGAGCAGAGTTTGGGTTCAGCCTCAAACACGTGGGGATTGTCGTTTCCTCTGCTGAGCCTTAATCCCTCGCTCAGTTTCACTTCTCATTTTTGAAGAATGTGTTGTTGGGAGGGGGTTGTGGCGGATGGGCATTGAAGGTTTACGGGAGAAAAAGATCTCACCATTGGCAGCCCCCAAGGCAAAGGTGGCGCTGCCTTTTGCCTCCAGAAGTTGCGGGGGCTCCATCACTGGAGGCTTTCAAGAAGAGACTTGGTCCCTCCGCAGCCTCTTCCCTTCGGAGAAAGCAATGGGGGTGGGAATCCTCCGTTTTCAGCTCCGTCGGGTTAGTGAAGGTGCATTCGTGCATTTATAAATCCAGAGGAAGGACTGAAGAAAGGGAAGGAAAGGATCCCGCGCGCGTCCCTCCCGCTCGGCACGGCCAAAGGCTGAAGAGGGACGCAAACTCCTAGCGCACCACTTTCTTTCACTCGCTGTCTCCGGGATCCAGGCTCACTTGCTCCGCCCACCGCCGGCCAGACTGCTGCTTCCCTTCTCGGCCGCGTTATGGACTTCCCGCCTTCCCGAGGCCAACGTCACAGAGGAAGGGCCGGGAGCCCTGGACTCGTTGCCGCCCTTCAGTCCCTCCCGCTCTGCCTTTCACGTCCCATCTCGATTCTGGGGCGGCAGCTTCGGCTTGTGCGAGCGGAGCCTCACCGCTGCCTTCTTGGAACCGGGAAAGGTCTCCTTCATGCCGGCCTGGAGAAAAGGAGGGCGAGGGGGGACATGATAGCAGCATTCCAGCGTTTGAGAGGCTGCCACAAAGAAACGGGGGTCGTCTTATTTTCCTGCACATCAGAAAACAGGACAAGGAACAATGGATGGAAGCTAAACAAGGAAATAAATAACCTAGAACTAAGGAGAATTTTTCTAACAGTGAGGACAATTGATCAGATTGTAGGAAGTTGGCACCTACCCGTCTCCTAGAAAAATGAAATATCCTAGGAAATATTAACAAGGCAGAATATTTTCCCTAGAAGGGAAGTAGAAACTCAAGAGAGGCAGAAACTGATCCCTCCCCAATCTTTGTTAATGGGTGGGCCATTAAGGCTTGGGCCAGAGTATTCTACACAACAAAGGCCTCTACCCATCTCACCACCTGGCCTGGGAAGATTGCCTCAGCCAGCACTCAGGTGAAGCCCTGGGGTCCAGACAAAGCCTACAAAGTTAGCTGAGACCCCCACCTCGCTCCTGGGAGCCTGACAGCCAATGGGATGCATTTCTTGCACAGGAACAGGAGACACTAAGGTGGGGCCCCCTCTGTGCAGAGGGTATAAAACCCAGGGACTCTCAGCATCTCTGCCCCTTTTGTTCTTTTCCTTCACCCAACACCTTGAAGCAGGTGATCGTCCTTTTCACTCTGGAGCTCCAGGCTATGTGGTCCTGCTGTCCACCATTAAACCACCTTTCCAAGCAGCCTCCGTGTTTCCAGTGTCTTTTTCCCCACTTGGAACAGAAGTTGCCTTCAGAAGTTGTGGGTGTTTCATCACTGGAGAAGAGACGGGAGAGACGCTTGTCTGGAATGGTACTATACAGGCTGTCCTGCTCGAGTTGGGTTAGAACACAGCTGCCCAACCCGTGGGCAGCGGCCCAAAGCGGGTTGCGTGATTGGTCAACGGTGTGCGCACGCACAGCCCCACTCGCGCGTCGCGGGTGTTCTTGGCCCCGCTCGGGTGAGAACGATCGCGGGTGCTCGCAGGAACGCACATGCGCTTAGCTTGCCCCATCCCCTTTCCCCCTTCCTCCCTCCCCTGCTCCGGCCCGCCAACCCAAAAAAGGCGAAACGCGCCCTCACCGAACCGGTTATAACACAGGTTGAATCCCACCCGTTTAGCACGCAACCTCCAAATTGCCCCCGTTGTGTGAACGCAGCCACCGGGATGCCCTCCTCGCGATTTCTTCTCGCGGGGTGGGGTGGGGTCTCCGAGCGATCTTCTTCCTCTGCCGCTCCTGGAGACCCTTTTGGCAGAGATACTCGTGGCTTCCCGGTGTCGTTTTACTCCTGACTTTCTCCTTTGATCCTCAGCGTTAAGCGCCAGCCTTAAGGCCCCTTTCGGGCAGCCTTGCAATGGGGGCGCGGGGAGGTGAAGAGCGCTATCCCGGGCTGCCCCCCACTCTCCGAAACGCCTCTTTCGCAAGAAAATGGCTTCCCCCCCCCCGGCGCTTCCCCGAGCCTCCTTTAAGGAGTTGCCGTGTCTTTTCCGTTGGCGTTTCTGAGCCAGGACTGGAAGTGAAAGTGAAGGAGAAGGTTCAAAGCTCTGCCCGCCGCCTCCGCCTCCCTCCCCCCACACGCCAATCAGAAAAGTCTCCGGGCGAGGTCTTTGAGCGAGGGAGGCGACTGCTGGCTGCGATCCAGCGGAATTCCAGAGCTGTGAAATCAAACCTTTTCACAATAGCCTGGAGGGAAGAGCTGGAGCTGCAGATCCTCCCTTCCCCAATTCTGCCCTTCCCCTTCTTCTCTTTCCAGGCTCCTCCTGGCTGTTCCTATCTATCTGGATCGGGTGATGTCACAACTCAGCCGGGGCTGTCCCTCAACCTCACTATACTCTGAACGTGACCCAGAAACGGCCTGGCGACCAACATCTCACAGGGCAGGGCTACAATGTGTGTTCTTTTGGAAACACACATCACTGCCTGGGCCTCTTCATTTCGCACCAGCTGAAGCTTCTAGATACTCTTCAAGGGCAGCTCCATATGGGATCTGTTACAGTGGTCCTATCAGAAGGTGACTAGAACTTCATTGATTGTGAACAGAGCCCCTCAATCTAGGAATGGGTGCAAGTTCCTAGGAGGAATGGGTGCAATCTAGGAATGGGTGCAAGTAACAGTCTGTTCCCCTGTACAAAAGCTGGTACAGGGGAACAGACACACACACACAAAGACAGAGAGAGAGACACACAGACACAGAGACACACAGAGAGAGGATTCCTTAATACCAGTGGTGTGTTTTGGCCGTCTGAGCTCATGCCCAGAGCCTGCACTGGGAGGCCCTGGGAGGCTCAGGTCTTTGGCTGCTGCTGAACACTCGGTTGGTCAACAACAAGGAATGAAAAGTCCTAAATCTTAAGGCTGGAACAAAGAGAGATTCAACTTGGAATTAAGGAGAAATTGCCAGTGAGAACAATTAAGGAGAAATTGCCAGTGAGAACAATTAACCAGTGCCCCCAGAAGCTGTGGGAGCTCCAACATTGGAGGCTTTTAAAGAAAAGACTGGACAGCCATGTGTCTGAAATGCTATAGGGCTTGCTTTTGAGCAGGGGGTTGGACTAGAAGACCTCCAAGGTCCCTCCCACATCTACTATTCTGTATTCTCTCCTGCTGCTTGCTCATGAGTCACAGATTCTTCCCTGAGGGGACAGAGATGAGAGATCCCAGGAGGAATGTCTGGAATGTGTGGGGGTGAAGTGAATACCTGAGCCAGCCTGCATTGCAACAGAGTCAGACCGAGAAAACATGACACAATGACTCCAGATGGCTGACAGATGTAAACACCCAAATTCAAACCCTAATTAATACACCACCCCCAGCACCCCTGGTGACAACACCCAAACCCAAAACTCTGGGGCCTCCAGGCCTACTTAAAAAACCTTCAGGGTCTTTGGAAAGAGTACCAAGTTGGAGGCCAGTCTTATCTCCATGAGGATGATGTTCCACAGAGAAAGAACCACCAAGGAGAAGGCCTTCTTCTAGTCTCATGGGATAATGACTTTCCTCAAGAGCCTCTGAGTAGATTTATCATTTCATACTATAAAGTTCAGCTATAACTTAAGATCACAATGTGCAAAAATGAACTTAAGGAGAGGCTTTGAAGAACAAAATCTAACTTTTATTGATCAATAAAAGGGTGAGACCTCTCCTCTCATACACACAGATATGTGAGGAAAGTTACAAAGTATATAGACGACAGTAACTCTTCTTATACCTTACGATTCTTTTAGAAGTAGAGTAACTGCATTGTAAAACACTCTAATTTAGATTTACATCCTTCCTGCAAACAGAGGAATGTTCTTCTGCATTCGTTTATCTTTCATTATCCCTTCTCCTATTGTCTGTTAATCAATCACAACTGACCATTTAAGAGGGCTTTTAACAGCACACTTCAAAAGGTGTATATTGCTCCAGATATAGGGAGTTACAGTTCCCAGGGAGTACGTTTCAAGAAAGTACTGATTCATTTTCAGGGGGGTGAAACAAACCAGATGGATTCAGATTGATTTAGATGGGGCGATCATATAGTCAATAGGAGAGGGGTGTGACAGATTGTATTTGTGTTATTACTAGTTTTACAACACGTGAAAGGTTAAAGAAATATTTTTCACAACAGCAAGATAAGAAATGCCTATAGAGTGATAAATACTTCTACATAATGCTATATTTTACTTCTTTCCTTTATTTATTACGCTAACAATACAATTAGATCTTTTCTCCTTCTTCTTCCTTTCCTTTCCTTTCCTCTCCTCCCCTCCTTTCCCCCTTAGAATCTTCCATTCTTTCCTTTTCCTCGTCTTTTCCTTCACTGCCTCCCTTCTGAGGTCAGTTGCTCCTTTCCGTTTATTGCCCCAAAACCAGTCTGTCTGTCTCTCCCTCCCTCCCCTCGTTGGAGCTGGGAGAGGATAATCTGGACAGGGGGCCAATTCCGCCCACGATCTCTGGGAAAGGAAGGCTGTGGGTTCAATCAGGCACAATATCTGGCTGCTGAAATTAAATCCCACCTTGTCTACTTCATCTCTATGAGCACATTCCTAAGGGGGGAGGGGAGATGAGAGTCAGAGAGAAAGTATTTGTCTACACATGAATTGTATGTATGAAATATTGGGCATATAACTGCATTGTAAAACACTCTAATTTAGATTTACATCCTTCCTGCAAAAAGAGGAATGTTCTTCTGCATTCGTTTATCTTTCATTATCCCTTCTCCTATTGTCTGTTAATCAATCACAATTGACAAAATCACAAAAGAGGGCTTTTAACAGCATACTTCAAAAGGTGTATATTGCTCCAGATATAGGGAGTTCCAGCTATGTTGAACAGAAAAAGCCAATTATTCCATGCTGTGGCAACATGGGTGGCCATTAATGAAAGAGACAGACAGACAGAGACTGAGGCAACCATTAAGCATTTATGTATCACGCAGAGATGAGACTTTGAGAAAGAGAAGCTGAAAAAAGAGGTTCTTGGGAAGAAGAGAAGCTGGAAGATGTCCAGAAGCTGCTTAGACTGCCAGCCAGGCTTGTTCCTGGGGAGACTGTATAGACCAGGGGTATCAAACTCATTTCCCCTGAGGGCCGCATCAGGGTTGTGGTTGACCTGGGAGGGGGAAGCATTGCCAGCTGGATGTCACTCGTGTGTGTGGTGGGGGCGCCAGTTGTGGCCTGGTGGGATCCACTGTCTCCAGCGGAGGAAAATGAGACCAGGGAGGTGTTGAACCCTTGTCCACCAGAGGAGCCTCACCGTCCCTCTCAGGCCAGGCCAGATGGCGCAGTGCGGGCTGCCCGGAGCCCTGGGCAGCGGAGGGTAAGCACCCAGCCCAGTCCTCGAGCTTCCAGGGCAGCGGGACCCCACAGGCCAGGCCAGGCCCATTTCCCCAAGGGGGCACCTGGCTGCGTTTACCTCCTCCTCCAGGCTTCTGCAGGCCACTCGCCTCGGCCAGGTTGCTCGTGGTGGGTGCGGGAGGGCAAAGTGTGTGGGTCAGAGGGAGGCCCCCTGCCTCTCCAGGTGAGGAGACCTGGCTTTGTAACCAAAGCATCCTCAGCCATAGGATGGGAGACCACCAGGAGAGGTCAGGAGGAGGGGACAAGGGGATGGCGATAGGGCAGCAAGCCTGCTGGTAGCCAAGTGCTTAGGCAGGACTTCCCTCAAAGCCTCCCTCCCTCCCTCTCATTATTCTCTCCTTCCTTCCTTCCTTCCCGTTCCTCTTTCCTTCTTTTCCCCTCAAGCTTCATTGAGAGGGGCGCTGGCTTTGCGCATCATCACCCAGCACCCTGTTGCATCACCAGCTGCTGGGCGTGCTGGAAGGAGGCTTGCAGGATGCGGGGAAGAATTGTTGGCGAGCTCCAAGCCGGAGCTCGACAACTTGTTTACATACAATAATATAAAACATGATGCAAGTATACAATACCCATGCAGCAGAAGCCAGAACTCAGAATCCAGGAGGCGTAATCACAGAAGAATATAAGCACAGAAGCAAACCAACTCTTACATATTCAGAGCTAAGCCACGCCCAGTCTCCAAGCTATGGTTGGAGACATGGTTCACAACAGGTGCTGTTTTTTAGTCACCAAACAGTTTCCCTTGGCTGACTTGTTGCGTCTATCCCAGCTCATAATTTCTCATATACTGACAAAAGTCCCGGGAGCCGAGGGGTGCCCGCCTGATTGCCGTCCTTCCCGTTGCCCGGCTGTGTGCCGCTCTTTGGGGCTCCCTCTGAAGAGAAGGCGGTCCTTCCTGTCCGCCCCACCCTTGAGCTTCATCATTAATGTCTCTGCTCAAGTGCGGCTACCTGAGGCAAAAGACCCCCTTCCAGGGAGGAACAGGACAGGTTGGGATCACAGCCCCATGGCACTGGATCTGCTCCTCGCCTCACAAGGAGGGGTTGCCAGGTGCTGAAACCCTCCTGCTGGGGGGATCCTTGGTGCTCTTGCAGACCTTTCGTTACCAAACTACATAACATCATCAGTGTTATGATATATACTTGTGGATTGCCTTGTCAGTGTTAGGGGGTGGGTGTTCTTGGAGCTGTTGTTTGCTGTTAGCTTGTTTGTCTGTGTTGGTAATTGCTCGATTAAGGTGTTGCTTACTTGATTGTTGGTCTAGTGTTGGTCTGCATATTAACGTCTGCTCCTATGAGTGTTAATTGATGGTTAGAGGGTGTTCTGGTTTCTTTTGTTTCCTTTTGGAATTTGTATTGTCTCTTTTAAATGG
>JAGDQI010000276.1:471186-497135 GCA_023653725.1 Bungarus multicinctus
ATTCACTTACCTATCAGGAACAAACTCCCAACTCCTAGGATTACGCCTGCTACACTTCCCACAATGATCCACCACCCTGTAGCTAAAGAGGAGAAAACGGTTCTGATTAGATGCAGAGTTCCCTGAAGTGGAGATGCTGAGCAATGGAAGCCTTTCCCGACCTGAACCGGCCACCAGGAAGTGCCCCCACTTGAAGGAAGCCCCTCCCCTCCCCTCCCCGACTGAAGAGGGAAGAGCGAATGGCCTTGAAGGGCGGAGTCAGGTTCCGCTTTGCCGCAAATAAAGACCAACCTACTTTCTTCCTTAATGCTTTTATCTTCTCCGCGGGAACTGCACTAACTGACCAGCACAAATAAAAGTGCAATTAAAGGCAGCGCTACACGCTGAACTTTGCCTGCGACTAAGGAAGGCTGCCTACCACTCCACCTCCACCACACCAGACAGTCAAATCCCCAAAAGCCAAACGCTGCTTTCCCGCCACCCTAGCGCAGCCTCGCTAAATGCAACCTCCACCACACCCGGTGATTAGATTTCTGAAGAAGGGAAACACCGGCTATAGTATAATCAAGGCTTGAGCGTCAGCATGTGTGTTGTAAAAATAATTAAGCAAAAGATGTACACAAACCACAGGCAAAAAAATCCTACTTTGAGATCAGAGGTTTATTTCATGAGCAATTTGGAACATGAAAAGCCATCATAACACAATTTATATCAAATAACTCATTGCAATGAAGTCCACCGACATATCAGTGGTGGAATTCAATTTTTTTTTACTACCGGTTCTGTGGGCGTGGCTTATTTGGTGGGTGTGGCTTGGTGGTCATGTGACTGGGTGGGCATGGCCAACTCAATGTCACTCACATCAAGGGGTGCCTCACCTGGCCCCTCCCCTCTCAGCCATTCCTTGTCACAGCCAACCTCAAAGTATCTACAGTTCTGTAAAAGTGTTGTTCACCTTTTTTGACTTTATTATCTGCATACTATAGATGTACTTTCATGGACCAGTGAAAGGAGGAAATGACTCACATGCTTTGCCCAAGAGTGTGATAGGCAACAGGCTTTTAAGGGGCTGCCACAAAGAAAGGGGACAATGTATTTTCCAAAGAAGCAGAATGCAAACAGGAAGCAATGGATGGAAACTGAACAGAGAGAAGCAACCTAAAATTAAGGAGAAACTTCCTGACAGTGAGAATGGGCATTGGTAAATTTATCTGTGAACGCCCTTTCTATCTATGCTGCTATGCTATGGATTGGGTAGACTGCTTCCTATGATGTCATTAAGCTGCGTCTGTACTAGTATATATAAGCCAGCCCCCGGGAGAAACCCCAGCTTTGGCGAAGATACTTGACAGACGGAGAAGTGTCTCTGAAAGCAAACCTCTGATACCATATAAGCCTTACCATCTCTGGACGAACCAAGGGAGGGGCTGGGCTCTCTCGCAGCATAGATAGAAAGTGCATTCACAGGTAAATTTACCAACGCCCATTCTCCTCCATGCTGCATCGAGAGCCCAGGATTGGGACATACCAAAGCTTGCATGTCCTCAGGCGGGTCCTCGTCCAGCCAATCACTCCGATGGTGGAACCACTTGCTGAAGAACCCATCTGCCGAAGGCCGCCATCGCCGAGGCAAAGAATCCAGCCGGTAATGCCTGATGAAGGGAGATGGGGAAGTCCACGTAGCGGCCTTGCAAATCTCTTCGAAGGACGCCTGAGTAGTCCAGGCGGCCGAAGTGGCCGTACTTCTAATAGAGCGCGCCATTAGACCCTGTGGATACTGCCTTATAGGCCTGCGTGATACACGCCCTGACCCACCTGCTAATAGTAGGGGAAGAGGCCTTATTCCCCAAATGGAAAGGGAAAAAGGAAACAAACATGGCTTCTGTCCGTCTAAAAGGGGACGTGCGCTTGATGTAGATTCTAAGGGCCCTTCGAACGTCTAGAGAGTGCCACTTGCTCTCTAAGTCATGGCTTGGGGCAGGACAGAAGTCAGGCAAGACAATGTCCTGGGATCTATGGAATAAGGTGTTCACTTTTGGGAGAAAGGAGGGATCCAAGCGGAGAACTACCCTATCCTCGTGAAAGGTGCAGAGATCCTGCCTGATAGACAGGGCAGCTATTTCCGACACCCTCCTGGCCGAAGTGATAGAAACTAGGAACATACCTTAAAAGTTAGGAATTGGAGAGAGACAGTTCCGAGGGGCTCAAAGGGGGACTTCGTAAGGGCATCAAGGACCAGCTGAAGGTCCCATGAAGGATACCTGTGCACTACTGGGGGGCGAAGGTTAGAAGCCCCTTTCAAAAATCTCTTGACAGAGGGATGATGGGCCAGGGTAGGGAATGAGTCCCATGAAAGGACCGAGGAGAGAGCCGCGACCTGGCGACGTAAGTATTGGGGGCCAAACCTTTCTCTAATCCATCCTGAAGGAACCTAAGAACCTCAGCCAACTGGGCGGAGGTGGGAGAGAGACCTTCCTTCATGCACCACTGTGAGAAAATCTTCCAAGTGGTATCATAGATGAGACTTGTGGAAGGTTCGAGAAGCCTGGATGGTGAGGATAACCTTCTCTGGAAGAATAGCCTCCCTTAGCCACAGCCGCTCAAGTGCCACATGGTCAGCTTGAACCACTGGGGCTCCGGATGGATCATGGCTCCTTGGTGCAGGTAGATCAAATGGGCTGGTATCCTCCAAGGTGGAGCCACCGACAGGTTGACTAGGTCCGCAAACCAGGGCCTCCGTGACCAAGATGTTGCCAGGAGAATTAGCTCCGCTCGTTCCTCCAACAGCTTCCGTATGAGTGCCGGAATGATGGGAAGAGGGGAAAAGGCGTAGAGGAGACCTGTGGGTCATTTGCACCGAAGAGCATTGGTCCCCTCTGCTCCCTGGCAAGGAAACCTGGTGAAGAATCTGTTGACTTGCTCATTTTGAGGAGTGGAGAAGAGATCCACCATCGGAGAGCCGAATCTGAGGGAGAGATCCTTGAACAGGGAAGGGGGAATGGACCATTCCATTTGGTCGACTGAACTCCCGCTCAGCCAGTTGGCTTGGGAGTTGTCGACTCCAGAGATGTGATCTGCTGAGATCAACAGCAAGTGTTTTTCTGCCCATAACCCCAAACATTCTGCCTCCCTCATTAGGGCCCTGGATCTTGTCCCCTCCTTTCGGTTGATGTGGGCCTTTGCAGCCATGTTGTCCGTCAACACGAGAACATGGGAGCCGGTTACTGATGTTCTGAACTGCTTGAGAGCCAGAAGGATAGCCCTGAGTTCTAACCAGTGAGCTATCTGGCCCTCCATATGGGAGCCCCAACCCAGGAGGCTGGCATCCATAGTGACAACCAACCTGTGTGGTTCCCTGAAGCGGAGCACCTTCTATAGGGATGGGGAGATCCACCAATTGAGGGACCTTCGGGCTTGAGGGGAGAGAAGGACTCTGATTGAGGAGTGACTGGTTCCTGCTCGTTGAAAGAGGAGCAGGAACCATTGGAGCGATCGGGAGTGAAGCCTCGCCCACGGGACGATGTCAATGCAGGAGACCATCTTCCCCAGGAGCTTGGACAGCAGAGACAGGGGAACAGTCTGTTGTTGCTGGATGTGACTGATGATCTCTGCAAGGCTTTTCCCACGGTCTGGAGATAGGAAAACCTGACCCAAAGTTGTATCGATGACTGCTCCCAAGTGAAGCAACCTGGTTGTGGGAGAAAGATGGCTCTTCTTGATGTTGATTGAAAAGCCGTGACTTTGGAGGCAGGCCAGGGTAATTTGTAGGTCCTGATTGGTCAAGTGGAGGGAGGAGGACAGAATCAGCATGTCATCCAAGTAGCAATGGATCCTCACTGGAACAGAACGAAGCGAAGCTACCAATGCTGCAAGAATCTTTGGGAAGACCCTTGGAGCCGATGAGAGGCCAAATGGAAGTGCCCGGTACTGATAGTGGACCTTCTGGTAACAGAAACGGAGAAACTGGCGATGATGGGGCCAGATAGGAATGTGGAGGTAAGCCTCCGTGAGATCAATGGAAGAGAGGAGGTCGCCCTCCCGAACGCTCTCTAAAATAGAATGCAGAGTCTGCATTTTGAAACGCCTGTATTTGACGAATTTATTGAGAAATTTGAAATCCAGGATGGCACGCCACCCCCGATGCTTTGGGAACAACGGAAAGCCTAGAATAAAACCCCCGACCCTGGTGGAGCACAGGGACTGGTCAAGAGCACAGCCCTTATGTCAAGTAGGTGTTGGATGGCCAAATTCATAAGGGCTCTTTTTGACCCATCCCGTGAGACGGGACAAATTAGAAATTTTTCTGGGGGTGACAATAAGAATTCCAATTTTAGCCCTGACCGAACTGTGTTAAGCACCCAGTTAAGTAAACATGTCCAAAAGATCCCCCCCCCCCCCCCGGTGTACCTGAAGAGAAATGGGGGAAGCATATCCAGACTTCAAGATTCAGTCATTATATTTTTGCAAAAGGGGCAGCATTGATGTAGCTCCCATCGATTCTTTTTGTCTGCCCTACCTTGTTGGGCTGACAAAAGCCCACCTTCCTTTGCTGAAAAGGGCACTGAATGACGTGGTGTAACTCAAGGGACTTCAAACTTGGCAACAATCTTGGGTCCTCAATTTACCTACCCCGAGAGGATGGAAGGCTGAGTCAACCTTGAGCCTGGTGGGATTTGAACCTGCACTAATTGCAGGCTGCTTGCACTAAGTGCTAGATAATTAACAGCCTACACCACCACGGCCCCTTTTCTCCACCTGAAAACACCTTCTCCCCACACTGGTTGTTCTGTGTTCTGTACAGTGGTAGATTTTGTCTTCTGTACAGATGCAGATAGATAAAACTCAACAAAACATCCATACAAAGTTTTTATTATTGGTTCCTCAGGGATCCTCACAACTCACATTTGTGATGAAGTTCTTCTTTAATGACCAATCCTTTGCATATCTGTCTTGTAGGTAAAAAGATGGTTTATCTCCTATCCCTTTTCTCCCATCCCGTAGCGATGGAAGTAGAACAGTTACCACGAGGAGGAGTCCGTGAGTTCAGCCAAGAGTGATAAAACCTCCCCCAACCCATCGCGGTCAATTTAGTGACCAATCAGGATTACAGATGGGGTCACCTGGCACAGACTACATTTCCCAGGATACCTTAACTACATTTACCATGAACTACATTTACCCTTAAGGGGACAGCTCCCAATTGCTAATTAACTATCCAATTCCCATACACTGGCTGGACAGAATACTGGTGAAAAATCTACTTCTATATGTCCAGCCCGTCAGCCAGGGGTGGGATTCAAATTTTTTAACAACCGGTTCTGTGGGCGTGGCTAGGTCAGTGTGCCCATATGACTGTTTATGTTAAGTGGAAATTTTGACAATAAACTAGGTTATTCACGTGGCTGTGAATAGAAAAGGTTTATTTGCTCTTATTTCCTTAAACCCGGCAACAATGCTTATTCCAAATAAAGTCAGCGCTCAGATCCTTTGCGTCTCAGTGCAATATATCTTGTAGCTCCACCCTGTGTTTCTTCTTCTTTTGCAGCACCCCTCCCTCCCATTTTTTGCCTCCTGGGCCTCAGGCAAGCCTCCCGGGGAGGCATTTTTGCTCCCAGAAGGCTTCCCTGCAGCCCAGGGAGGCAAAAAACAGAGCATGGGGGGGGGGGGGATGCAACACCCGCCTACGCTCTATTTTTGGGCTTCTTGGGCCTCAGGCAAACCTCCTGGGGGTGTCATTTTGTCTCCCAGGAAGCTTCCCTGGGGCCCAGGAAGGCAAAAAAAGGGGCAGCAGCCCCTTTTTGCCTCCTGGGTGAAGCAGTAAGAGAGCGAGGGGATCCCAGCATAGCTGATCATCGGAACAGCTGATTGTCGGGAGGGGAAGAAAGAGAAATACCTTAAGGAGTGACTGGGTGGGGGAGGAGAACACGGTCAGTGATGTCGGGCATGCACAAGTCCCGCATGCTTGATAAGGATTGATTGGGCGGAGACGGGCGAGGGCAGCCAGGGGCATGATTTGCCATTTCACTGAACTGTGCAGAATTATAGCAACCGCTTCTATAGAACCGGTCCAAACCGGTAGAGTCCCCCCCCCTGCCATTAGCCTCTCACCTGTTTCCTCCTTGAAAGCCAAGACCAGGGTCTTCTGCAGGCCCTCGTGCTCCAGGTGACACCGAAAACGGTCCCTCTCCTTGGGGTCAATGTCAATGCTGAGCTGGACATAATAGGTCCCGTCTGAGTTGGGGGCCACGTTCCTACGGAGGGTCTCATAGACACAGGCCTCTCCATCCCTGGTCCAGATGGCCTGGATCTCCTTGGGGTAGAAGCCAAAGGCCTGGCAGGTGAGAACCTCCAGCCTCTCATCCACCACCTCGGAATTCACCTTCCCCACCGGGGGTTCTGCAGGAAAAGCAACACCAGAGTAACCAGGGTTGCTAGAGTTTCTGTCAAGATGGCTTAATGACAGGGAAGGCCAGGCCTTCGTTGGCCATTCTTTCCCACTGCTCCCTCTCCTTGTGTCAACCTCTGGGAGCCTCCAAGATGGGGCATTGAAGGTTTTTAGATTTATTTTTTGAAGGTACATAGGATTTGGGGAAAAGTTCTCCAATTGACCAACATAATTGTAATGCTTGAAGCTTGATGAAATTGACCTCTCCCACCCCCACACCCCCAACTGAATTTGTTCAAATTGTTCCAGATAGAAATCAGGAAGAGATTGATCTTTTCCTTCTGACCCAAACACAGGATATCCGTTTCTTCTGCTTTGCAAGATTCTCCCAGGGAAATAGACCTTCCACATTAATTTATTGCTCAGTTAATTATTATATCTGTGAAGTCCTTATTCTGGGGGGGGGGGTAGAGGTCCCATAAGTGATGTGAGATACTGCCTGACCCTTTTCTGCAAAGGGTGGCTTGACCGCATAAGACAGAGATAATATGGGGAGGGGGAGCCCACAGAAACATGCTGAATGGAGACCCCCTTTGCCACTCACTGATATTCTGCAGAGTCTTCCTCCTGTAGGACTGGTATCTCTGCAACCCCTCAATGCAAGTCTTCTCCAGGTAGACTTTATTTCTTTGGGACCATCCTGGATCCTCCTCCCACTTCTCCTTGACCTTCTGGGCCTGCGGCTGAGCTGTCACCCATCTGAGGGTCTCCTTGTCAAAGCTGATGAAGTCCCATCCATTGTAGCCATAGTGCAAAAACCCTCCTTTGCTGCCGTCTTCCCTGAGCTCACAGCCCCACATCACCTGCCAGGTGTGAGGCCCTGAAAGAGACCCAGAGGGGGTGGGGGTGAATGAAAAGGGTCCAGGCTTCCTAGACATCATTAGAGTCTACAACCCCCCTTCCCACCTGGGGAGAGAAACCTAATTTCTCCCACACACACACACCTTACCACACAAGGATAAATACCTTTTACTTCAATTAACCCTTTCTGGCTGGGGTCAGGCCATGAAGAGTTTTCAGAGGAGGGAGATAATTGGGGGATGGAGAGTAGGGGGGTCTTTCCTTTTCAGGAAAGAAAATCTTGCATTGGAGGCCAGAGGTGTCCCTGGCTTTGCTCACCTCCAGCATGGCGGTCCAGTTTGGATAACTTCTCCAGATCAGCTCTGAAGGCCCAGTCAAGGGGCAGAAAGGCCTCCTCCTCCACCTCCTCCATCCAGGGCACCAGAGGCTCCACCTTCCTGGTGCGGTTGTCCAAGCGAGCGATGGGCTGGTCATCCAGGTAGCTCCTAATGAAGGACTGGGGAAGCCCCCTGCTGGGCTCTGAGAGAAGCAGGTAGAAGTAGCACAGGGAGTGTGAGAGGGAGCCTGGAGAGGGAGGAGGGAGAATGAGGGGGGTCTGCATTGGAGCTCCACCCCTTCCAACCTTTTATTGTCAACCAGCACCCCCAATAAATGGATTTCCCTCTCTCTGCTCTGCTTGGGAAGGTTCCTGCCTTTAAACCTGAGGAAGAAGCCCCAGCATCCCTTGGCCGGCCTTAAAAACACCTGGGCATCTGGGTATGGTAGCCCCACAGCTCTTCTGGGCCCCCGGGATTCCCAGCTGCTTGTATGCCTGACTCCCCTCAAAATCCCCCTTGTCCACCGGCACAGGAGGATGGACTTGGAGCATCCTTGTGGGAGTTAGAGACCCGGATGCTCTCCAGAGAGGCATCCCAGCCCCTCCCCGCCCTCGGGGCCTTTTAGGGTAGCTCGTTTTCTGATAGGTTTGGAGCTACGAGGCAGGTCATCCCTTCGCCAACCCAGGAGAGGAGACAGGATGAGAGCTCTGAAATTGCCTCTTTTTCTGGCAAAATTTAAAAAATAAAATATAGCTGCAAATTCTTCTACAAACAGCGCCTCCTTTTCTCCTCCCCCCTCCCTCTGCTGTCCCTGTTCCATCACACACCCCCGTATCTATTATTAGACCAGCCACAGGAGAATGCATCACTCAAACTATGTTTCCACTGCCAACGCTTCCTTTCTATTCCGTCATTTTCTCAGAAGTACAGACGGGAACTGATTACAAAGGAAATATCAAACGTCTTAAAACGAAGCTTGGCGAGACCAGCCACAAGACAATGAATGACCCTGTTAAGGTAAAATGTCGAACTGGTTAAGCATATAAGTCCCATAATGCTTCACTGCATATTCCCCTCCCACCAGTTATAAAGGATGCCCACTTTTGGTTTTGCCCAGACTCTCGTTTACCTCCTGGAGGAGTGGTGTATCTGGGAGAGAGCATGGACGTGAATTGGTTTGATTTTTCTACAATAAAAGAATTATTCTGACAGCAAATAGTTTTGGGAGTTGATTTTGGCTAAGATCCATTATAAATTATCAACAGTTGGTAGCAAAGGATGGTTGCCAAAGTAACTTGAACAAAACATGTCAGGATCAGAAAAATCCAGAATTAATACAAGAGCCTTCACCAGACAGATGGCAGCTCAATTGACACCAATAAGAACAATAATAGGAACTGCTTTGGATGAAGAAAATAAAACTCCTACAATTGAAAGAAATGAAGACCCACAACTAGATTCCTGTCCACCATTCATGCCACTCAGGAATCTAAACCAGGACAAAGACAAAATAACTGACAAAAATGAAGATTTAAAATCAACCCTGCTCAGAATCATCGAAATATCAACAAACAGCAAGGACCCGATGGCAGAATTAAGAGGACTTTTTCAAAATACAGACAAACCTCAAACTGAGGAAAGGCAAACAGAGAAAGAAAATAATACTGCGAGTGCTGAACCGGTAAGTCCTTTGCAGCCTTTTTTAAACTTACCGGAGGTGGGAAAATATGAAGAGGTGCCATTTTCAAACCCATACAACTCAAAGCCACAACCAGTAAAAATGGCCGACTGGCAACCAATCACTGCAGAAGTTTTGAAAAGGGAGGCAAAAAGAAAAGGTAGCCCTGAGAGGAACTCTCCCTCAGAGCAGGAAATATCAAGAGTGATTGAAACGCTCACAGCAGCATTCGGAGCTGCATTCACACCCCCGACTCCAAGACAGTCACAGACAACGAGCACCAAAGTCCCAGCAGCCACGTTGTCCCCACGCAACCCAGCAACCACAGGCACCTTCAAGCAGCATTCAAAAGGCTTTAGAAGTGACTGCAAGGAACACAGAAGTCACGATCCCTCTCAGCGTGCCTCCAACAGTTATCTCCGATCTCTAAACAACCCAGAGAGACTTCACTGCTTCTTCCTCACTCCCGATGGCCTCACTGGCTTCCGCAGCGGTCCTAGGGCCTCCAGGTTACTTAATAGCACAAGCCTCCCAAGGGGAATTTCCAGCACCAAGAAACCCCCTCCTGAATCCAGCACAACTTCAGGATACTACAACTTCCCAGTCAAGAATTAAGAACGAAACCACAGCTCTAATGCAATTTTTTAACCCTTCACTTTCTGCAACAACTCTTCAGGGGACATCCTCCACAGGAAACCAACATAAAGTGAACATGGCACAAATTCAGAACTTCATGCATGTACAGTCAGCTCCAGTCATCTTATACAAAGAAGGGACAGTGAGTTTTTTGGACTTTACAGCTTGCATACCAATATCCTTCTGCCAATATACACACATTCCAGAACATCAACATCAACATCAACAATTTTTGAACACCAACCCAGCTCAACACAACAACTTACCCAATGGTTTCCCCAAGCTATATGCAACAGGTAATAATCTAATGGACTGGGCACAGCAATTTCAGATTGCATTAATGAAGGAGAACGCCCTTTTTCTCATAGTGGACTCACCCCAAAAACCATGGTCTATAGAGATAGATTGTATTTATTTTTATTTATTTATAAAATTTTTATACCGCCCTTCTCCCTAGGGACTCAGGGCGGTGTACAGCCAATCCAAACCCCGACAATCATACAAAAGTTAAAAAAAATTAAATTGAATATTGGCCGAATATAAAAAGCCCACCCCACCCCCTTAAAACCCCCAAATTAAAATTACTAAAAAGCAATGGAGACAAATTTAAAACCCTCTCTCAGCCCAGGCCGGCCTGCTCGAAAAGCCAGGTCTTCAGCGCGCGCCTGAAGGACCTCAGGTCCATGCCGGTACACAGTTCCGGTGGCAGAGTATTCCACAGGGCAGGGGCCGCCACAGAGAAGAGTATTCACCATCGGGCGTTTTGCTTAATGTTGAGTTCCCTCGAACCAGCCATATACCATATCATACCCAATGGGTCCACCATCTCTGAAATTTGGGAGAAGATATTTAACCTGTTTTATAGCAAAAATAGAAGTACTACTAGCAGAATATCTAGAGAGTTTCATTCTGCTAGATTGAGACCACGAGTAAGCATGAGCGAGCATCTGCTCAACGTAAACGCCATGAGATGTGATCTGTTACAAAGGGGTGAGACAATCACGGAGGAAAGTTTTATTAGTATTATAATTAATTCCCTCAACTCTAGCTGGGACTATTTTCTTAATCAATTGAATAATCTAAATTATGACAACGTTTCACTCGAAACATTATCAGGAAGGCTGGTGGCTGAGGATAATCTCAGAAAGGATCGAGTTTTGCTTCATAAGGAACACAGGGTTGTAAAAAGAGTTAACTTTGTGGAACAGGTAAACACGTTACCAGGGTGTTATACATGTGGTCCAAGAGATAACTTTAAGAAGAATTGTCCTAAGGCCTTTAAAGGCAGAGAACCCATTAAGCATCCCCAGCCCTACTATACAAGTTATCAGAGGGAAAGGTCTAATTCTGAACAAAGATATCAAGGTAGACATCCCAGTAGCTAAAGACACGATGTAAACCCGAGACGTAGAAAATCACCAAGCCCAAGAAGGAGCAGGGGATCCAGTCAGGAGAACAATAGGACTGACACTGATTCCGTGAATGGGATTAGAGACGTAGAACAGAATTTTGGCGTAAACACAAGGGAACAATGTTGGTTAATCGACTCCGGGGCAACAACACATACATCTTGTAATAGAGAACTGTTCACCTCTTTAAATGAGGTGTCATTTAACATTAAACTCGCCAATCAAAAATTCGTACAGGTAGTTGGGAAAGGGGATGTCCACATCCCAGGTCTTGGGAGAATCAAGGAAGTTCTCTTCATACCTGAAATACCATATAATGTCCTATCTGTAATTAAATTAAGCAAAGGTACCAAAATCGAGGTGTTATTTAAGAGTGACACCGTCCAACTTACCAATGATGGCAAGGAAGTAGGGGAAGTTATAGTGGCTAATGGGTTATCTTATTTTATACCCACGATAAATACCAGAACACCAGTCATAGCCAATTTATCAAATGATAGTGTTAAGAATGGGAAGAAAGACAGGGAAAAGGATGACAATGCTGACAGTGACACAAGTGATGGGGAAATAGAAGGGGAAAGTGATAATGACATTAACGATGTAAGTGTTGAAAATGTTGTAATCAAAACGAATGACTCAAAGCATGTTTCAATTGGTAAACCTTTACATAATAATTGTGCACATATTTTGCATAGAAAGTTGGGGCATATTGGTTTTCCCGTTGTTAAAAAGATGTTGAATTGTTCTGAAGGACTCAAGGTAAACAATTGTGAAAATTATTTAGAGTGTTCCATTTGTAAGAGTTCAAAGTCAAAAGAAAAACCCCGACCAAAAAAATCAGAAAGGAACAGCACGCACATTTTTCAGTTGGTACACATGGATCTAGTGGGCCCCTTGAAGCCCTCTATTGGCCACAAAAAATATTTTCTCACAACTGTCAACAACCATAGTAGATACGGTTTCATATACACCCTCAAACACAAAGGGGAAACATTCACCAAGTTTAAAGAATTCTATAAGAGGGTAGAAATCTAACACAACATTAAAATCAAACAGATCATGACAGACTGCGGTTCTGAATTTCTTTCCAAAGAATTTAGTGACTGGATTAATAAACATGGTTTTAACACACTTTACAACTTCGCCATTTTCTGCCTTTCAAAATGGTGTGGCTGAATGCAGGAATGGCGTATTACAGACTATGGTTAGATGCATATTAGAAGATGCCGGATTAAACTTTTCATATTGGGGAGAGGCCGTCTTATATTCAAACTATACCCTTAATAGAATATGGTCAAGTGTGATACAGAAAACCCCATATGAAATAATATACAATCAGAAGCCCACACTAGCACATCTCCATGTTTTTGGGGTAACTGCTGACGTACACATACCCAAGCAACTCAGACGAAAATTCGTTGGTTATGAACCAAAAACCAAAGCTTACAGATTCATGGATAGAAATCACAAGGTAATCATATCGAGATGAGCAGATTTCCATGAAAACACAAACTGGAATAAGATACACTCAAATGAAATAATAATTGGCAAGGATACTTTCAAAACTGATCAGAAATAAATACAACTTTACACAAACATTACAAAAACAAAACCCAACAGAAATAGCATTAAGGTTAGGGCATGGAAAGAAGGTCATCACATACTCAAAACCAAAGGTATAGATGAGTACAACTCAGATGATTCATCGGAAAACAATATCCTAACCAAAAACATACCCAGGAAATCATTAAGGTCTAATAAGGGCAAAATTCCAAATATCTTAAGGGATTATGTGATGTCAATTGATACCACCATAACTACACCCAAAAATTATAATGACATACACGCACTCCCACCAAATGAACAGTTAAAATGGAAAGAGGCTATGCAGAGGGAGATAGAAAGTATTAAAAAGTCTAGAAGTATATACCCCCTCAAAGGTCCCAGAGAACAAAAAAATTATCGGTACTAAGTGGGTATACAAAATAAAATCCTTAGAGGATAACAAAAATCTATACAAAGCAAGACTGGTGGCACAAGGTTTCTCACAAAAATTTCCAGACGATTACATAGACACTTATTCACTTACAGTGAGGGCAAAGAGTGTTAAGACAGCCTTAGTCATTGCCTCAATTCTAAATGAACACGTATACCAATTCAATGTACAAACAGCATACCTACATGCACCATTAGATAAGGAATTGACTGTAATGAAGGACAAACCTGGCTACTCAATAAGAGTCTCTATGGTCTGCGACAATCGGGTAAGAGATGGTACGATTGTTTTTCCAAAACTTTAAGACTAATAGGTTTCACTGCCACATCAGTTGACAAATGTGTATTTATTAAAAGGGAACAAGGTATATGTGAAAAAGTACTTGTCTATGTAGATGATATATTATACATATGTAAAAGTAAATTTAAATGTGACCAATTCGCCAAGGAACTTCAAAAACACTTTTCATTGAAATGTTTGGGAAAAGTCGATAAATATTTAGGAGTTCAGATTACCGAATCAAGTAATGGTTTTATACGATCACAAAAGGAAAAGATATTAGAATTACTGGAGAAATGCTATATGTCTGATGCAAAACCATCATATACCCCCATGCAGACTGACTTTCTAAAGAACATGTTTAATGATGACGAGGTATTTAAGGACAATACAATCTATCGTTCTACAATCGGTTCGTTACTTTATGTAGCCAATTGGACTAGACCGGACATAGCACTATCAGTCAACTTACTCTCAAGACATATGAATAACCCAAAAATGTACCACTGGAATGCGATCAAAGGATTATTGAGATATTTGAAACACACCACTGATGCAGTTTTGTCGCTTAATCCTAACACACCGAGCACCCCTTGACTTTCATGTTACGCAGATGCCCATTGGGCTGGAGATGTCAAGACAAGAAAAAGTACCTGAGGGTATGTTGTTTTTCTGAATGATAGTCCCATCCACTGGTATACCAGAAAACAAAAACTTGTATCAACTTCAACTGCAGAAGCCGAATTTGTTTGTTTATCAAAGGCAGCAAATAACTTAATTTGGTTCGACAATTTACTAATGGACATTTGGGAAGAACCTTCATATCCAATAATCATTCAGGAGGATAATTTTAGTAGAGCCAATTGTATTTAATTCTTTTTAATTTTTAATATTGTAATATTGCGTATATGTTTCATATGTGTATTTTTACCTTGGCTGTTCACCGCCCCGAGTCCCTTTGGGAGAGGGGGCGGTATATAAATTTAACTAATAAATAAATAAATAATAAAGCAGCAATAGATATATCCAAGGCCGATGCTGTAGGCCACAGATCAAGGCACATCGACATAAAGTACAAGCATGTGAGACAGTTGTCAGAAATTGGATTAGTAAAAGCTGTACACTGTGAGACTAAGGAACAAACTGCAGATATTTTAACCAAACCTCTTCCCCCAAAACAACATTCATACCTGACAAAGAAACTGTGTATAAATATATAAATGTTATATGGTAATATCTATGTTAATGTTTCCTCAATGATTAATCAGTTCGACCTTAGAAGGGGAATTGTTAAGGTAAAATGTCGAACTGGTTAAGCATACAAGTCCCATAATGCATCACAGCATATTCCTCTCCCACCAGTTATAAAGGATGCCCCCTTTTGGCTTTGCCCAGACTCTCGTTTACCTCCTGGAGGAGTGGTGTATCTGGGAGAGAGCTTGGACGTGAATTGGTTTGATTTTTCTACAATAAAAGAATGATTCTGACAGCAAATAGTTTTGGGAGTTGATTTTGGCTAAGATCCATTATAAGTTATCAACAGTCCCAACCCTGCCGACGTTTCCACGCCCAACTCGTCTCTCTCCTCAAAAATACGAGGGGGAATTGTTTACAAGGAAATTCCAAACGTTCCTAAACGTAGCGAGGGAAGGCAGATTTTCCTTTCTGGGAAAGGAACTTAGAGCGGGCCACACCCCGCCACCGCCCCTTTCTGCTTTCTCCCCTCAAGAACTCACCGCAGCAGCCCCGCCGCACGAAGGTCCCCAGCACCGCTCCCAGGAGCCAGAGGGGCGCCCGTTGCAGCTGCATCGCCCTCCAGCCACCTGGCCTTTTATATCCGCACCCGAAGACCCCAAGCCGCAGCCATCAGATTTCAGCCAAGAACATCTCGAGTTAAACCCTGTCGGGCTTCGCCATCCGCCCACTCTTGCTTTCTATCTGCAAGAAAGCCCCACCACCCTCAAGGCTCAGCCGAGGAAAGCCCCGCCCCTCTCGCCTGTGCAGTTCCCGCACCAGAGCGACGGGCTTCCAGGACTGAAGTGCTCTACTGCTCCCGAAACCTGACCCCGCCCCTTGTTGTTGTTTTTTGGCTCCCAGAAAGGGGGAGCGGAGTCCCAGCCAGACGATGATCCCTCAGCTGATCGCAGCCAAAGTTAACTCGCAGCCCATCTGGTGACGCCTGGTGTGGGAACGGGCCCTCCTGCCAATTGGCCTTGCGAGGCCCCTCCCAGAGACGCCCCCCAGCCCCCCCCCCGCCACCTTGAGCCTTTTTGGCCGCAGGTGGTTGCAGCTTCCTGGGCCGATTTTCTTTACCCTTTTCTCCAAGGCCTCCGGACAGTCCAGGCTGCATTTCATGGAGGGATTCTATGGGCGGATAAGGGGCGTTTTGCTTAGGACAACAACTCCGCGTTTAAGGGATAATGAACTTCCCGCAAGAGCCTTCGAGGGAGTCTGTCTTCCCTTCTTATTGGCTCCTCTCCTCTCCTTCCCCTCTTCAAGGCTTCTCTTCCTTACCACTTCCCTGCTGAGTTCAGTTGGTATTTTTGGGCTCTGTGCCCAACAGCAGCAGGTAAGATTGACATGTCTGTCTTAAGGTTTCAGTTCCAATTGCTGGAAGAAATCTCGGTTCAGTTCCAAGTGGGGAAAAAGACACTGGAAACATGGAGGCTGTTTGGAAAGATGGTTTAAGGGTGGACAGCAGGACCACATGGCCTGGAGCTCCAAAGTGAAAAGGATGATCACGTGCTTCAAGGTGTTGGGTGAAGGAAAGAAGGGCCGGCCAAGATGCTGAGAGACCCTTATATACCCTCTGTTGGGCCTCACTGTAGTGTTTCCTGTTCCTGTGCAATTGGCTGTCAGATTCCCAGGGGCAGAGGGGGGTCTTAACTAACTGTGGAGGCTTTGTCTGGATCACATGGCTTCACCTGAGTTCCAGGCTTGGTTGAGCCTTGCTGGATGATGAAGTAATGAAAAGGCTTTAGGCAATTCTTATAGCTCTACCTGGAGATCTTTGTTATGTAGAATACTCTGGCCCAGGCCTTAATAGCCCACCCATAAAGAAAGGTGGGGGTGAGTTTCTTCTTCTGAGTTTCTACTGTTTTTAGGAGCAATATTCTGCCTTTTTAATATTTCCTAGGATATTTCATTTGTCTAGGAGAGGGGTGGGTGCTAACTTCCTACAAAGGGAAGGAGGGCTGTGAGCTCAGTCTGACTGGGAGGATTCACCATGAGGTCCAGCTGCTTCTCCTGAAATTAAGTTGCAGAGAGTCCATATATGAACATACAGTCCTTAATGGGGGGGGAGTGCTAGACAAAAGTATTGGTGTCTATGGGTGTGCATGAAATATTTGGCACTGGTGTGTACAACAAAAAGGGCAAATCATGTCAGCCTGAATTGTTGCTTATCACGCAGTTGTGAGAGTTGAGAAAGAGAAGCAGGAAACGAGGTTCTTGGGCTGGAAGATTCCCAGATGCCTAGACTGCCAGCCAGGGTTGTTCTTGGAGCTGACCCTGGAGACTGTCTAGAGAAGCTCCTGTGTGCTCAGAAAGGCTTCTCTCCCTGCCTTCCTGGAAGCATTCAGGGAAAATGGCAGGTATGCAACCCAGAAAGCATAGAAGGGAGGAGATCTGGCTGGGCTTTGGAAAGAAGCCACAGGAATCCTCCCAGTGTGGTTGGGAGTCCGGGAGAGCTGGGGGAGGGGCGATTTCCTTCCAAAGCCCTTCACAATCCAGCTTTGTGTTCTGAGTGGGGTGCGGCCTCTTCCTAGACTCCTGGCTCTTTTCCCAGGGCTCCGTCACAAGAACGCACCCAGCCAACCCCCTCAATGCCACCATTCATAGAACAGAGTGACAGAGTTGGAAGGGACCTTGGAGGCCTTCTAGACCAACCCCCTGGTAACCCTCTACCACTTCAGACAAATGGCTGTCCAACCTCTTCTTAAAACTTTCCAGTGTTGGAGCATCCACAACTTCTGGAGTTGTTCCACTGATTAATTGTTCTGTCAGGAAGTTTCTCCTTAGTTCCAGGTTGCTTCTCTCCTTGATTGGTTTCCACCTGTTGCTTCTTGTCCTGCCCTCAGGTGCCTTGGAGAATAGCTTGACTCCCTCTTCTTTGGGGCAGCCCCTGAGATATTGGAATGCTGCTATCATGTCTCCCCTGGTTCCTGTTTTCATCAAACTAGAAATGCCCAATTCATGCAACAGTTCCTCATATGTTAACTTTTAGCCTCCAGTCCCCTAATCATCTTTGAAAGGACACTCTCGCCGCCCTTTCCGTTGCCCGGCTGTGCCCACCCTTGGGGGCTCCTGATGGAGAGAAGATGGTCCATGCGTCCCCCTCTCCCCCCCCGCCCCTCCCTCCCCTCCTGACTTTCACCTCCTCCTTCGGTTCTGGGCAGCAACCTCGCCAAGGCGACCCTGCGACTCTCGCTGCCCTCCATTTTGCACCTGGCCGGTCCCAAACGCCTCTGCCTCCCCGGGGAATGCGCTCATATATGACTATATACGATTATAGTTTTTACATTTTGTAAATATGAGGGGATCCTTTTGTCCTAGGAATGCCTCCCTTTATTTTCGGGGGGGGGGGATCCTCCAAGGCGCACAAAATCAGTCATTACTGCAGTGATGCTTGAATATTGGCTTTTGGGTCCTGCGTTTGACTCCGCGATGTGGATGGGAGGCCACCAGGAACTTCGGAGAAAGGGAGAAACCGATGGAAAGCAGGAGCGGGGGGATGTAACGGATCTTGAACCGAGGCTGCTGGGTGCCTCCGAGGGCAGGTGAGGCTCCAGGGCCTCTTGGGCGAGTTCTGAGCGAGCCTTCGTTTCTGCGGAATGGGACAATTTGAGCGCGGCTGCCTTAACACGCCCGCTTGTTCTCTGGTGCTCCGCCACGGCTGAGCCAATGCGGGAATTCCTCCTGGGCTGGCTCTCTACCCCCGCTCCTGTCCCGCCCTTTCAACCGGGCCGTTTGACGGAGGGATATTTTCCCATGGCCATTGAGCTGTGTGGGACATTTACACAGGCGTCCAGGCAGCCAATTCGGGAGGGGAAAAATCTCGGAACTTTTGCTTTGAAGGGCACGCAAGGAGAGCAGGGAAAGAGCGGTCACGGGAGGGGGAGGGCCTTTCTCTTCCCAGCCTTTCAGGAGGCTGCCCCCACTCCCCCCCTCTTCACGGCACAACGACAAGTTGAATAAGAAAATGATCTGGCTTCCTGGCATAGTTACAAAATACTGCAAGGCCGATATTTACTTCCAAGCGTTAATGAGAAACAGGAAGGCTGAAACCGCGGCTGCTGATTCCAGGTTTCCTTCAAACGGCCGGTCTTCAAAGGGCGGATTCTTGCAATCACAGGGAGACGAGAGATCGGGGAGGAAAAGCGAGTATTTTTGCCACGTGGTCAAAAAGTGAGAGAGTTGAATCTGGTGCTGCCACAGGTTAGGCGAAGTCGCCCCCAAACTGAAAGGACACAAGGGAGCTCAGTTCCTCCTCCTTTCTCCGTCCAGGGGCGGCTGGAAGGAAGGAGCAAGAAGGGGAAGAACGCAGCGAGGGCTTGTGTGTGTGTGTGTGTAACCTTTAGTAACCTGACCCCCAAGCCACGCCCACAGAACCGGTAGTAAAAAAAATGAATCCCACCACTGGTTGGTTGGTTTATATGTGTGTGTGTGTGTGTGAGAGAGAGAGAGAGAGAGAGAGAGAGAGAGAGATAGTGTACGTGAGGGGGGGGAGCCAGGAGGGAAAGAGAGGAGGAGGAAAAGGAGGAAGAAGAAGCCGAGGTGCTTCAAAAAGCGGAGCTTCCCCCTTTCTCCCCCCTCTTCCCATTCCCTCCAGGCGCCACATCCCACATCAGGGCAGCTGAGACCAGCTGGCAGCGAAGCAGAAAGTCTGTAAAAGGGGGGTGGGAGGGGCTGAACGCTAGAAGGGGAAAGTGGCGTCCTCGGTGATATCCGCAGGGTCTCAGTGCCGAAGCTCCCTTTGGGGAGAAGGAAAGGAGACCCCCTAGAGAGCCAGGAAAGGGAAGGAGCCGGAGCCAAAGGAGGCTTCGTTTCCAGCCCGGATCCAACCCAGAATTAAGGAGACATTTCCTGTCAGGGAGAACTACTAGTGGGTGCCCCCAGACTGGCCTCCAGAAGTTGCAGCTGCTTCAACACTGCAGCTTTTGAAGAAGAGACTGCACAGCCAATTCTCCAGAATGGTATAGGCCTCCCATTTAAGCAGTGGGCTGGACTAGAAGACCTCCAAGATCCCTTCCAACTCTGTTATTTCTCTTCTGCTGCTTGTTCATGAGTCACACACAATTCCCTGAGGGGGCAGAGAGGAGAGATCCCAGGAGGAATGGCTGGGATGTGGGGGGGTGAAGTGAGTGCCTGAGCCACCCTGCATTGCAAATGAGTCAGATTTGAAGGGATGGATGACACAGTGACTGCAGATGGCTGACAGGTGTAAATACATCTCCAGCCTCCTAGTGACAACAACCAAACCAATATGTCCCCTGGGGGGAGGGAAGGTTTACTGCCAAAACCTTCATGGCCTTTGGAAAGAGTACCAAGGGAGGTGGGCAATCTGATCTCCATGGGGATGATCTTCCACAGGGAAGGAAGGAACCACTGAGCAGAAGGATCTTCCTCTCATTAGATGGGCCTCTTTAAGAGAGGGGACTCCTGACCTAGCCTGCCTCCCTGCTCTGATGGGTCTGGTGGATGGAAGTGGGGAAGGGAGTCCTTCCAAGAATGCTCTGCATCCAGTGTGACTCCCACTGGGACCCTAAGAGATCCCATTGGAGCTCAGGGAACTAGAGGAAAGGCTTGTGTAAATTATGAGGAGGGGGACACTCTGAGGAACAAACCCCGCAGGGGTTATAAGGGCCAGTGGTTTCACATAGTGGAAATACCTTCATTATGGGGTGGAACCAAAACACTCCTGTCTGTCCTGGTGGTTCCAATTCCAGAGCCAGGGATTGGGGGTTCCTGGGGGGGTTTAGGACAATCCGCCATGGCCAACTCACCACAGCCAACTGACAACTCACTGCGGGAGAAGAGGTGCTCCGATATCAAAGAAATGGCGGGATAGAATCATTAAAGAATGGATGCAGGAAGAGGAGCAGAATGAAATGGGAAGGGCAAAAAATAAAGTATATTTTACTTATTTAAATAATTCAATTGAATTGTTAAATTGTCCCATGGCAAGTTGGCCATGGTAAGTTTGTCCCAGAGCGAGTTAGATGTGGTGAATTGGATGTAATGAGTTGGCTACTGCAAGTTGATTGTGGTCAGTTGATTGTGGTCAGTTGTCCCATTCCATTCCTGTCCTTGAACAGAAGGTCTGGGGACATCTACCTGATCTAGAGAAGGTTCTTTTTCTTGGTGGCATGGGAGGAGGAGGGATGTGGGAGGGGGCCAGGATCTCTGAAGGGGTTTAGGAGGTCCATGGGATAGCAGGGAGTGATTGGGAAAGCTTTGGGGATTGTGGGATATGAGGGAAGAGGTGGGGAAGGAAGTTCAGTAGGGGCCCCTCAGTTAAGCCACTTCTTCCTTGAACTTCTCCTTTTGCTGCTTCAGATGCTTATTACTCTCCTGCAAGCTGGAGATGGCTTCATTCTTGTTCTCTACCTGTTGTGTGTGTGTGTGGGGGGGCTCTTTAAAATGACCCTCCCTTCCCACCAATAGTAAGTTTCTCACATCTGTTTCTTAAAGTTGTTCTTTAAATTTTTAGTTTATTGAAATTACAAGAGTAACTTCAAAAAATATTTACAAAGAGAAAACAAAACTAGAGTAAATTGTGCATCAAAAAATACAAATGACAAAAACACACATGTGTATTGTTCCCCATAGTGGAAGACTGATGTATAATTAGAGCAATAACAATTTCCTCCCTTTGCAAAATAGATCCACATGTTTTTTAGAATGCTTATTTCACATTTTCTTTTAAATAACTGATCCTTCTTAATTGAAATCTTCCTTCCTTGGGAAACTGATTCTCCACAGATTGTTTTGTCCAATTGTTCCATAAACAACTATTTTTAAAAGGTATTTTGACATATTTTTGTAACATAAAAACTCAGGAGCTACATGGGAGTTTCTTTCCCTGGCATGGAAGCCCAACAACCACGCTCGATAGATGAAAAGGTCTACAACTTTTATATCCAAAGAAGCAAGTTCCAAAATGGGACCCCCCCCCTGCTCCACAGACAACCCCCACTTATTACAGTTTTGAAAACTACATCTTGCCATGAACCAGTCATGAAAACACACAGACACCAATCATTAAGAACAATGTCATAAACACTGTCCATCTTCAGTAGTCATTGTAACAGCTAAAGTTCAGCTAAAGTTTGTATAATATGGCAGATCGTGAATTGATCAATAGCATCCCTACAGTAGAAGGATCCATAAGCTACAGTACTTGGGGGCCAGCATCTCGTCCACCACCTTAATGGGCAGTTATCCCTGGGCAGGAAGGCCGATGGTCTGACTTTCATTTACTGCAGGGCAACCAGTGGATCAAAAGCAGCAGATCAACCAATGGATAGCCCCATTAGTAGATACAAGGTATCTTGCCACTGTTACCTCTATGTGCTCAATAAGCAATAAATATATCAATACATTAATAAAAGTGGTCAACCAATACATAAATTACAGTATATTAAACTAGTGTGTCCCAAGTCAACCAGATAATCACACTGTGCTGTCCAGCCAGTGTATGGGAATTAGGTAGTTAGGTAGCAATTGTGAGCTGTCCCCTACATCATGGTAAATGTAGTTAAGGTATCCTGGGAAACGTAGTCCATATCACGTGACCACATCTGTAATCCTGATTGGTCACTAAATTGACCTTCAATGGGTTGCAGGAGGTTTCCTCACTCTTGGCTGAACTCACAGACTTGTGGTAACTATTCTACTTCTATCACTATGAGATGAGGGAAAAAGAATAGCAGATATTCATCTTTTTACCTACAAGACAGATATGCAAAGGATTGGTCATTAAAGAAGAATTTTGTCACAAATGTGAGTTATGAGGATACCTGATGAACCAATAAAAGTACTTTGTTATGGACGTCTTGTTGAGTATATCTATCTGCATCTGCACAGAAGACAAATCTAGCACTGTACAGAATACAGAACACACACCAATAGAGGCAATGGCCACAGTTACCCTGTTCTGCTAAACAGTAAGCTGTTTCCCTTCTCCACTGGGCAATATGGAAACAGTGTCTTTGATAGCCCTCTGGGGCCTCCACCCTCCAGAGTTGGTGTTGTGCTGCAAAGTGAGAAAATGGAGGATGTCAGAGCCCTGATTGTATGGGGAGGGTCTCTCCTCTCCTCTCCTTGGCTCTCTTCTCCCCGCACAGCAACCCCCCACAGGAGACATGGGGGCAAAGCAGCCAAGCTGGAGAAGGGCTGGAAATTCTCATTCACAGAGAAGAGAGAGGAGTTCTGAGAGAGGGATGTTCGCTTTCCCTTTTAGAGTTATTTCCCCAATTACCCTCCCAGCTCATCCTCATCCAGGAGCTTTTTTCCTGGACAGGCCCTCCCCCCAGGTTTCTCCAGGCCCCCCCCATCTCTTCCCCTCCCTCCCCTCCAGTCCCCCTTGCAGAGACAACCATCCTCATTTTCCCAGGGGGCCCAATCTCTCATTCTTCCCTCAGAGCTGGTGGGCTGGAGAGGCTGAGCTGGGCTGGATCTTCCCTGCAGAGCAGCTGATCGGAGGGTCCCAGGCAGGAGGGGCTGAGCCCCAAAGGAACCCCAGGCAGCCCCCCATCTCTCCCCACGGCTGCCTTGGAAAGAGGGTGGATTCCTCACCCCAAGAGGCCGGATGGTCTTGGCTGCCAGGTATTTTCCAAGCTCAGAGTTTACTCTCTTAAATAGACTTCAGCAACAGCCAGGCTCACCTCAGGTTATTGCAGGAGGGAGAATTTCCTGCAATTGAATCCCATATTATGCCCTTGGGGGAGAAGGGAGACTTTCTAGAGAAACATCATCAGGGCAAGTTGTCTCTTCCTGGTGGCATTTTTTCCAGCATCTCCACCTCCAGCCTGATAGATGGTAAAAAGAGAAGATAGACAGTTTATTTCTGGGGCAGCAGCTCCTGTCTGGGATGGAGAAGGTTTATGCTTAAATACCCAGAATCTTTAGAAAAATGTATTTGTGCTTTCCTCTGTTTATTTTGGATGACAGCCAGAAGTGTTGGCTGCCAAGAGTTGTTCTCCAGGGGAAAATGAAATGAAACCTTGTTGGAGCTTTTTGAGAAATAATCATGTTGAAACCGCTTAAGTTCCAATTACATTGATATATTTTATGAGTCATCATAGCCATTGTGGTTGATTCTGGAAAGCTAAGCAAGGTCTGACTGGCTTGGCTCTTGCACCTGAGACTGGCAGGCAAGGAAGACAAACCTCAAGCAGGTCAAAAGGCTCATCCTGGAAGAAGGAAATGGCCAAGCAGTTCCACACTCTTGCTGAGAAAATCCCATGGATGTGAAGGGACAAGAAGCAACAGATGGCAACTAACCAAGGAGAGAAGGAACCTGGAACCAAGGAGAAGCTTCCTGACAGGGAGAACAATCAACCAGTGGAATGATTTGCCTTCAGAAATTCTGGGTGCTCCATCACTGGAGGCTTTTAAGGAGAGATTAGACTGAAATGGGACAGGGTCTCCTGCTTGAGGGTGGACTAGAAGACCTCCAAGGTCCCTTCCAAGTCTCCTATTCTGTTCTGTTCTTTGTTGTGCTGCCCTTGGTGAAGCTCAAGTGAGGAGACCCTTCCCACATCCCTCCTCCCTCTCACGTCTCTTGCGCTGAGTAGGAGCAGAGCAAGTAAACCTCCTTTTACTGCTGGACCTTCCTCCCTGTTGTTGTCTGCCTCCAGGTGTGATTGCAAGCAGGGAAAGAGGACACAAGGCCCCTCCCTCCATTGCCCCCACCTTCCAGCAGAACTTCCCTGGTCTCCTTCAGGATGATGGGTTTTGTAGCACTTCCCAGATCATTTATGGGACTTTTCTTTGATTCCTGATATTTGCTCCTCTGAAGAAAGTCTATTCAGGCCAAAGAGGCTGTGAAGTCAAATCTTTCCACGATAGCCGGAAAGGAAGAGGTGAGGTTGCAGATCCTCCCTTCCCTAATTCTGCCCTTCACCCTCTTCCCTTTCCAGACCCGGAAGGCATGACACATTGATTCCAGATGACTGACAGATGTGAAAACCCCAATTGGAAAACCCAACTAATCCCCCACTTTCCGGGTGACAACCATCAAAGCAATATGGCGGTGGGGGCAGGTCTGCTGGCAAAACCCTCAGGGCCTTTGGAAAGAGGATCAAGGTGGGGGCCAATCTTGACTCCAGTGGGGATGAGGATGTTCCTCAGGGAAGGAACCACCAAAGGAGGAGGACCTTCTTGGTCCTGTTAGATCCAGGGCTTCTGTGGGTTCACAGGGTTCAGGAGAGCCCCCAGCTAAGATTCTGTGCAGTTTGGAGAACCCCCACATCCCACTCCTGCCTGGTCCCGCCCACCTCACCCCTCCCCTCCCAGGAGTCCCAACACAGCCTGTTTTGGATGCAGGTAAGGGCAGGGTGTGTGAGGAGGTTCGGGGAAGGGGAAAAACAGGCCTCCCAGAAGTTCGGGAAGAAATTCCAGAGACCTCCAGAGTCCGGGGAGAGCAAAAACATTCCCACCATGGTGCAGGAGGCCGACTAGGCCACGCCCACCCACCAACCAGGAAGAGAACCCTTTGGTAAAATGTTTGAAGCCCATCCCTGGGTGGATCTCCTTAAGGGAGGGACCCATAACGTACACTGCCTCTCCACTTAAGCCTCTCTGGTCGAGGTCATTGGGAAAGATCGCTAGGCCTCCAGTGTGGCCTTTAACTTCCACTGGGACCCTAAAAGATCACTTTCTAGCTTAGGGGGCTGGAGAAAGAGGTTGTGTAGATTACGTGGGGCTCTATGGAACAAGCACCTGGGGCCTCATAAGGGGCAGAGGTTCCACATAGTGGAAATAAACTCATTGTGGGCCTAAATCACTCTGGAACCCTAACAATCCTGTCTGTCCTGGTGATTTTGATTTCAGAGCTGGGAATTGGGTATTCCCGAGCATGGACAGAAGGTCTGGGGGCACCTCTACTTGCTTGGAGGGGGTTCTTTTTCTTCTTGACATGGGGAGGGGGAAGGATGGGGGGGGCATGATCCTGAGGGGTCTAGGAGGTCCATGGGATAGCAGGGAGTGGCTGGCAAAGCTTTGGGGATGGTGGGACACGAGGGAAGAGGTGGGGCAGCGGGTTCAGCAGCGGCCCCTCAGTTCAGCCACTTCTTCCTGGAACTTCTCCTTTTGCTGCTTCTGATTCTTATTACTTTCCTGCAAGTTGGAGATGGTTGGATTCTTTCTCTACCTGTGTAGGGTC
>JAGDQI010000276.1:497635-527669 GCA_023653725.1 Bungarus multicinctus
TAAATTTGGAAAGCAATTACAAGCTGATTTGCACAAAATCAACGAATCTGAATAGATTCCAGGTCGTAAAAGGATTGGGAAGAAAAAGAAAAACCCATATGATCGAAAGACCCAATTCCTCCAGCAGAGACGAATGTCAAATTCACTTTGTGTGCTGGAGTACGATGGAGCCATGAATGTGCATATTGTTCGCAGATAGTGGTATTCGGCAGCTCTATCAATTGTGGCGAACCAGTAGCGGAAATTCTGAGAGTTCAGAGACGCGGCAAATACGCGTTTGATCGGCACTGCCCCAATCTCTTCTCTGCCTCCATGCGTCTGCAGTCGATCAGATGGGTGTTTCTTTGTTGGCCCTGCCCAGCGGGAGGGGACCGCGAGAGCTGGAGAAGCGGTGATGGGCGGTGGTGGCGGTTTGGGGGATGGGGAAAGGGGGGGATTTTTGGAGTAAGTAATCTTCTCCACAGAGAAGGTCGGGGAGGAATGGGGATTTGTCAAGGTCTCCTCTACCTGCCAGCCCACCACGCCTCACCGAACAGAACCAGTAGATAATATACTTTTTCATACCCACCACTGCCTATGAGACATCCTGAATAAAGTTACAATCATTAGCATTCTTACTTTGAACACAGCAGTAGCACAAACAGAGCCAAATCTGGTGTTGATTAAGGACACGGTTAGAAATTAGAAGATTCATATGACTTGTAAGTCTTATCTTTAGAGAGAACTGCCACGTTAGGTGGTTAGGAACCTTCCCAGCACTATGGAAGGAGTAGGACTGTAGCAAACCATGCCAAGAAAACATCACGAGAGGAGTTGGAGGAAGTCAGAGAATGCTGATGATACAGACGTGAAAAAAGTAGCCACCAAAGCAGGAGTCGGATTCAAATTTTTTACAACCACCCAGTTCGCTCTGTGCGTGGGCCTAAGTTGGTGGGCTATGGCTTGGTGGTCCATTGTTATTGGTCTGAGCATGGCAAAGCTGTCAATGTATCCACCTCACATCGAGGGGGCACGCATCTCCTCGCCTGGACCTCTCATGACTGTGGGGTATGCGCTGCAAACAGTCGTAGTGTGAAAAAATGGTTCATAGGTCATTTTTGTTCATGCCATTGTAGACTTTGAAAGGCAATCACACAGAGCAATAGTATAAGCAAAGGAGGGGGAAAACGCTTCCAGAGAAGTTCTGAGACAGGAGTGAGATCTAGATCCGCCAAGCAACATAATAAGGGGTAACAGGAGACTGGCAGTTTCTGTAGCTTAACATCCAGAATGTTTCCTTCCTGCGCCTTCCTTAACAAGGACTTTAGGCCAGTAATTGCGTTCTACCAACCGGTTCTAGCGGAACTGCTTGAATGTTAACAACAGTTCTAGAGTATAGTTGCGAATGGTAGCATCCCATAACCTTGCCACCAAAGTTAGTTCTTTAAGGAAATAAAGCAGCATCTGATCAACGGGGTGAGGTATCCGCAGTTACCTGGGACTCAGTCCTCACAGCCATGAGGCGGTACTGAGTAACAGGTAGGATCTGTGCCAGGTGGTGAGGAATGTTAGGCAGTCAGTATTGCAAGCTTACGCTGCTTCACGCCAGGAGTCTTGATCCGACCAGCTCAAGATTGAATCATGCCTTCATCTTTCTGATGTGGTGACGAATGAGGCACTCAGATTGTTGGGTGGCAATAGGGATGTGAAGTTTGTAGAACACTCAAAGAGGGCTTTTAAAGACACTTCTGGAAAGATAATATAATGTCTTATTGCTATTGCTATGCTATGTTATCTGAAGAGATGGAAATTGCTCAAGTTGAGTGTCAGGGTTACAAGTAATAGAACCTGAGTTACTAGAATCCTCCATTATAGGCGGAGGCAGGAAGCCTCCCATACCGTAATTGAAAGTAATGATTGGATGTAACAGTATTGCTTGGACCATCTTGATATACTATTCTAGGCAAAATTCATTCGGAGGGCCTAGGACAAACGGTGAATTCATCTGGAAAATCTGGTGCTTGTGCGCTGTCAATCAATGAAGTGCAAGTTTAACGGTACTCGCTATGAATGTTGATTGGATCGATATCCCTGTAGTTGGGAAAGTATAATATTTCCAATTATAGCATTTAGTTCAGTATCATCTATGTGATTATTGGATACATTTTGGGGGGCACGGCAATTGCATCTTAGATAATGGCTCCATTTCAACTGCACGTTATCACCCCTTTTATTGTTTAAGAGTAAAGAGTTCTCTTTTTCTCTCTCTTACATTTATGCATGCTGTAAATAGCTTTGGGATCTCTACCAAGATGTTGATTGTGATTAACAAATCTTCCAGATAAAACATAATACCTCTAAATCAGCTGGCTCATCTTCAACCCTGCATACGTAAGGTCAGCTGCACAGCAATACTGTATAGAGATGCATTATTAGACCTTTTATGTTCTTCAGTGTTGTCTGTATTTTGCCGCTCTAACGATAAGTTCTAGTGGATTCTGCCACTTTTATAAAGAGTCCTTGGAATAGACAAAGAGCAAATTGTCAAGATGACAATGCCAGCCAGTGAGATTTTGTGAGGAAAGAAAAAGGCTGTTGTTTGTTTCAACTTCTATGGCATGCTTGTTTTTTTTTTGGCCCCAATTCCATAGCTAGAATAATTTTTCGCACATATCAGAATCAGTTAACCAGAAGCCTCTCTTGGTTATTTGGATGTAGCCAAGGCTTTTGAGGGGATATGAAGCACTCACTGAAGCAAGTCGTGTAAGCCGCGCTTCGCTCAACAAAAGATAATTGTGTTGCTTTATGCTAATCATGACAGATCCTAGAGTGTCATCAACAGACATGGAGTGAATTTTATTGTGACTTAGAGACAACGGATTTTTTTGATTCCAGGTAGATCGGGAAGCATTTTAACTGTGTTCTGTGTAATTAAAATGCTGAAATGGAAGTGATAACCAAATGATGTTTGTAAGAAGATTGTAACGAGTACACGATCTAGCTGGTTGTTCAAAGATAGGGTTAGAAGTGATTAAAATGTATTAAATATAAGGAGGAGAAGTCTTCATTCCTCTGCTGTTGTGATCGATCATTTTCGAGATAGAACTATTATTTTAAAAAAAAAGCTTTAAGAATCCAATGTTGCAGTGAAATTATTTTGATGAATGTTCCTAGAGTGATGTAGATCATTATTCATATAGACACCAAAAGCAGGTCTCTCTATTTAAGTTATACAGGAGAATCAAGGAGCTAGGTTGAGTTGCAATAGTTTGATTGGCTTAAAGCCTAGGGGTGTCCAAATCAATTTCATTAGGCTGCATCAGGGTTTTTGTTTGACCTTGGGAGGGGGGGGGGCGGGGAGAGTGTGGCCAGAGTGGGGGAATGGAAGCTCGCATGTAACTCCTAGCGGAAGCTCACAGATTAGGAACAATGGATGCGGGGCATGCGAGTCCACTATGCCAGAGAAAAAACAGGCTGCCTCAGTCTTCATTTTGGTCTGCGAAGCCTCCTAGACAGCCTATTCCGCCGTGAAAAATGCGAGTTCCAGAGGGTTCGATTTTCGTTTGGGGGCAGACCCATAGGCCAGATCTAAGTGCCCGTGGGCTGGACCCAGCCTGAGCATTGAGGTGACACACTTAGCTTTAGAGAGAATCTGAAGCTTTGAAGTCAGTGCATTAAGCCATGTTCCATCGTCATAGTCCTGCGTGCTTACCATTTCATGTAAAATATTACTATGAACCGAATTAAGTACCCCGATGAAGTCAGCGGCGTTGTTGACAAGATGTGCCCTAATTAATCTATGAGCCTCGCAGCAAGAGTTCTCAAAAGAATATCCCACGGTATGGTATTAGGAAGCACATAGTGTCTGGCACTAACCAAATGAGTATACTCTGCCACACGTAATTTACATCCCACCTATGACCCTGTTTGGCCCCCTACCCGTAGGGTGATGTCAAAGTACTTACATTCTCCAAGGGAGGCACTTTTTGTGGGCAGTAATGAACGGGATGTATGCCGAAATGGAATGTTGTTTCCTCGGTTATGTGATGCTTCTGTGTGCTGCTTCCATCAGTCCCTCCCACTTCCTGCCTATGGCAACTCAAGAGCAGTCGACCAGGAATGCTTATGGTTGGACATTTAATGATTTTAAACAGTTACAAATACCACCCCTCTTAAAGAAAACGTTATTGTGGTTTTAATTACAATGGAAGCAAATCATTGTGTTTGGAAAGACGAAGATGTTCAACTTAGAATCCTGTTCCTTACCATGTGGGAATATCCAAAGGGGGCAAAAGCAATATGCTAACTCTGTGTGAGAAGCTTTTTTGGATAGTAGACTAGGTGCACAATGTGTAGTGCTGTGATATTCGGGGAGGGGTTTATTTTGTTAAAGGAGAAGAAGTGGGGATTAGCCACAAAACAAATTCTTTCTGCGTGCGAGTCATGGAACCTTTACCCTGCACCTGGAGAGGTGACTGGGGATAGACCCAAGATGGGACGAAGACTATGATTGGGCCATGTGATGGCACAGATGACATCGGCCTTGAATGTCAGATGCGCTATAAATAAATTAAAATAACATTGGAGTAACAAAATAACGTTAGAAACTTTCGAGGTGATTGTTCACGTCCTCAACTTCCAGACAGGAAGGAAGAAACTATATATCGCGGACTTTGTGTTCAGTCAAAATATCTTGACTAAAAGATATTATTTAAATTCTTTGGCCACCCGACTTTAATAGAGTAATAACTAGGTCAGGCCAGATATCACCAAACATGCCTATTTAGGTTGTAGGGACTCTAGTAACCAACATGAAATTGACAGGACCTATCGGATTTTCTCTTTAGGCACGATGTATTATCAACTTGAGCTCTTCCTATTTCTCGTTGATCCCAGGGCAAGAATTGTCTGTTCATTACGAGTGTACTTGATTTCTGTTAAGTTGTATTCCCATTCGATTAGCGTAGTGTTTTTCCCAAACTTGGGTGATTTGAAGAATATTTTGTCCGACACAGTCGAACTAACAGAATTACCCAGCCATTGGTTTCCACATATCATCAGTCAAACGCCAGTTTGAAAACAGAAAAACAAAACCCAGACGAAACAAAACCCTGCTTACAGTTTATTGAGATGAAATTGAAAAATAAGAAAAAGAGGAATTGGAGAGATCTCACTGTTAACAAGTTTCTGTGCCTGTCAGATTTGGTTGACAGCGGGGGCAAGACAACTATAATACAATCAGCTTAATTGTGAAAGTGAATCCACACTAGCGCAGAATATGATTAAATTGTGTGCCTTTTGTGTATATGGGGAACGGAAAATAGAAATTGCCTAACTTCAAACTTTCTTCATTATCAGTGGCACATGGATGGATTTAATTAAATGATCAGAACTCAGCATTCGTCTGTCGAGAGGCACACTAGATTCAGAAATGTATGTGACAATCTTGATTTTAATTTGTTTATCATCCCTGAATGAACGAAGTGTCAGTGGTTACTTGGGGATCCAGATAATCTTGCTGGTAGATGATTGAAAAGTCTTCTAAGCGTATCCATCAGTATGCATTCTTATAATTATTTACAGTTTCGATAAAAATAGTAATTTTTCCCTCACTTTCCCCCTTTCAGTGTCACAGAAATGCTTCTTAGAGGTTCTTTTGCATGTTATAATCTAATGCAGATAATTAAGCATGAAACTTGAACTGTTAAAATGTATTGTGAACTTACTTTGAAGTTGAAAGCAATGGTGATATAATTACTGAATTACTGTATGTCCTCTCCTTTTATTGCTTTAAAATAAAATAATTCCCACCACCCCATGGTACAGGTGAATATCAAAAAGCATGTTTTAAAGAATAGGAGTGCTCTTCCCACAACCAGGTGTTCGATCCTGACCGGCTCAAGGTTGACTCAGCCTTCCATCTTCTGAGGTGGGTAAAATGAAGACCCAGATTGCTGGAAGCAGAGGCTGACTCTGTAAACAGCGTAGAGAGAGCTCTAAATCATTGTAAGGAGGTTTTCCAAGTCTAATCCCTAATGCTATTCCTACTTTGCATCTGTTCTTCTCTCTGTACTCTTTTATAATGAAATGTAACACCATGCAAACACTGCTTTAAATTAATGTAAACCGCTTTAAACTCAATTGTAAAACAAAAATCAGTTTTTGTAACAGAGCCTGTCAATTCTGGAATATCTTATTCATTCAGTTGTCTCTGCTACTAACTTTCACAGTATTAATTCTAACATAACTTCTAACATAACCTCACCCCACATTTTAGAAGTTCCTAAAATGGTATGCATTAATATACCTATTGTCCCTGTCACATTTTTTTTTTCATTTTCTTGTTCGAATTTGTAATTTTTGTTTGACAAATGAATAAATACATAAAGTAAATAGTAAGCAGAAAAGCAATAGTTTCGCTCTAATCTCTTCAACTCTCTGCTAGTTAAAAAGCTGTGATCAAGTGTCCTAAAAAAAATTCCAGCAGACTTCAGACTTTTAAAAAAAAAAAATCATCTGGATATCTTTCCTTTTTTTGTGCATAATGTGAACAGTTTCAGAAGGGAAAATGTGAAAGTCAAGCACCTTTCCACCTTGTACTAAAGGAATAATTTAAGTATATAAAATACAAAAGAAGAATATTAAAAAAAAAAAACCACAAACCTTGCTGAAACAATACATAAAAGATGAAAAATACAATATTTGCCATCGATAATGAGTTCTCTATTGGAAGAATAAAGTTTCTGTTAGCCGATAAAAGCTGTAATGCCACATTCTAACTCCTGTAAAGAACGATCTTCTACTGATATATATTTTTAATGTAACGTTAAGGGTAGAAAATAGTGTTTTAGTTTCTTAGGACAATCGTTTTTAATACTTTGTTTAGCAAAACAAAGCAGCAAAGAAGAGGGATTCAAATAGTTTAATTTGCTTTTCTTAATTGAGATGTTAATTAGCACCTCACTGCATTGGTAACTTCCCACTTACTTTATCTTTGAGGCATTTAAAAAAAACGCTGCCTATCTATCTTTGCTTTCCCACACAAGAACCTCAATGAATCAAATCAATAGGTGATTATGTTCTTACTGTGCTGGGCTCTTAGCACATGCATATTAATTACACCAATGCTTAATGATCAGATAAGAAGTATGGGAATCCTAGCAATGGTGATTTAATGAGAGAGAGAGAAAAGGAGGAAAAATAAATAATTGGTACTTTTTGCAGTTGTCCTATTGTTTATTTCCACAATAGTATGCCTCCCAGATACTTTAGGACAGCACATTAACAGATTAACAGAGTTGGAAAGGACCTTGTAGGTTATTTAGTCCAACCCCCCCCCCACACACACACACACAAGCAGGAGACCCTACATCATTTCCAATAAATGTCAGTCCAATCTCTTCTTGAAAGCTTCCAGTGATGAATCTCCCACAACTTCTGAAGGCAACTTCTGTTCTATGGGTTGATTGTTCTCACTGTCAGAAAAATTCCTCCTTATTTCCAGGCTGAATCTCTCCTTGTTCAATTTCCATCCATTATTCCTTGTGTGGCCTTCAGGTGCTTTGGACTGAAAAACAGCTTGACCCCCTCCTCTCTATGGCAGCCCCTCAACTATTGAACACTGCTCTCATAGAAGAAATACAAGTTGTAATCAGGGAAATCCCTGCTCTAATTTTATTTGTGATAGAGTTACTGGGGGAACTCAAGTGTTTCTGAATATTGATTTTAAGTGATGGGATCTACAACTACTGGACAAATATTTTTATTGCAATTTGTTGAGTAGCTTTAATACTCTTGCTCAGAAAACAAGGGGGCATGTGTATTTGAATTTAACCCTCTGCAGGTGCATTTCCCATGGGACAGTTTAGAAAAGAGAATAGGATAGAATAATTTTATGAAAAATAGTGAAATTGACATGAGCTATTACTGTTTTATCTATCATTAATGAATGCAAATTTTTTATGATGGAATGTTTTATCTGTCTTTAATTTCATCCATGATATTCTTCCGCCCTCCCTCAACAGCTCTCAATTTCCTTCCTCCCTCCCTCCTGGAAGGATTCTGTAGGCCACCACTGAGACAGTTGTTTAGCTGTGTAGTATTGGAATTAAAAGTCTTTTCTGCTGTTTACAGAGCCTCCAACATAGCTCCTAATATCCAGTTATATGAGTGTAAGACAGACTGCTGTTCAAATAATTTTACCCCATGTTTAGGGTAATGAATGCTAAAATTATCATGTTTTAATTCTATCCAGAAATTAATTAGCAGTCAGTTTAACCAATATTAAATAGTATACAAATCTGCTGCTCTGGTATTTTGTACTAACTGAAGATATTTAATCATATTTTTAAAAATATTTTATTAAATCTTGCCCTTCTATTTTTATAAATAACTTCAGACAGTGCCATGTCATATTGTCATGCCCCTGGTGGAGACTGACTCTGAGGAAGAGGAGGAACAGCCAACAGGGAGTGGCTCCAGAGGTGGTGGAGGAGGCTGGGGAAGGGCAGAGGCCAGCTGAGCAGTCAGAGGAGGACCCAGGCCCATCCCCTATCTATCCTAGGGCAGGCAGGGAGAAGAGGATGAAGAAGAGATGTAGTCTCCTCAGGAGGAGAGGGCCTTGATCCTCTTCATGGGTTGCAGGTGTGAGATTTGCCTAAGAGTTTGGACCTACCTGCTAAACAGACGCTGGAGACAATTTAGTGTTTTATTCCTAAAGAAGGTTTATCTTGGTTGGTGTTCTTCCAATGGACTGTACTGGTTATTTTCCTGAAGTTGGCAATTATCTATCCTGGTCTGTCATGGAACTTTATTCAGTGTGGTTTGTTTTTGGTTTTTGCTTCGTTATCGGCTCTTTGAATTTGAACTGTGTTTCTTTCCTTTGAAATATTATTTTGAAAATAGTTTACTCCTCCATTGTGAACAATTTATTTATTTATTTTTGGATTTTTATACCGCCCCTTTCCCAAAAGCGGGACTCGGGGCGGTGTACAGCCAGATAAAACAGAACACGCTATAGGAATTATAGAGTTAAAACAATTTAAAATAATTAAATTTGTGGCCGAAAGATAAAAATTGTATCAAAAACATATAAAACAGATAAAAAATTAAAATACCAATTTAAAACCCCACAATTGTTATTGGGCTAGGCCGGCCTGCTGGAAAAAGTGGGTCTTTACTGCACGCCGGAAGGTCTGAATGTCGGTGATGGCCCATATCTCCGGGGGTAAGTCGTTCCAAAGGGAGGGAACCCCCGCAGAGAAGGCCTGCACCCTTGGGGCCGCCAGACGGCATCGTCCAGCCGATGGATCCTCGTGAACAGTGAAGCCAAGTTGAAGGCATTAAAGGACTTTTATTTACGTTTTGATTTTTGTTATATTTCAGAGATACTCTGGGTCATCACATTTTGTCTCCAACCACCCCTTCAACTTGTTTCTGTTTTTCATGGATCAGCTCAGAGCAGACATCACCCAGTTAAGCCAGCAAATGGCTCTTTTGACTGCACAGGTTGCGTAGATGCAAGCTGTCTGGCCACGCCTTAAATGCCCAGTAGCGGTGCCAGATAAATTTGATGGATCGCTGGCCCAATTTCCATCATTTTTTGGGCAATGCCAGTTTTATATGAGCCTTTGGCCAGATGACTTCTCCACTGACTGGGATAAGGTGGGGTTTTTTATTAGTTTGTTGTCAGACTCTGCAGCACATCGGGCGATGCCTCTGTTGACCCAGCCTGAGTTTTGCCGTCAGTTCCAGGCCATGTTTGAGGACCCTGTTCAGAGCCAAATAGCAAACAGACGTTTGATAGAGTTGAAGCAGGGGCGTGGCTCACTCATGGATTATATTGCTAGCTTTCAAGTGGTCACCCAGGATGTACAATGGAATGAGGCAGCACTGTTTAGACCAGTTCCAGGAAGGTTTGTCATCGGAGCTCCTGGACGAGTTGGTGCGCACTGAATGCCCTTGCACCCTTCAGGATCTCATGCCTTCATATCGATGCTAGGCTTCAGCAATGACAGTGCAACGATGGATGGAGGTTGTATCTGTTCCCAGCAAGACAGCGCCCCTGGTGGAAGTGCCTTTGGAAGAGCCCATGCAGTTGGGGGCTGCCCGCCCTCACCTGACCCAAGTAGAAAAGGATAGGCATTGTCGTGATGGGTTATGCCTCTATTGTGGCAATCAAGGCCATTTTGTGGCCAAGTGTCCTGTTAAAACATCCACAGCAGCGACATCAGTGGTGGCAGGAAATGAGTATCGCCCAGCCTACAGTGGTCTGTAGGTTGGGTTTCAAAGTCCCTAGGCCCGCCATCTTCACCATCCTTGCCATCCTCACCATCTTTGACATCTTCGACATCTCCACCCCAGTTGTCATTGGTGAAGCATCTTGTGCTGATAGCAAGTGTGTTTGTGCCTGGTCATGGAGCAGTGGAGATCCAAGCCTTAGTCGACTCGGGCCATGGCCAATTTCATGGATGCTCATTTTGTCGAGCAGTGGTTCATTCCCCAGCAACAGGTGTCCCCACCAGCAATGGTGGAGGTGATTGATGGTTGTTCGGGATCTGTGGTTGCTGCAACCAAACCCCTTTGCATGTGTATTGGGCAGCATGTGAAGGAAGCCGTGTTCTACGTTACCACAGTACCTCATTTTCAGGTGGTGCTGGGTTTGGAGTGGTTACAAGCCCATGATCCAGAGATTGTCTGGTCGTCTGGAACTGTGTAATTTCTTGATAGGAAGTGTGCCAACCATTGCTTGCGTTCCTGTGTAGGGGGTGTGATTATGCCCATGGACTTGGATCTACCTGTGGAGTTGGTGACCTATGTTCCAAGTGGGGGGAAATCAATGTGCTGACGCATTGTCCCGGAAGCCCGAGTACACCTGAAGGGAGGACAAAATCTTGCTCCAGATGGTGATTCCATTGGAGCGGTTTGTGGTCAACTTTGAGTGAGGATTCAGGAGGCGCAGTGACAGGATCCATTTCTGGCAGCTCGGCGTCATGAATTGGATGAAAATGGGAGACAAGAGACTCCTTGGGCATATATTGGGGACCTGTTGCGGTTCCATGATTGCATTTATGTGCCTGGATGTCCTCTTCATGATCTTATGTCAATGTCATGATAGTCCAGCGGAGGACACTTTGGGGTGTTCAAAACACTGCACCTCATCTCAAGGATATTTTGGTGGCCGAGACTTAAACATGATGTGTTGGGATATGTGGCATCCTGTGGGATCTGTCGACAAGCCAAGAATGCTCCTGGTGCACCTCCTACTCTCTTGCAACCATTACCCACACCAGAAAGACTCTGGGGGACAGTTTAATTGGACTTCATTACTGAATTGCCACCATCAAAGGGTGCTGCAACCATTTTGGTGGTGTTGGATATGTTGACTAAAATGGCCCACTTTATTCCATCTGCGGGTCTTCCTATGGCCAGAATAATGGCCCAATTGTTTATCTCCCATGTATTCGGCGGTGGTGCGGCCCCTCCTCAAGAAGCCTTCCCTGGATCCAGCTGTTTTAAATAACTTTCGTCCAGTCTCCAACCTGCCCTTTGTGGCTAAGGTTGTTGAGAGTGTGGTGGCACGTCAGCTTCCTCAGTACCTGGAGGAAACAACTTACCTCGATCCGTTCCAATCGGGCTTCAGGCCTGGGCATAGTACTGAGACGGCATTGGTCGCGTTGGTCGATGATCTCTGGAGGGCTCGTGACAGAGGGTTCTCCTCTGTCCTGGTCCTATTAGATCTCTCGGCGGCTTTCGATACTATCGACCATAGTATCCTATTGCGACGGTTGGAGGGGTTGGGAATTGGGGGAGCCGTCCTTCGATGGTTCTCCTCCTTCCTCTCCGACCGTTCGCAATTGGTGTTGGCGGGAGGGGAGAGGTCCACCTCTAGGCCCCTGGTTTGTGGGGTTCCTCAGGGGTCGGTTCTCTCCCCTCTTTTGTTCAACATCTATATGAAACCGCTGGGCGAGATCATCCGTGGTCTTGGGGTGAAGTGTCATCTCTATGCAGATGACACCCAGTTATACATCTCCACCCCGGACCACCCCAACGATGCTGTGGGGGCTATGTCCAGGTGCCTGGAGGCCGTGCGGGATTGGATGGGCGGGAACAGGCTCCGGCTCAACCCATCCAAGACCGAGTGGCTGTGGTTTCCGGCGTCCCGATATAGCCAGTTGACTCCGTCGCTGGCTATTGGGGGGGAAATTTTGCCCCCCACAGAGAGGGCTCGCAATCTGGGAGTCCTCCTGGATGTGCGGCTGTCGCTTGAACACCATGTCGCGGCCGTCTCCAGGGGGGCATTTCATCAGATCCGTCGGATCTACCGGTTGCGGCCCTTTCTGGATCGGGACGCCTTGCGCACGGTCACTCAGGCCCTGGTCACCTCTCGCCTGGACTATTGTAATGCCCTCTACATGGGGCTCCCTGCGGGGAGCATCCGGAGACTCCAACTGGTGCAGAATGCGGCCGCGCGGGTGATCATGGGGGCGTCACGTAGCGCCCACGTGACGCCTCTCCTGCGCGAGCTGCATTGGCTGCCAGTGGCTTTCCGGGTTCGCTTTAAGGTTCTGGTTCTGACCTTTAGGGCGATCCATGGCATTGGACCAGGTTACCTACAGGACCGCATCCTACCGGTGATCTCCAGCAGACCAGTGCGATCACACAGGGAAGGCCTTCTCCGGGTTCCGTCGGCTACCATGTGCCGCCTGGCGGTCCCAAGGGGTAGGGCCTTCTCTGTGGCGGCCCCTGCCCTCTGGAATACTCTGCCACCGGAACTGCGTACCGTCATGGACCTGAGGTCCTTCAGGCGCGCGCTGAAGACCTGGCTTTTCGAGCAGGCCGGCCTGGGCTGAGAGAGGGTTTTAATGTGTCTCCATTAATTTTAATTAGGGGGTTTTAAGGGGGTGGGGTGGGCTTTTTATTCGGCCTAATCTAATTTAATCTTTTTCTTAACTTTTGTATTGTTGGGGTTTTTAGATTGGCTGTACACCGCCCTGAGTCCCTAGGGAGAAGGGCGGTATAAAAGTTAAATAAATAAATAAATAAATAAATAAATAAATAAATATTCTGGTTGCATGGGTTACCAGACCGAATAGTATCAGATCATGGGGTACAATTTACGGCACACTTCTGGCAGACCCTACTCGCGAAACTGCAGGTTCAGGCATATCTGTCATTCTCCCATAACCCCAAAACTGATGGGGGGGGGGACAGAGAAAGTGAATCCTATTTTGGAGCAATACCTCCACTGTTTCAGCAATACTCAACAAGACAATTGGATGGCAGAATTTGCTTACAACAATGCTCAACAGGCATCCACCCGTGTGTCCCCATTCTTTGCCAACTCTGACTCCCCAGTTCTGGCAGTGGATATGTTCTTGCTAGAGTTAAAAGCCATGTACCACATGGTTTGAGACCAACTAGAGAGAGCCAAAGAGGACTACAAATGCTTTACAGACTGAAATCGTTGTGATATTCCGCCTTTAGTGGTAGGCGATCTGGTGTGGCTCTCTACTCTCTACTGGGCCCAGAGGGGGGAGTCCCTCTTGTGGAGATGTGCCCAGCCGGGTTTCGGGTTTTTCATCGGCCGAGGGCCCAGGGGAGGGGAGGGGGTGTTGCAGTGGTTATTAAGGAGGATCTGTGTCCGAGGGAATCCACTGTTTCTCAGACGACCGGATGTGAGTCTCTTTTCGTGAAGTTCGGACCCAGGGTGCAGGTGGGCTTGTTGATCACATACCTGGCTCCCTGCTATGCGGCATCGGCCCTGCTTGAGCTCCTTGAGGTTATAGCCGGCGTGGCGGTTGAGACCCCCAGGCTTATGGTCATGGGGGATTTCAACCTCCCTTCTGCCGGCGGTACCTCGGGGATTGCTCAGGAGTTCATGGCTTCCATGACAGCCATGGGCCTGACCCAGTTAATTCGGGACCCTACTCACGTGGGAGGTCACACCCTGGATTTAGTTTTTGTCTCTGATCAGTGGCAGAGTGGTCTGGGTGTAGGGGATATAGTTATAGAACCCCTGTCATGGACAGATCACTCGCTCCTGAAGCTCGACTTCCGTTCTGCACCCCCCGACCGCAGGGAGGCGGGGCCGCTTAAATGGTACCGCCCCAGGCGCCTGATGGACCCGGATAGGTTCCTGATGGAGCTTGGGCCATTTCCCGAAGCTCGCACACACGACTCGGTTGAGGGCTTGGTCGCCACCTGGGATAGGGTGGCTGCTGGGGCCCTTGACCGGGTCGTGCCCTTGCGGCCTCTGACCCGGTGCCGATCCCAAGTGGCTCCTTGGTTTTCTGAGGAGCTAAGGGAGATGAAGCGCCGGAAAAGACGCCTAGAGAGTAGTTGGAGGGCTAGCCGTTCTGAGTCTGACCGAACACTTCTACGATCTTATATTAAGATGTATTTAGTGGCGATAAGGATGGCGAGGAGGACTTACCTCTCCACCCTTCTTGCGTCTGCAGAAAACCGCCCAGCCGCCCTGTTTAGGGTGACCCGCTCCCTTTTAGAGATGGAAGCGCGGGAGGATCCCTTACAGGGACGGGCTGAGGAGTTTTCTAGGTTTCTGCAGGACAAAATCGCTCAGATTCGGGACGAGCTGGACTCCAACTGGGCATCTCCGGGCAGGGGGGCGGGGGTGGATATCGGTGAGGTCAATTGGGTTGAGTTCGACCCTGTTACTGTAGAAGACGTGGACAGGGTGCTGGGGGGACTGAATGCCACCACCTGTTTGTTGGACCCGTGCCCCTCCTGGCTGGTTTTGGCCACTCGGGAGGTGACACGAGGCTGGTTCCAGGGTATTATAAACGCTTCCTTGAGAGAGGGGCTTTTACCCGCCGCCTTGAAGGAGGCGGTGGTGCGGCCCCTCCTCAAGAAACCGTCCCTGGACCCAGCATTGTTATCAAATTATCGTCCTGTCTCCAACCTTTGCTTTGTTGCGAAGGTTGTAGAGAGTGTGGTGGCCCGTCAGCTCCCCCAGTTCCTGGATGAAGCGAGTTATCTTGACCCCCTCCAATCGGGCTTCAGGCCCGGGCACAGCACGGAGACGGCGTTGGTCGCGTTGGTTGATGATCTCTGGAGGGCTCGGGACAGAGGTTGTTCCTCTGTCCTGGTCCTGTTAGATCTCTCGGTGGCTTTTGATACTGTCGACCACAGTATCTTATTGCAGCGGTTGGGGGGGTTGGGGGTTGGAGGCACCGTGTTGCGGTGGTTCTCCTCCTTCCTCTCCGACCGTTCGCAATTTGTGTTGACGGGGGGGCAGAGATCGTCCCCAAGGCCCCTGCTTTGTGGGGTGCCTCAGGGGTCGGTGCTCTCGCCCCTGCTGTTCAACATTTATGTAAAGTCGCTGGGTGAGATCATCCGTGGCTTTGGGGTGGAGTTCCATCAGTACGCTGATGATACTCAGCTGTACATCTCCATCCCGGGCCACCCCAACGAAGCCGTCAAAGTGATGACCCGGTGCCTGGAGGCCGTGCGGGGTTGGATGGGTCGTAACAGGCTTCGTCTCAACCCAGCCAAAACCGAGTGGCTGTGGTTTCCTGCGCCCAGATACAGCCAGCTTATTCCTTCGCTGGCCCTGGGGGGAGAGGTATTGACCCCCGTGGAAAGGGCGCGCAACTTGGGTGTCCTCCTGGATGTACGGCTGTCTTTGGAAGAACATATTGCAGCCGTCGCCAGGGGGGCTTTTTATCAGATTCGTCTGATTTACCAGTTGCGGCCCTTTCTGGATCTGGGCGCACTTCGCACAGTCACTTCCGCCCTCGTTATCTCCCGCTTGGATTATTGCAATGCTCTCTACATGGGGCTCCCCTTGAAGAGTCTCCGGAGGTTGCAGTTAGTTCAGAATGCAGCCGCGCGGGTGATCGTGGGCGCCCCTCGGGGCGCACACGTAACACCACTTCTCCGCAGGCTGCATTGGCTTCCTGTGGCCTTCCGGATTCGATTCAAGGTGGTACTGATGGTATTTAAAGTGCTCCATGGCTCGGGACCTGGGTACTTACGAGACCGCCTGCTGCCACCAACAACCTCCCGCCGCCCAGTACGCTCCCACAGGGTCGCCCTACTTGGGGTACCGCCACCTGATCGTTGTCGGCTGGCGGCCCTGAGGGTGCATGCTTTCTCTGTGGGAGCCCCCTCCCTGTGGAATGATCTCCCCCCGGAGATACGAGCCATGACAGATATCCTCTCCTTCCGGCGCGCAGTTAAGACCCTATTTTTTAAACAGGCTGGCCTGGCCCAGTAAGGGTTTATGGGGTTTTAAGTTAACAGGGTTTTTTAAATTTTAATCTCATTTTAAAATTTTTCTGGATGCAGCCACATCTATGTTTAATCTGGTTTTAAATTCTATTTAATTTTGTAACTTTGTATTTTATGTATTTATTAGGCTGTACACCGCCCCGAGTCCCTTTTGGGAGAGGGAGCGGTATAGAAATACGAACAATAAATAAATAAATAAATAAATACTCGATACTTACCGATGACGAGGCCATTGAAAAAGCTTGATCACTGTTACTTGGGACCTTTTCCGGTTGAGGCAGTGATCAATCCTGTGGCTTGAAAGGGTTCAGAGAAGAGCAACAAAAATAAAGGGTCTACAGGCTAAACTGTATGATGAGCCAGGTTACGTCTAGCTTATCAAAGAGAAGGATTGGGAGCAGTGATGGGATTCAAAAAAAATTACTACTGATTCTGTGGGCATGGCTTGGTGGGCGTGGCGTGGCTTGGTTGGCGTGGCAGGGGAAAGAGACTGCAAAATCCCTATCCCCTCCCCAGCCCACTAACCTGCTTTCCAGTTCTGTTCTCCTTGGCAGGGCAACCAAAGAAAATCCAGCCAATCAGCTGGGACTCGGGAGGCAGAGAATAGATGGGGTGGAACCAGTCAGAAGTGGGATTTTCCGGTTCTCCGAACTACTCAAAATTTCCACTTCCGGTTCTCCAGAACTGGTCAGAACCTGCTGAATACCACCTCTGATGGGAGGACATGATAACTGTCTCCTAGTACTTGAGGGACTGTAACAGAGAAGAGGGGACCAACCTATTTTCCAAAGCACCTGAGAACAGAAGAAGAAGTAGTAGGTGGAAATTTACCAAGGAGAGATCCAACCTAAAAGTAAGGGAGGAATTTGCTGACAGAGGGAACAATTAGTCATTCGAACAGCTTGCCTCCTAGAGTTGTGGATGCTCCATCACTGTAAGTTTTCAAGAAAAGATTGCACAACTATTCAGGATGGAATAAGGATGCCTGCCTAGAGTAAGGGATTGGATTATGAGCCCTTCCATCCCTCCAATTTACGCTGCTCCCTAAGAAAATTGTCCTGTTAGGACAAAATGCAGCTTCTCCAATTTAGATAGAAGGGATGACATATGATTTCAACTCTCAAATCCACTTTCTATTTATAGTTTCAGTTCAAGTGGAAATTTTCCAGCTTTGTACTGTTTGTTTCATGTGTTCGGTCAGTTGGACTGGAAAGAAGAGGAAAAATAAAAAAATAGCATACCTGATGAATATCTGCTGTTATGTAAGCTTTCGGAAAATACTTATCTGAACTTCAAAAAATTCAAAGGGTGATTCTAAACAATGTAACCTATCATTAATGTAATTTCTTTTGGAATCCAAAAACCCTAAAACTTAAAATGTTATCTCTCACTTCCTTATAACAATACAATGGTTGGCTATTTGGGGGGTGGGAGTTATAAGTTGATGGAAGATACAGTCTTGATAAGAGGAGCAAACCGTTTGGTATGGCAAAAACATCCCAAACTGTTTTTTAAAGCACTTGGAATTGACTTTGATAATAATTCAAAAGCATGGTTTCCAATGAAGTGGTACCAGTCAGAGCGGCTGATCTGTGGGCACTCAGAAAAGTCCTGCTTTCTTCGAGGTGGCTCTTCCCAGGGCGTATCTCGAGGACGGGTTTTGGAACCCGGAGAGATGGCACAGTTGTGGGAAGCATGTGCGATTACACTCTTTTATCTCTAAATTTTTGTTGGGGTTAGGGAGGGGGGCCAGGCTGGGTTTGGGGGACAACCCACCTGGGAAAAAGGCCGGACCGGGGTATGTACGCGACCGGGAGGTCTTGGGACCGGAGATGGTCGAATCGAAGTTGGGGATTTCTTCTAGGGAGGGGGAGGAAAGGGCCATCTCTACGATCGGTGGGAGAGGCAGGTATGGTGTTGACAGGGGGTCTTATCAAGTTATGGGAGCCCGCCCCCGCTGTTTACAAGCGGTGGTGTGCTCCGGCCCCCAGGTCAAGTCTCGCTCCCTGAGTTGTTTGAATGATCAGGCCCCGGGCCTCCGGCTGATGCTATGCAATGCCAGGTCCGTAGTGAATAAAGTCCCCCTTGTTTACGATCTTGTCACGGAGGGGTGTGTGGACCTGGCTGGCATTACCGAGACCTGGCTGGGACAGGAGGGGGGTGTCCCTCTAGTAGAGATGTGCCCAGCCGGGTTTCAGGTTTTTCATCGGCCGAGGGCCCAGGGGAGGGGTGGGGGGGTTGCGGTAATTATTCGGGAGGATCTGGGACCTAGGGAATCCACTGTTCCTCAGATGACCGGATGTGAGTCCTTTTTTGTAAAGTGTGGTTCCGGGGTTCAGATGGGCGATCACATACCTGGCTCCCTGCTATGTGACATCGGCTCTGCCTGAGCTCCTCGAGGTCATAGCCGGCCTGGCGGTTGAGACCCCCAGGCTGATGGTCATGGGGGATTTCAACCTGCCTTTGGCTGGTGGGGCCTCGGGGGTTGCTCAGGAGTTCTTGGCTTCCATGACAGCCTTGGGCCTGACCCAATTAATTAGGGAACCCACTCACATCGGGGGTCACATCCTGGATCTGGTTTTTGTCTCTGGACAGTGGCAGGATGATTTGGTGTTGGGGACGTTTTTATTGAGCCCTTGTCATGGTCAGATCATTCACTCCTTAGGCTGGACTTCCAAGCCGCTCCTCCCCATCGCATGGAGGCGGACCAAATATGATGGTACCGCCCCAGGTGCCTGATGGATCCAGATAGGTTCCTGATGGAGCTTGGGCCATGTCCTAACATTCGAACACACGACTCGGTTGAGGACTTGGTTGCCACCTGGGATAGGGCTCTGGACCGGATTGTGCCCTTGCGGCCTCTGGTCTGGCGCCGCTCTCACTCGGCCCCTTGGTTTTCTGGGGAGCTGAGGGAGATGAAACGCCGGAAAAGACGCCTGGAGAGTATTTGGAGGACTACTCGCTCCGGACCCGACCGAACACTATTACGGTCTTATATTAAGACCTATTTAGTGGCAATAAGGGTGGCAAAGCATTCTTACTTTTCCACCCTTATTGCGTCTGCAGGAAACCACCCGGCCACCCTGTTTAGAGTGACCCGCTCCCTCCTGGAAGGGGGAGCGCGGGAGGATCCCTTGCAGGGACAGGCTGAGGACTTTTCAAATTTCCTGGTGGATAAAATCGCTCGGATCCGGGATGGGTTGGACTCTGAATGGGCAACTCTGGGTGGGGGGTCGGGGGCGGAATTTGAGGCAGTCATTTGGGAGGAGTTTGATCCTGTGACCCCCGAAGACGTGGACAGGTTGCTGTGGGGACTGAATGCTACCACATGTTTATTGGACCCGTGTCCCTCCTGGCTGGTGTTGGACACCCAGGAGGTGACACGAGGTTGGTTTCAGGGTATTATTAACGCTTCCTTGAGTGAGGGATATCTGCCCGCCACCTTGAAAGAGGCGGTAGTGAGACCCCTCCTCAAGAAACCGTCCCTGGACCCAACTTTGTTATCTAATTATCGTCCCGTCTCCAACCTTCGTTTTGTGGCGAAGGTTGTTGAGAGTGTGGTGGCATGACAGCTTCCCCAGCACCTGGATGAAGCTGTCTATTTGGATCCACGCCAATCGGGCTTCAGGCCCGGACACAGCACGGAGACGGCATTGGTCCCATTGGTGGATGATCTCTGGAGGGCCTGTGACAGAGGTTATTCCTCTGTCCTGGTCCTCTTAGATCTTTCGGCGGCTTTCGATACTGTCGACCACAGTATCTTATTGCGGCGGCTGGGGGGGTTGGGAGTGGGAGGCACTGTTATGCGGTGGTTCTCCTCCTTCCTCTCTGACCGCTCGCAATTCGTGTTGGCAGGGGGGCAGAGGTCGGCCCCGAGGCCCTTGGTTTGAGGGGTGCCTCGGGGTCAGTGCTCTTGCCCCTTCTGTTCAACATTTATATGAAGCCGCTGGGTGAGATCATCCATGGCTTTGGGGTAGAGTTCCATCAGTACGCTGATGACACTCAGCTGTACATCTCTACCACGGGCCACCCCGATGAAGCCATCGAAGTGATGACCCGGTGCCTGGAGACCGTGCGGTGTTGGATGGGGCGGAACAGGCTTCAGCTCAACCCATCTAAGACTGAGTGGCTGTGCTTCCTGGCACCCCGGTACAGCCAGCTGGTTTCATCGCTGGCTGTGGCGGGGGGGGGGGGGAACTCTTGCCCCCACAGAGAGGGCCCGCAATCTGGATGTGTGGCTGTCATTGGAGGACCACGTGGCGGCCATCGCCAAGGGGGCTTTTGGCCAGGTCCATAGGATCTACCAGTTGCGGCCCTTTCTGGATCGGGATGCACTTCGCACGGTCACCTCCGCCCTGGTGACCTCCTGCCTAGACTATGCCAACGCACTCTACATGGGGCTGCCTTTGAAGAGCATCCGGAGGCTCCAGCTGGTGCAGAATGCAGCCGCGAGGGTGGTGTTGGGGGCTCCTCGGGGCTCCCATGTTATGCCACTTCTGCGTGAGCTGCATTGGCTCCCGGTGGCCCTCCGGGTGCGGTTCAAGGTCTTAGTTATTATCTTTAAAGCGCTCCATGGCTCGGGACCAGGATATTTGCGAGACCGCCTCCTGCCATTATCGGCCTCCCGCCAACCGATACGTTCCCATAGAGTTGGCCTCCTCAGGGTGCTGCCGGCTCGATGGCGGCAACCCCGAGGATGCGGGCCTTCTCATTGGGGGCACCCCCTCTCTGGAATGAATTAACCCCGGAGATGAGGACCATCCCTGATCTCATGACCTTCTGTCGTGCGCTGAAAACTTATTTATTTTGGCAAGCCGGTCTGGCCTAGGGGTTTTTAAATTTTAATCTGGTTTTTAATCTTTCTTAATCCCCTTGTTTTAATCTTTGTAGAGCCAATTATATTTAATTCTTTTAATTTTTAATATTGTATATGTGTTTTATATGTGTATTTTGTATTCTGGCTGTTCACCACCCCGAGTCCCTTTGGGAGAGGAGGAGGTATATAAATTTAAATAATAAATAAATATAATAATTTGATCTGTGCTGAAAAGAGGAATTATCTACCACAATCAGATGTGAAAAAACATCATATCAATTTGGAGATCTCTTTGTCCTAAATTTGACAGAATATTCTTCATGTGTTTCTTACACCGGTTTTGAATCTGGTGGGTATGCTGTATAATTCGTTGTGAAGAACACATTAGTAGGAAATAACCAGTAATCCTATTAAAAGAATAATGAGGACATCATTCAGTTTCCTGTCAGACTTCGGAGCCATAAGTGGCTTCTAATTTGCACAAGATTGGAATAGCATTGAAAAATTACTGTAACTAACTGAAACACTAGTTGCATTTTCAATTTTTTGATAGCACCCCTTGTAATGCATTATAATGTGTTGTGCTGAAATTCGGTGACATGTGCCAGACCTTATTTTAATATGGTTCTCTCTGTGAGCAGCAAGACTTAGTCTAAACTTGTGAATGTGCTCCAGAATATGTGGCAATTTATTCCTCTGTCTTCAGGAGCCAGTTTAACTCTTCCATAATTAATATATACAGATTTGCTTGTTTAGCAAGAAAAAGAGGGTAAGTAATCCTTGTGTCAGCCTCCAAGAATCCTTCTTCTGCTTGTCTTTCTGGCTGCCATAGAAAAGGTGGGAGGGAAGAATAATTGGGGTTCATGGTGGGAAGAGTGCTGGAGGTTTGAGTTGATAAAATGTAAACGTTTGGATGTTTTCTTGACTATGCTTACTTGCTTACCGCGCAGATGTAGCCTCTTATCTCTCTAGGCCAAAGCCAACCATCTTGGCATACCAGATGTGAGAAATGCCACCTGAAGATGCCCCACATGATATTATACACATCTCAGATTGGATGGCCAGTTTGAACTCTTGGGGATGGGAACATGGGATAACTTTCTATATGTGATTTTCGCTCCTGTTGCCTCAGATCTTGCATTTCTTCTGATGCTACCACTTTAATTTTCAGTAAAAGTCCTTTGCTCTATAACAATGAAGTCTAAGGGTTTCTTTCTTGGATTTTGAATGGAGCTTCACGTGACACCTTGATTTATGACCATTGGTTTAGCAACTCTTTGAACTTTTGGTGGCATTGAAAAAAGTGACTTATTAGCATGTCCCTGTTGTCAAAATTTGGATGCTTGTCAACTGGCATGTATCTATGATGGTTATAGCATCCCAGGAATCACGTGATCACCATTTGTAACCTTCCTAGCTGGCATCTGACAAGCTAAGTCAATGGGAGAAGCTGGATCCACTTAACAACCTCATGACTTGTTTTATGACCATGGCGATCCACTTAAAGATTGCACCAAACATGATCATAACATTGGGTATGACTCACTTAAGTACTGCCTTGCTTAGCAACTAAAATTCCAGTCCAATTTGCAGTCATAAGTCAAGGTGTCAACTTGTAAAGCATTCCTGGCTTGCTCTCAAGTTGCCATAAGAAGGAGGGGGGAGATCTGATGGAGCAGTTTGGTTGCTATCACTGGAAGCACATTCCATGCATACCTTTCTTCAGATTGTGTCTCAGGTTACCAGAGCCGGTGGGAGACGCATGTTTTCTACAGCCCGTGAAAGTGCTTCATTGGAGAATGTGATTTATGACACACCCTGGGAGGAGGCAGGAGACAGGGTCATAGGTGGGCAGTGAATTATGTAGGGCAGAGCCGGCTGCACTTGGGAAAAGTGCCGATATGTTGCTCCTAATAAATAATTGGATTTCTTTTGAAACTTGGCTTGAGGCTAATGAACTAATTAGGGCATCCACAGAATCCTGACACAAGGTTTCCAAGTAATAGATTCATTGCAAGCAAACCTCCGAGGCAGGTAGATTCATCAAAGAGTAGCTTTATTGGAAATATCATATTGGCACAGATCTGGTGAAAACCGACTCTGAAGGTTCCCGTGTTTTTCACCTAATTAAAAAATAAAAGTTTTTCCATCAATCCCAAACAATCAGTCACATGGTCCAATCAAGGCGCTATCTGGATACCGGGTGACATTACTCCAGTGTAGCAACACTGAAGCTGTCAAGATGTGGTCAACAACCAATAATCCGCTGGTTGAATGTAGTAAACACTTCATGAGTTTTAAAGCTAAGTTTTGGCACCCATAAAGAAAACTAGCATAATAAAGTATTTGCCTTGACTATAGACTATCAAAACAAAAATTGATTTGTTTTCTAAAAGAAGTCAACAACATTGTTTGTTAATCAGCACAATTTTCTTTTAGGTCCTTCTTTTAAAAAAAGGGTGTGGGGGAAGAGAAGTATACTTTAGCTTTACTTCTTTATTTGTTAATATTCTTTTCTTACCACAAAGGTCACCTATAATTTCAAGTTAATAGTTTAGATAAAAACCTTTATCTAAACTAATGGCAAAATAATTTAAAACATATTAAACACTCTCGGTTCACCATTAATATGTGCATTATGCAAATTTGGGATATTATGCGTGGTATTTTCTGAATAGCTATTATTCATCTGTTGTGCCTTTCAGTCCCTTTAATGCATCATAAATTATTAAAAGGATGACTGGGAGTCTTTTATTTCTGAAGAGCGTAAAGTTGGAAAATAGTTTTCTAGCTCATTTTTCTTCTTTCATCTCAGGAATAATTCAGAGGGATCAAAATGTAGGTTGGAAGCGGAAGGCCCCAAGTGGCTTCAAGGTCAGGAATAATGGATGACAAAGGTTGTAGATGTAAAACCACCTCATGGAGAAGGTCAGATAATGGAGTACAGAAATTTAACATAGACCCGGTTCCTAAATACCTACATACCTTGTGACATCTTTGATAGAAACACTGAAATCCTATCTGAGATCACAGGAATGTTTTGGAAGGCATTATAGCTATTGCCAAAATGAGCCATGGTTGTGCAGTGGTTAAAGTGCACTATTGCAAGCTAATTCTGCCAAGAGTTCGATCCTGACAGGCTCAAGATTGACTCAGCCTTCCATCCTTCTGTGGTCAGTAAAATGAGGACCCGGATTGTTGGGGGCAAGAGTCTGACTCTGTAAAATGCTTAGAGAGGACTGTAAAAGCACTATGAAGTGGTATGTAAGTCTAAGTGCTATTGCTATTGCTACCACATCAGATATGTAATAGCACTCAGGTGTTAGACTCCATAATTTACTGAAATATCAGAAGAGGGAGGAGGTTTAATGGAATCAGAATAAGAGAAGATTCTGTTAGTATAGACAATCCCAATATTGGTAGTTTTTGTCCCTGTGTTTTGATATCCTGATCTGATCTACTTACTGGGGTTGACAACATCATATCTAGAACAATACAGCTACCAGATCTGGACTGCATACTCTGAACAATCACTAAATGGCAGCAAAGAGATACAAAGAAACCTTACTCTAGTTTAGATTTTATGGTAGTCCAAAGTAAGAAGCATCTACACTTCAACCTGCAGTTGTCAGTACAGGGCAGTTAGGATAACACAGCAAACAATCCATGAACCAGTTATTTGTTTTTGCTTGGAAATGACTGAAACTTTCAAAATTCAGTCTTCTGTTTAAAGCTACTCTATACAATCCCAAATCTTTTTTAGAAGATTCAACATCCTCCCTCCGTCCCTTATTCCAAGCCAAGATTATTTATGATGTGATATGCATGATTTCCCCTGGGAGCAGATGAATTTTTTTTTTTGTCTCAAGCTTTATCACAATATGCTTTTCTGAACTATTTTCCTGATTCCTTCTACTTCCTTGTTTTTTTTTTTGTTTTGAGATAGTTCAGTTAGAAGTTAGAAGATTATTATTCTAACTTCTTTGTTAGAAGAAGTTATAATCAGTTTTTAATATTTCCAGTGCTAGTTTTTATTGAATTGAATAAACCACATTAATTAATAAAAAGATTGAAAGAATGGACTTCAAAGACATTGTTTAACAGCAGCTGACTCCTTCCATCAAATAATTTGTTGATCATTTAAATAAATAAACTGCTGGAAAGTCATATCATGTGGTCTGTTACAGAATCAAAGATGATAGATGATCTATCTATCTATCTATCTATCTATCTATCTATCTATCTATCTATCTATCTATCTATCTATCATCATTTAATGACCCCATAATCCCTTGGAGTCTGGGCAACTGAATGGAGCTAGCAGAGTATTTACTGGCTGGATGCCCTTCCTGACACCAATGCAGAGATTTGTTCAGCAAATATATTCTCAGTATGCCCAGAGAGAGAAATATCTGCCTCTACCTATGATCGAACTCACAAACTCCTAACTGTGAGGCGAGAGCTCCACCTCTAGGCCACCACACCACTCCTCTCTCTCTCTCTCTCTCTCATTTAAATATGTGGGCATAATGCATTAGGATAATACTAACTATTGCACTGGGCTGCATAATTTCCATTTATGTGAATGGAAGAAAGCAAGCATTATTCCAGATACTTCAATAATCTTTGTGAAGCATAGAAGTATCTTAGAAACCCTTAGAACAGAATAGAGGGAAAAACATTTTGAGGGTGGTAGACATGTTTGGAATATTTAATGTTGTAGTCATTTTTATCAAAAAATTGCCATCATGTGGAGAATTGATAATCTAACATTCAAATAATGTTTCTGGTTATTCTGATCAGTTTGATTTACAGGGTTTTTTTTTACTTTCAGACCAACATGATTTTATTTTTACTCTGAGTATAGCTATATTTTGGTAGGTCACATGTAAACTGCATAGTCAATTTTAATACATCAAGTTAATTTGGTGTTTTTGTTATATTTCTGTAGGAGAAAGAATAGCAGAGCCAGGGGATGGAGTTAAGAGAGGGTTCAGCCTAGAATGCCTAGGTAACCACAAATGAATTAAGTCCAACCTCCTCTTGAACTGTTGTTGACCCTTATCTAACTCTAACCAGGTGCTGACCTTTGAGAAGATTCCTGTGTATAGGCTTTTAGCAGTGGTGGGATTCAAATATTTTTACTACCGGTTCTGTGGGCGTGGCTTGGTGGGTGTGGCTTGGCTTGGTGGGTGTGACTTGGTGGGCGTGGCAGAGGAAGAATACTGAAAAAACTCCATTCCCATCCCACTCCAGGCGGAAGATTATTGCAAAATCCTCCCTCCCCACCCCAATAACCTGCTTTCTAGCTCCGTTCTCCTGTGCAGGGCAACAAAAGAAGACCCAGCTGATCAGCTGGGATTCAAGAGGCAGAGAAAAGATTGGGGTGGGGCCAGTCAGAGGTGGTATTCCAAATGACTCAAAATTTCCACTACCGGTTCTCCGAACTACTCAAAATTTCTGCTACCAGTTCTCCAGAACTGGTCAGAACCTGCTGAATACCACCTCTGGCTTTTAGCAATGAATCAATTAAATTGAACTTTTGCGGGTGTATTTTGCATGGGACAATTTGTTACTTGACCATACCACAAACCACTCAGAGTAATTTTATCTTTCTTTCTGCCTGCATGTTTATCCTTGGAAGCTGAACCTTGTGCTGCAACCATATGCCATTTTTGTTTTCTAAAAATATCTGAAACCTCCCAGCTAATTGTTGGAAATTAAAAGTGACATTTTGCATTTCAGCATGCCAAGTACCATTTCATTTCTTTATATTATAATGTTTAGATAAATAGATAGGTGAGGCTGGCAAGCACTGAGGAAGACAGAAGAACAAATGGTAGTCTGTGTTTTTTTTCCCTTCCCATTTCTACTGGGCTGAGCTCTGCCAGCTAGACCTTTGAACCTCTGAGCTTGTTTTAACACTGGCATACTTAGGTCTGCAATATGAACAAAAAAATTCAGCAACTCATCTAATGAGTCCGGGTTGCCTTTTCTGTTTATTAACTTCACTTTTCTTAATTAAAGTCAATGATGTCTCTATCACATTTACCTTGCTCCACATGCTCCACAGGAAGTTTTTGCAGCTTCAAATACAGATATATTAGCCACTAGAAAACATAGAACATAGAATCATAGAGCTGAAAAGTACTTGAAGGTCTTCTAATCCATTTCTCCTGCCCAAGGCAGGAGACTGGCGTCATGGTTATCCAGTCTTTTCTTGAAAACCTCCAGTGATGAAGAAGCCACATTCCAGGAAGCAAGCTATCCACTGATCGATCATTTTCACTGTCAGAAAATTTCACCTTAATTCTAGGGATGAGGGGTTTTAGGGATCTTCCACTATTTGTACTGCCCTTAGGTCCTTTGGAGAATAGGTCAACTCTCTCTTCTGTGTCACAGCCTCTCAAATACTGGAAAACAGTCATCATGCCTCCCTGAATATGCTTTGGTAGGCTAGAAAAATAGTCTACAAAAATGAAGAGGTTGGGAAAAGAGAAAGTATTAATCAACCTGAGGGGGGAGGGGGAACTGTTATCTGATGTCAATATGTTAAAAAAAAACCTGGACAAAGATAAATAGATGACAGACAGACAGATAGATAGAGAGGTAGGTAGGTAGGTGGGTAGGTAGATAGATAGATAGATAGATAGATAGATAGATAGATAGATAGATAGATAGATAGATAGATAGATAGGTAGGTAGGTAGGTAGGTAGGTAGGTAGATACATAGATATATAGATAGACAATAGATTAATGAGATAATAGATACAAAATAGATGATAGGCAGATAATAAGATAATAGGTGATAGATAGATAGATAGATAGATAGATAGATAGATAGATAGATAGATAGATAGATAGATAGATAGAAATTATATTAATGTTATAAATTACCTAACATATAAAGAACGGATAAAATCTCTTTCCAAAACATTTTCATTTCTAAAGAGAAGAGGGCATGCAAATCTTTTCCCTCCTTTCCCTTTCCTTTAATTAGGATTTACATCTACAAAATAGGCTTTCGATTGTTGCTGTTATAAGCACCTTTGACCTACTTTGTAATCAAATATGCAGAAAAAGTTGATCCGTACAGCTAACTTCCCGTTGGCTTCTCCCATCCATTTTCTCACTGTAGAACAGAGTGCAGTAGATCCAGAGGTGCACCTCTACACTCATTGCTTCAGGAGTAATTGAAACCTCTTGAGTCAAATTCATTCTTGGTAGACTAATTCATTAAAATAGGAAGTCAGTGATTATCACTGGGTGGCCAGACATTAAACCAGAGTTAAGCCATTATCTAACTCCCTGTGACCAGTTGTTGAACTTTGTCTGTGTGCCCTTCATTTTTGCTGAAGCCAAGAGTTACTAATGGGCACCTGTTGTCCATAGACTAGTGGTCCATTAGGGAACATAAATGAAATACCTATCCATCTGAAGCAGCAGGAAATATATCAAGCCTTCCTCATCCATTGACGATTGCACTAAAAGAACCCAGGCTTATATGCTACATATCTCTTGAGCTTATTATATTTTATTACCCTCCTGTTTGGAAGTAAAAGCCAGCAGTTTGCTAGATAGTAAGTATAGTTATGGTTTATTTGCTTTAATAAAAGTAGAAATCATGTAAGAACAATAGAATTGGCCCCCAAAGCTATACTTCCCATATACCAGCATACACATTAATGTGAAGAGGGAAAAAGCCAAACGTTGAAAGAGCAAGCAGTCAAATTAGAGGAAATGTTTTTTTAGAAAAGGTTATTGAAGAAGAAAAAGACAAGAGTTAAATAAATAGGAAAAAGTATTGCTGCAGGAAGGCATAGGCAAAATCACCTAGGCATGCTCAGATGGAGAGAATATATGTGTGTGTGTGTGTGTGTGTGTGTGTGTGTGTGTGTGTGTGTGTGTGTGTGTGTAATAAAAATGAAGCAAATCATGAAGCCACAACGGGAAAATAAATAAATATGAAATTTCAAATGAGGCAGGGGTTTTTCCTGTTTACTTTTAATCATTAAATGGTTTCCGTGGGATTTGTAACAGAGAACAATAACACTCTGCTCACCTCAAGAGGTGTCCATCCTTTTACAATATTGCTCTTGCTTACCGAAAATATTGAGCCGAAAAGAACAGGCTGTGGTTTTCGGTGTGAAGGATTCCTTTTTAGATTCAAATATAAAGAACACCGACACATCGTATGTATGACACTCTTTTTCAGTATCCACTAATCTTATTATTCTTCTTGTTTTTTTAAAAAAATGGGTTTCTTCTTTTTTAAAATAAAAAATTGGCTCTTGCAAACTCCTATTGACTTTTACCACGTGTATGTTTTAGATTTCCCTTAGTTACCTTGTAGAATAAAAAAATATGGATGGCTGAACTATATTTGGAGAAATGGAAGAGGTACATGGGAGAACTTTGCCAGTCTAGGAGGTTGCTGCATCTCCCTTCACACCACCACTGTGCCATTTGTCACTGAGCATCCAATTTGTGAGAAGACAGATGTTCTCCAAATCCCCAAAGGTGCCCCCACCATGAACAGATACAGAGTTGAGCTTGGATGTCTTCTATCCACTCCCTACTCGAACAGGAGACCTATACCATTCTGATAAATGGCTGTCCAATCTCTTCTTAAAAAGCAGCCACCTTCGTCAATGGGCACCCAACACTTGAGATCAAGGTGTCCACTATTAAATTGTTCTCATGTCAAAAAAATTCTTCTTTAATTCCTAGGTTGGATCCTCTCTTTGTAAGTTTCCATCATCTAACTTGTTTTCGGTTCTATGGGAATAGGTTGACCCCTTCTTCTCTATGTGCCCCTTAATAGTTCAATATCATCCCTAGTCCTCCCCTTTGTTAGACTAGAAATACTTACGGTCTCACTACCATTCTATCATACCCTGGTAGAGTTGTGATTCTAGGAGAGGAGGAACAGCCGGCAGGGAGTGAGGTGTGGCTCCGGAGGTTTAAAGGAGCTGTAAAGGGCAGAGG
>JAGDQI010000276.1:528169-535669 GCA_023653725.1 Bungarus multicinctus
CTGAAAAATGGTACATTTCTCTGGATCCAGATATAGAAATTGTATCAATTATCTGCTGGGTGGGCGAGAGTTCATGAAGAGGGCCCCGCTTCTGTGGGAATTTCCTAAAGCCGCATCTGAGCAAAAACGTTCCAAGAGTTCTGGACGATCTCACGGGTTAATTTTTACGACCCCGTGATGGGGTCGAGGGGAAATCCTTTATACGAGCTGCTTAGCAACTGGTTCAACTTTTCTCATGGCATCTGGTCAACATGAGTGAAATTGGGAACCGCATATTGTAAGTGCTGAAATGGATGGATATCCCCACATTCTGCCCAGCCCATATGCGTTTCAAGGACCAACCTGAAGCAGTGGGGTATCCCACCCGTTAGATCTCCAACATGCCCTTTATATAAGCCGCCCCCCTTACGTTCCTGTGAACTGGCTTGCCATAACAAAAGTGAAGCGAGAAAAAAACAACCGAATACAAAGGCTTAAGCATAAATCTGGGAAACCGAACAAATGCGCTTTGCTTCCTCAAAGGTTCGTCATCTTTGCCTGTCTTTTAGACACTTCTGGGGCACTCGCCTCCAAAAAAAGGGAGGGAGGGGGAAAGAAACAACAAAAACAAAAAAAAAAAGGAGAAAAAATAAAAAAAAAAAAAAAAAACAGCCTACTCCTGAGTCGTCCCTTTGGGTCGTTTCAAGCTGCTCTTGCCGTTCTCCAGCTCTGTGCCATGTGCACTGGGAAACACTCTGCTTGTTCCTATGCCTTGCCTGGCTCCGAAGCATCACACAACGTCCCCAGTGTGCCTGGCTCTAGTGGCTTCTCTGCATCGGACACAGTACCCTCTTCTGGTCTCTCCAGACCCCAGACTGTTCCCCATCTTCCCCACTGTCGATTCCGCTCCGTCGCAAACATGCTGCCGGCGAACCACAACATTCTGGTAGGTAGGTTTCTTTGTGTGTCTCTTGCAGGTCTCACCGGAGAGGAAGAGGCTTCCTAAGCTCGTTTCCGCGAGGCGGACCGGTTCTTATTACCCCTGGACATAGACAAGAATATACTCCGCTGCCATCCTCTCTGTGTGTGGCAAATGTGTTCCAGTGACTCGGAAATTGGGCCGAGTCCATTCATGCTTTCCCCCCCCCCCCCGTCATGCTTGCTTCGACAGCACCACAGTGATTTGGCCCGGCTGTTTGGGATGAGTGGAGCAGTGTACCACAAATTGGAAGGGATCTTGAGGTCCTCCAGTCCAAACACCAACACACCCTGTGGACCTCCGGTTTCAGAACTGTAGAAGTGTTCTTCCATCTAGACCTTTGCGTTGTGTGAGCTGATATGAACTATGCAATTAGACAGCCGCCTCTACCTTTTCAAATCAAGTCCTTCCCATGGTTTGAGAGTTATTTCACTGTTTGTGGGTGGGAAATTCGAGAGCCGAAATTTAGGCATCGTGTAAAGTTCTATATTGAGAATCTGGTTTACATGAAAAAGATAAGGCATGGGCATACTTATTCTTCTAGACTTTTTTCTGGGATTTATTGAGATTTGGAGGAGGTTACTAATTGTAGACTTTCCACTTTTCGCACTAATTGTCTCGTCGTAGAAGAGAGGGTGGTAATGGTGTTTCAGGCTTGGACTGGTAGGCAGGAAGCCCAAGCTTGTGTCCCCATCTCATCCACTAACACTCCTTGGGTCACTTTGGGTCAACTCTCTCAATCCAACCTACCCTAACCTTTTTTGCCGAGAACAGTAGGAGCAAACCGACGTTTGTATTATCATCAGTAACCTCCTTAATTAAGGTGGTAGTTTCTCGCAGAGTATAAAACATCTGAAATCCACTTGATTAAAGTTACATTCCATTTGGTGGCTTTGCTATTGTCCGTTGAAGTACCAGTGGAGCCTAAAAATTAGTACGAAGGACATTCTATTTGATGTTGATTTTTGAAGAATCAAAAGTCATAATGATCTGGAGGCGTCTTATTCCACCCTCCCCGCCCAAATCAGGAAAATTTATTTCCTCCATCGAGTTCCAATTTTTCTTTAAGACCTCCAGCGGATGAAGCCCTCACTATGTTATTATATATATATTATGTAGATATAAAAGCGAAAATAGCCACTCACGGCATCATCACAAAATCTCCAGACTGTAAAGCCTACAAACTTGAAATTGCCAAGTACGTTCCTCTTGGCTTCTAAGGTGCTCACTAGAAGATTTTTCGAAATGAGCATCAGATTTAGTATTTCGTATATTATTATTACATGTTCTTGTGCGTAGGCGTTCATACCCCCCTCCCCCCTGCAAAAATAAAATCTCTTCAATGCAAAACACGAGGAGTTTCAGTTTCCAGCACCAAGCAGCTTTAGTACAACAGTTCGAGCTATCCACGCCCAACTCCTTGCTGTCTGGTATTTCTTGCTCACACGCACGTATACTGTTTCAGTTCCAAACAGCCCTCACTCTCTCACAACACTAACAGTACCTAGCCAGATGAATACCATGGATGCTGTAGCAGGAGGCATAATCCCCACCCCTTTATTTTCCCTCCCTCAATTAAGCCCAACCACATATTTCGTATGAAGAATGGTATCGAGCTAGTAATGTATATAGATTACAAGTAAATTGGTTGAACAATATTTTGACATGTGCAGGTGTTACATCTAGACCTAATTTGGAAGTAGATAAGTAATGAGTCCTATGAATAAGTATACAGATTTACTACCCACAACCCTCTGCCTTCACAGATATTCCCTGAGTCCCCCTTCTGGTATAGAGAAGGCACCTGATATCCTACATGGTGATTCTCTATCTTAGACCTCTCTCTTCCTCTCTGCTTTTGTTCCTTAGCGGACAGGAGACATTCTCAGATATTGCTGCAATTGCCATATTTTTCTGCCATACATGCCATATTGCTGCGGGTGATAGTCCCCTGAGAATTGGTCAGCTTACAGGAGAAGATGAACGCAATTGGTTTTGGAATCTCATAACAATTCCACCCTTGGTCCAAACTCGCTTTTCTTCCAGGGAAAAGCTAGTTAGTAGCTTGACTTAGAATTAATGAACATCTCACCTCTGCCTCTCCTGGGTGGTGGTGCTTTTTACGCTCCGGGAGTTCCACGTATGGCTTGCTCTCTATTTGTTTTTTAATTTATAAAAGGGGCCACACTAGCTCGTGGGCTAAACCCACAGCTTGTTGCTCGAATGTCGCAATTCGCGGTTCGAATCCCACTCCGTTTCCACGGGTGATCTCCATTCCTTGTCCCAGCTTCTGCAACCTAGCAGTTCGAAGCTTATAAACAATGCAGGGTAAAAAAAGGGACCAGACTTTGTTGGGAAGGTGAACAGGGTTCGTGGGCCTTCGGCGATTAGTCATTCCATCCACCTGACCACGGAGACGTCTTCGGACAGCGACTGTCTCTTCGGCTTTGTAACGGGATGAAGACACCGCCCCCTAGAGCGGAAACCTTAGCGGTCTGGGTTGGGATAACCTGTACCTTACGTTATAAAAACTTTTAAGTAGGGCAAAAGCAGTCTTGTACGTCCCTTGTTCCACTTGTGCAATGTGTTTAAGACTCCTGGACAACACTCGCAACTGGGCCTTTATTTCCTTTGTTGTTTGGCTAATAGGTTTAAGAGGTCCGTTATGTGGATGATTGCCTATTAATGGCAAATTGTAGATTTATAAGTTCCAATTCCTCCTGTATCCCCAGGAACACTATCCAATAGGTTTCACTGCACGGTTGCTAGTCCCTCCAGCCACAGACTTCTTGGGTCATTTTTATTGACCCAACTTTTAAGGTGGCTTGATCTCCCTCCAACTTTCTGCTTCTTAAGATTTCCTTTTGATAAGTATTTTTATAGATACCGAATCATCCTTTTTCTTGTAATACTCCATGAAAGCCTGCAGTGAGACCAGCTTATCACATCTCCTTTTACAGATATCAGGGCGGATTCCTGTCTCTCAGTGGCTTCCTGTGATAAAACTGGCTACCAGAATTGATTATTGGTCTGCGGAGTCGCTCTGAAAATGTTAAGCGACAAGGGTCAACTCGGTTCGAGCGGTGAAGCTTGCGGAAGCAACAGATTGAGCACTTTGTCTTGGAAGGCCATATGGTTCAAAATCGAAGCTGAAGCTTTTGCCCTTTGGTTGTGGGAAACGGCTGTCCACTGGTTACATTCCTCAGTGGCTGTCTTAAGCCAGCTAGCTCTGCAGACCTCAGCTACCGCAACCTACCAGTGTTGGAACAGTATTCCCATTGCATTATTATTTTTAAGACTACCATGTTTTACCTAAAGAAAATTGAACCCAAAAAAAACATTACGAAAATATTTTATTAAACACAACACACCTTCCTCTGCCAATGCCACCTGGCACGCGTGTCACCAATATTGGCCAATGCCATTTCGAGCAGTCTAAGGCTTTAGTCTTGGCCTAGTGACCTGATTGGGACTGGAATTTCCGCACTGAAACGGAAGCGCGCCAGGTGAAAGACCACAAGAACCACACTGTATAATGAGGCAATCGGATGAGCCATTGTTAGGCGGAACTAGTCTTCTCCTGCCTCTGGGCTCGCCTACTTTAACTCCCCATCCATCCGTCCTTCCCCAAGTTCTTCCCGTTTCACTGGCTGCCGCACCTGCGTGCCCATTGCCCCTCACCACTTCTGCCTCCCCAATGACGACGGCGTCAGCCGGCTGCGGCTCAGGAGCTACTCCCAGCCTGGTCCCTCATGTGGCCTTGCCAAGCTGTGCAAGATTTGGAGGAAATTCAGAGTCTCCGCAGGGCCAGCCAGAAGCACGCTGGTCCAGCAGTCGGATGAGAAGAGAGAAAGGTGGCAGTGGCAGTGGGGGGGGAGCACAAGATGGCCAAAAGGCAGAGATGAGAAAATATGCCTTCCTGTGATCCCAAAGGTCGTTTTTTTTTCAAGAGTCAACTGGTGTTTTTTCTTTGAAGATGTTTCGCTTTTCTCATCAAGAAGCTTCTTTAGCTCTGACAGTATGTGGGTGAATGCAGGGCTGATACTCCTTGCGGCAGCTTTGGTCATTTGCATCCTTTAGGCAGGGCTGTCACTCTCCCGGCCTCAGGCCGTTGCATCACATGCTGGCCATGCCAGGCCAATTTAGCAAAGGAGAAAAACGTTCGGATACATCGCATTAGATGCCGCCGTGACGACATACGAGTGTGGCACCCCTGTTTTAGAGGGACATTGAGCACTTGCAATTTATCTGTGTCCTCGGGGTCACCTGAGTAGTGCCCCCTGGTTCCTGTAGTCTGCAGTTTTTTCTGAAAACCTCCAAGTGGCCCTCCATAACCCTCAAAAAGAATGCAAATGACCAGCCTCTCTCTGCAAGGAATGATCAATCCTTCCTTCCCCCACCATCCAGTCATAGCTGAAGAAGCTTCTTGGTATGAGAAGTGAAAGGTCTTCAGAGAAAAACGAGTCCAGTTGCCTCCTGAAAAAGCACCTTTGGGACAACCGTGGACCTGGGAGCAGAGGTCACCAACCGACCGTCTGTGGGCCATTTGTGGTCCGCAAAAATTTTTTTTTGATGTTCCGCAGCTGCTCCGGGATGACCAAAGGGCCGTCCTGTGACTACTACAGCTCTGGAACATGGGGACAGTGCCTTTCCCACCACCGTCAGTCTGCCCCGTCTTCATTTTCCTTCACTCAGATTTAACCATTTTTTTGTAAGCATTACCTAACTTTAATACTTTTGTTGCAATTAAACAACGTTAAAGATATTGTTATGATTAAATAAGCATTTACAATTTTGTACAATTAATAGAGCATTTATAATAAATAAAATCAGTCCGCATTTGCATGAATAAAATGGAATTTCTCTGATAATTATTTTACAAAGGTTTTATCTTAAAAAAAAGATCGTATTAGTGGTCTCTTATGGATTAAAAATTATTTTAATTTGTGGTCCCTGAGGGGAAGTGGAAGACCCCTGACCTGGAGGAGTGAGACCGCTATGGACTTTAGGCCTTCCTGTTTCATTTCCAGCAGACTATCCCATTGTTACACTTGTTGCATTTTCCCTCTGTCCAGCGACTGCATCCCACGCTGGACAGATTGTCTACCTGCATCCCTTCCCCAATCTTCCAAGAGTTTTCAGCCATGCATCCCCTTCAGGAGTTTCTCCCGCCAGTACCCAGAGCGGTGGAGCCCTTCCTGTGGGGGGGGAGGGGAAACCCATGCCTTTCCTCTCTCCTTGTAGGCACAGCCGACAGAAGGCCCAAGAGTGGTGCATCAAGCACAGCTTTGAGTTGGTGGAACTCAACCCAGAGGAGCTTCCGTGAGGACGGTGAGATTTGGCCTTTGCCTCCTGCCCGTGGCGACTTGCAAGCAGTTCAGTTTCTTTACGGTCATCCCCAAGTTTCTCCCTGCCAGAAAAATGCCCGACGTCTTTTTCTGCTGAAGCATTGTCTTCTCTCCCCACTGATTAGGTGGGGTTGCTGCATCACAGGCAATTGGAGACCATGGTTTGGGAAGCGTGCAAGGATCTCTCCCTGGTGTGGTCGACAAAGTCAAACTAGCAGCCACAACGATGTGGTTTGCAATTCTATTAATTTTTTTCCCTGTGCATAAGAAAAAAGCGGAGAGTTTCTCACAATACCGTGGCTGCCAGCTCAACTTAAAAAAAAAAACAGCCCTGGACTTGTTCCAGATCTTTTTTTTTAAATGCACATTTATACCATTCACCACATTTATCTCAGGAGTTGAGCGTTTTTGACGTGGCTCATTCTGACTTCAAGAGAGTGAAATTAAAACATTCAAGATATTGAGCCCACCTTGCGTGTTTTTGGAGAGTTTCTGTGGATTTCTCATGGCTTCTAGATTTTTGTGATCAGTCCATACTCAAAGGGGATTTGGGTTCCTTCCAGGAAATGTCTCCATGTGAGCATTGCCCACTGCACAGCTTAGGCCTCTTTCTCCTATACGGCCCATCTTTTGCTCGGGTTTCCGTCAGTTTCTTGGATGTATAAGCGCATGGTTGTAATTATCCATTTCCAGTCCTTTTGGAGGAGGACTGCCCCAACTGCAACATCACTGGCGTCTGCTTGGATGACAAAAGGTTGTTCAGGATCTGGGTGCTTAAGGACTGGTTCTGCTGCGAACAGACGTTTGATTTCCTCGAATGCTGCTTGGCATTCCATTGTCCAGATAAGGGTTTGTCTAGGTTTGGGTTTCTCCCCCCCCTTCGTTTTTAGCAGTTCGTGATAGGGAGGGCGATGTTTGCAAAAGCTGGAATGAACTGGCGATAAAAGTTCGCAAACTCCAGGAAGCTTTGCAATTGTTTGTGGGTATGAGGGGTCCCAGTCCAATACAGCTTCACTTTCTGTGGGTCCATCTCTATTCCCTCGTGAGATAGTCTATAGCCCAAATAGTCAATTTTTCTTGGTGGAATTCGCATTTAGAGAGTTTTGCATATAGTTTAAGCATCTAAGAGTTTTGTGAGAACTGCCTGGAGTAGCTTGATGTGTTCTTCCATCATTTCCATGTAGATTAAATATC
>JAGDQI010000276.1:543169-550498 GCA_023653725.1 Bungarus multicinctus
CCCCAGGACACTGAAACCATCATAAATACGAATCAGTTGCCAAGCATCTGAATTTGGATCATATAAGCATTGGGAAATCAGGAGTTAAAAGAGCAAGGCCTAATTGGTGGCCATATCTTCAGCTGCATGCAAGATACAAAAAAGATGCAGAAGAATATGGATTCGATAATGAATTACAACAATTAGATAAAATTCTAGTAGATCCGGAGGAGAAATTTATAACAGGGACATACAATTACTTATTAAGATTTAACAATGAAGAGGAAGTAGTAAAAGGACGTATGATAACATGAGCAAAAAGTTTGGACACAACATTGAACTAGAAGACTGGGAAAATTATGGAGTAAGAATTATACATTAACAGGATCCGCAACTTTCAAGGAGAATCTTTATAAGATGTTTTACTGTTGGCATTTGACACCAATGAGATTGGCAAAAATGTATCCCAATATGAATCCAAGATGTAAACAGAGTCAGGTACCTTCTTCCATATGTGGTGGCTAAGCCTGGAAGCCCCAAAATACTGGGTCAAAATATGGAGTTGGTTGCAAGAATAGTGAAATGGCAGATAGAGTTCAAACCTGAATTGTTCCTTTTAGGAATAATAAGGGGAAAGGCATATATATGTCATTATATGATATTACATATAATGACAGCGGCAAGGATTGCATTCGCACAATATTGGAAGCGAGATAGTATGCCACCGGAGGAATTAGTAATCCAAAAAGATATTAGAATGTGCTGAAATGGACAAAGCTAAATCACTCTAGAGCTAAATGACAAAGAAGAGTCAGAGTACAATGCAGTCAGGACAATTGGTACAAATGGTTGAATCGTAGGAATAAGAATAATAGAGATAGAAAAAGGTAGACAAATGTATATAAATCTATGGATATTTGTATATGTAATAATGATGTCACAGTGGTGAAGATGAGAATGAATTTATAAACATGAAAAGCATATAAAAATAAAGCATGGGGAAGCTGCAAGTGTTAAGTGTGAAAAATGGTCATAAGTCATAACTTTGAACGGTCACTAAATAGCCATTGTAAGTTTGAAGACTACCTTTATTTCATCATTGGAGTGGAGATAGCTGTGAAGAATTTTGGCAATCATTCTTCTCATCCACGCCTTTTTACATGAGGAATGTAGCATTTATCTTTCCAAATGGTCAGTGTGGGCCCTTCTTCTGTTGAGCCGGATCAATGGAGTTGCAAAAAGTTTGGGGTATTTATTTTATTTTGCTGACTACAGAATTTCGATCTTGGTCTGCAGAATTCAGGAAGATTTTTCCCAGAATCCGCTGAAGCAATAGCCATTTGATCTAAGTGCTATGGCTATTTAGAGGATTCTGGGAAAATCTTTCTGATATTCCGCAACCAAGGTCGGAAATCTATATTTGGCTAAATAATAAATAATAATATATACTTATATACTGCTTCACAGTGTTTTACATCCCTCTCTACTGTAAGTGGTTTACAGAGTCATCTTCTTGCCCCCAACCATTCCTCATTTTACGACCTCGGAAGGATGGAAGGCCCACATTATATGCCTTGATAACGACCACATTTAGAACATTGTGTCCTGTTTTGGTCACTCAAAACTTTTTGGAGATTTAAAACATATGAAAAACGGTTTGCAGGAACTGGGTATGTCTAGTCTAATGAAAGGACTAGGGTGACATGCATAACACTTTAGACTTATATACGCTTCTCAGTGCTTTACAGCCCTGTCTAAGTGGTTTACAGAGTCAACCTCTGCCCCCCCACAATCTGGGTCCTCATTATTAGCCTTGGAAGGACTGAATGCTGAGTCAGCCTTGAGCCGGTCTGAATTGCTGTCAGCAGTCAGTCAGTAGAAGTAGCCTGCAATACTGCATTCTGGCCCTGTGCCACCATGGCTCTTAAAAAGGGTCTTTTATTGTAAAAAACAGGCCCAGTCCTCAACTTACAACTTTTCCTTTATGAACGTTTGAACTTACAACGGCAACTGAAACAAAGGACGTATGACCAGTTTTTCACACTTATGACCCATTTCAGCATCCCTGTGATCAAAATTCAGACGCTGGGCAACCGACTCTTATTTATGACAGTTTGCAGTGTCCTCAGATCATGCGATCCCCTTTTGCGACCTTCTTGACAAGCACAGTCAATGGGAAGCCAGATTCATTTAAATGACTGTGTTACTAACTTGACAACTGCAGGGATTGGCTTGGTAAGAAAGCTCGTAAATTGGGACCACATCCATTAACAACCATTGTTCTGCTCGCAATTGAAATGAAGTGGATGGGTTGTAATTCGTATGGAGAGTGACTGCCTGACATGCTTGTCTGGCCAGCAGTTTGTGAGGCTCCCGTCATGCCATGGTGGAGAATACTCTGAGGGAGAGGAGGAACACCAACAAGTGTGTAAGTTGGCTTTCCGGAGGTTGTGGAGGAGGCTGGGGAAGGGCAGAGGCTGGTGGGATCAGTAGGAGGGACCCAGCCCAGCCCCTCTTCATCCAGGGCATGCAGGAGGGAGGATAAGGGAGAGAAGTAAGAGTATAGTCTACTAGGAGAAGAGGGCCTTGATCCTCTGAGGGGCTGCAGCGTGTGACAACTGAATAAGAGGATGGCTTGCATACGGGGGGCAAACGCTTGGAAATCCAGAGCATAGAAATATATCTAGTTTAGGGTCCTCTCTGAGTTTGGCGTCTTCCCAGTGCGTGTTCTGATATCGTGGGAAATGTCCTCAGACCTTATCTGCCTGTGAATTGTTGTGCTTTTCTCCTTTCTTCTTGTAAACTGTTTGTGGGGGCGGATGTTGTTTGTCTTCTCAAGAACTATTGGAGCTTGAAGCAAAGTTTTGAAGGAATTAAAGGCGGGCTTCACCCTGTTTCTGTAAATTATGTCGATTTTTTGTATCTACCCTGTGGTCATCACACTCCCTCTCTTGATGGTTTGTGGTAAATTCAAATCAGCAAGAGATGACCTGTTGAGGACAAGTAATCCAGGCCTTAGTTCATCTTCTCAGTTTTGAATCCCATTAGTTGCTGATGAGGAGAGCGATCCGGTGGCCTAGAGTGGAACCTCTCGCCTCACAAATAGGAGTCGGAGTTCGATCCTAGGCAGAGGCAGATTTTCTATATCTGTGTCAACATTTGGATATTGTATGCGAACAAAACTCTCATCGGAAACTAGGAAGGACATTTGTCGGCCATTAAAAACGTCTGCTAGCTCCATTCCAGTTGCCCCCAAGGGATTGTGGTGGTGGTTTAAATGAAGATGAGTTCGGTTCTGATGAATCCTTGTAATAAGTTGTTTCCCCTCTGCTCTCCTCATTACCCCGTTAGATGATTGTCCGAATCAACAGGAGTGAAAACGAAACATCCAAGCTTGAATGCCAACGTCAGGGTCAAACGTGGGTGTGGGGATGGAAAAAAACGGTAGGTGGTTTTTAAGCTTTTAAAATCAGTGCCAAAAATTTTCTGGCATGGGTTGCCGGAGCATTTATCCCCGAACGTTGGCACCTGGGAGGCAAATGATGTGGGAATTATTCACCAGCCTAGGATTCAATGTACCTGAGGAATGTATGGGATGAAAAGAGGCGCCATCACTGTGCCTTGACCTGGGGGAGGGGGGAGGAGCCGGGGGGCATCCATGGAATTAACAACAGGAAACCTGTTTTGGCGGGCAAGTTGACAGTTACCTGTCCCCCAGTAAGAGAATTCACAACGGAATCCGGTTGTCCTGAATAGGGGGAATAATAGGTAACTGGGGATATCTTGATATGGATCTCATAGCAGAGTGGACTCCTGGAATCGTAGAATTAAGAGTTGGAAGGGACCTTGGAGAGTCCCTTTCCAGTAGATCTGGTACGCGGCCCAGGCCAGGGCCGCAGCATGTTTGGAACCAGGTCACGGAATTGGTGGACGAGCATAGTGTGTGAAGTAGTTGTGACATGCGGCACAATGCCATCTACTGTCCGCAGGCTCGCCAACCCAGAAAGGTTGGAGACATAATATAGTCCAGAGCGGTCCCAACTGGCAACTCTTTAGACTGTGGACTTCAACTCCCAGATTCTCAGCAAGCTGACTGAGGAATTTATGGGCGTTGAAGTCCATAAGTCTTAAAAGTTGCAAGTTGTAGGACCCTGTGTCTGGTCCAACACCATGACCAAGGCAGAAAGAGAAGGATTTTACGCCATCCCAGAAAATGGCTGTACATCTTTTCTTGAACCTACAGTGATGGTTGACCCTAAAATGAACCTCCAATTTGGATGCTTTGTTTTAGTTCCCGTTACGGTTTGTAGAACAGTGTGTTGTCTGGCAGCAGGTGCAGAGCGCAGGCGGGAATCGGACAAGGGGAAGAACGGGGACCAGTCGGGAGTCTGGGAGAGGATCGCGGGATAGGGTACTGCGTCCGAATGCAGAGATGGGGCCAGGGACAGCTGGAGTGGGGTGTGACTCGCAGACATTCGGGAAGGTCTGGCTGAGAAGCAGCGAGTGCAGAGACCCAGGGGAGCCTGTTCCCAGTGAGATGTGCGCAGAGCTGCAGAAGGCAAGAGCAGCTAAGAAAAAGGGGTGTGACTCGGGGGAGTGGGAGTAGGCTGGGAGATGTTGTCCTTCCCTAAGGTTATAAAGGAAATGCACAGATGCAAAAACTTTGCAGGAAGCAAACGCATTTGCTCTGTTCAGATTAAACCTTGAGAGCTCGGTATGGAAGTGTTGTTACTTCGGTTGGATTTTTTACAGGGTCAGTTGTCAATTTAGTGTGTAACAATCCAAAGGATGGAGAAAGGTGGGTTGCTTATATCGAGGGACTGTTGGGACGCTATTAGTGGGCTGGGAATGAAACATAATTTCCCAGTGTGAAATAAAACAAGAGTTTGTTTTAACTAAGGTGTGTTTAATACAGGCTCAGGAAAGCCTTGGTCAGATACGCAGGGCCCCTACTGGCTTGTAAATGGCATCCCCAGAAGAATTGTTGGCTTCTGTACCACCTGTGACAGAACTTTTTTATGCGCCCGCACTTAGGAGAAATGAAAGTGATTTGAGGTTCAACCTAAGCCACCTCGGGCTCTTAGAACAAGACAGGGAGGGTTCTCTTCGATCGCGGGCCCTCCTGGAGAGAAAAAAGGCTGGGTCACCTGTGTTGGAAACCTGCGGTCAGAATGCCTTGAGTTGCAGGAGATCCCGTGTGTGGACTTGCAGCAAGGAAGTATGGGTGGTCAAAACAGAGGATCAGCTTGGAGAGCAGGGGTGTCAAACTCAAGTTGGTGTCCATGGGCAGATCCCACCCAGCGGGGCCACCCTGGAAAAAGCAAAGGACCGGCCCGCAGTGATTCTGCCAGAAAAATGGAGCAGGCCGGACAGCTCGTTGGCTGCAGATAGTATCCTGCAATCTTCTGCAGAGGATTTGGAGCTTGGGGGCGTTCAGGAGGCCGTCCAGCTGAACACAGAGCTTGGGAGCCAGCTTCAAGGGCAAAGAAGGACTCGGGGCCACCCCAGGCACTCCCTCGACATGACTGCGTTGGAGCTGGGGGGGGGGGCTACGCCCCCTGGCCCCCGATTGCAACACAACCCTGATGGGCCCTCAGTGTGAAATCGCGGAAAGGCGGGCTTTAGGCTTTCCTAACTAGGCCCTTTTGTGTGTGAGAGGATGATTCCAGGTGGTCCTCCACTAACAACCACACGGGAGGTCCCAAAATTCCTTCGGTAAGCAGGCATTTGGGGAAGTGAAGGGGGGAGTTCTGCCCATTTTACGACCTTTCGTGCCACTGTTGTTAAGCGAAATCGCTGCCGTTGATAATTTTAGTAACCGTGTCTGTGGAATGAAAGGCATCTGGCTCCCAGCATGATTTGCTTGCGACGGTGGCAAAACGGAAGCATGACCTTGAGGACACTAAAGCAACTGTTGTAAGTCAGAGCACTGCCCCCCCACACGGTTTTAATGCGCCAGCGTGGGAGCCTGTTCTCTCTAGGCCGGAGCAAAGCCAGGGGGAGGCAGGTGCAAGGGCCCAATCCTCTTTCCTGCAACGGGAGTTTCCAGCCCGGCTTTGGCGGCTTTCTGCTTGGCAGGGCCTTCCAATGAGGGAAGAGGTGGGTGCCAGATACGGCTTTTCAGGCAGTTGGGCAGAAATGTAATCTACTACCAAGAAATTTGCTCCCAGCGCTTCCGGGTTTTGTTCTTAGTTGACTACTAAAGTGTTGGTCACTGGCAGATTTGGTTCCTCTGCAGGTGGGAGAGGGAAAGGGCGCCCTCCTGCTCCGAAACGGCCGTGGTTTCCCCCTCTGCAAAACAGCTTGAAAAAGCACAATCAGGGAGACACTGGGGGTGGACTTGCTTTGGGGGCTCGGGTTCAAATCCATGCTTGTTTTTGAGAAGAACCTTTGGACCGATGATGGACCGAGGAGCGAGGGGCCAGGGGTCTTCTCTCTGGAAATAGTCCCGTGAATTTGGTGATCCTGGGGGACCAAGTGGCCGTTGCTCCCAGACTCTGTTCTGAAAGGACGGAGGGGAAAAAGGCGGAGGCAGCCCTGCAATGTGCGCTAGGACGGGGGGTCCCCAGCCCCCAGGGTTCAGGAGAAGGCCAATAGCTAAGATTCTGTGCAGTCGGAGAACCCCAACTCCCACTCCGGGTTGGCCCATGCATTCCCGACCGCCAAGGAGGCCCCACGCGGCCCATTTTGATGCAGGTAAGTGTAGACCATGAGGGGAGACCTCGGAGGGTAAAAAATGGGGTATCTGGAAGTTCGGGAAGTTCGGAAATGGGCCCGTTTCCGGCTTCCAAAGAGCCTACGGAGCCAGGGAGGTGGTTTAGCCCTCCCGGAGGCTCAAAGAAAGGGCATCCGGAGGCTATGTCAGGGAGGGTAAAAAATGGCCCTCCCCCCCGCCATGTGCAGGAGACAAACTATGGCCACACCCACCATGGCCACGCACCTGTCAAGCCGGGGACAAGAACCCTTTGGCTAACATGGGGGCCATGGCTCCGCTCAAAAACCAGGGCCTCGCAAGCGGCCTGCAAGGGGAACATGGGTGCAGCTCCATTTGTGTGGCTGGTGGGTGCTTGCCCCATTTGGAACCATCCCGCCACTGGTCCGCCAAGCTGGAAAGATGGGCGGCCACTGGCTAGATGCGCCTTCCCTCTGCTTTCGCCTACTCATCAGTGACCGTCTGGAGGGCCCTGGTAGCCACAGCCTGGACGTTGACCCACAGGCCCCGGCGCTTGGCTCGGGCTTCTGACTGGGAGTTTCTGAAGCCGCAGCCAGAGCCTCAGGAGGCCAGGGCGGGCGATGCCTCGAAGGCTGGCCTTCTGCTAACTGACCCTCCTTTCTTCCGTTTCAGAGGCG
>JAGDQI010000276.1:550998-585578 GCA_023653725.1 Bungarus multicinctus
CATAACGTCCCACCAGATCGTCTGGTCCCCTCATATTTTACACCCCCAGCGGTCTCAAAACGGCTGGCAGGCTGATTCAACGCCCCTGAGCCTGGTGTGATTTGCACTCCAAATTGCCGGCAGCTGGCTGATCAGACTTCATTGCCTTACGCAACTAACCCCATGTGTGCTGACCATTGTGGGTTCTGAAAGCTAACACAATTGTTGCTAGGCCGAGTTTTGTTGAAAAAATATTGTGAATATTGGGGTAAAGTGAATATTATTAGACACATTGGTAATAGCAGTAAATAAGTGAGTAAAATTAAGGAAGTTTTAAGAAAACATGTGAAAGTGAGGAAGGCAGGTCGTTTTGTACTTAACAAAATACAAAAGAGAACATGCACCAGATTATTGGCCAAATGTGATTGGCCACACACGGCTTTGTCTTGGTGTAAATACCGTCATATTTAACAATTTGCATATGCATATTATCTTTCATTACATCACCATCAGTCAGATAGACTGGATTGGGCAGTTTTTGATTCCCCATGACTCTTTAAAAGGTTGCTTCAGAAGAGAAATAATATAGTTGTTATAGATACCATTATAATTATCACAGACTATCATGAATGTGCTTTGATCAAGATGGTTACAACCTATTTCAAATGTTCAATTTAACTCTTCCTTGCATTCACTGGGCTTTCTCAGGCTCTGATTTGTGCTCACCCTTTTAAGGTATGGTCATATTGCTTGGCTAGAGAATACCAGGGATACACCCTGTATCTTTCAATTGATTTCTATAACATTTTCTATTTCTTGGTGTGGACCTCGAAAATTTGAACGGATCTAGTGAAATGTTGGAGATAGAGAAATTTGCAAGTCATTTAAATATTTGTAAGAAGAATTACTTTCCATCTAAAATAGTTGGTAATGGTCATAGATGAAACCCATAGTTTCTGCAATTTTTGCTCAAATAAAAGGTTCAATTGCAACCTCCCAGGTAAAATATAGGCAGAGCAAGAGATGATGGACTTTTCCACATATACGGTAGTAGGGGTACTAAAATAGACATAATATTTTTACCGATAGATTAACCAAGTTTTAAAACCTATGAACCAACTCGGATTGTTGACACTTTCTTTTAAAGAAATTCTGAAAGAAGCACTGCAAGAAGTTACCAGTTTTTTGTAGTGAAGTATGAAAATATGTTCTTCATATCCTTAATGAGGGGGTAAAAAAGCCTAAACTCAAATAAAATAGCGTCACAAATGCTAAAATTAAAAATATCTTCGACAATCTGTGCCACTTGTTAATCCTGAATCTGCAGAAAAGTAAATGCCAGGGAGGCCGCCTGTTACCTGACTCTCTGTATATAGAAGCCTTTTTTAAAAAAAATTGAAGATCTGCATAATCTATATTACCTTTAATATTTTCTGGGTCAGGGATGGTCATTCATATTGAGGTAAGTTCACACGAAACATTGCTCGTGATTGCTTCGAGACTTGCCGTATCATTAGAACCATGCTGTCCAACATGTTCTCTAATTAAAAATACCAGGAAAGAATTAATTACAAGCTGATTATGATTTTACCCATCATTTGGGGGATCCGGGGTCAGGGTGGTCCATGGCCACAAGATTGAGAAACAGAGAAACCTGGGGGAGTTACATGGACCAGTTAAACACTTTTATTGGTCATTATCTTTGGCAACACACAAAGTTCCTTTAGCCGGTTAGTCTTGGCACCAGCTGTCAGATTTTTATCTTTCTTAATATTATTTTCCTATTTACTTCACATGTTAACCCACCCAGATTGTGTTTGCAAATAAAATACTTAAAAAAATTAGGCTCCTGTGTTTGGACATTTCCTGTCATGAAAGAAGAGGTTGCATCTGAATTTATCAGAAAATGGTGCTAGCTGGATTTGTTGCAAACTCTGTGGGAACTTACAGATTTTTTACAGTTTTAGATATAATTTTCTCACTAATTATAAAGAAACTAATATCTCTTCAAATATGTAAAACAACAGGACTTCTATCTTAGAAGAAAGGAAGAACCAGCCACGTTTCCATTTGTGAAAATGGAATTAACTCTTAAAGTTAAAGTGGTTTCCCAAGCAGCCTTGAGGGATATCAGCGTTTGGGCAATTAAAATTGTCTTTCTGTTGCCTTCTAGATAACAAGAGGACTGAAAATCTTCTCAACCATATAAATGCAGCAGATTGTTAAGAGGAAAAGTGAATTCTCCACCTTTCCCTTAGAATGGAAAAGTTTTGGGGGTCTAACTTTTTGTGCCTTAATTAATTACCACTTGTCTTCTTTTTTTATCAATGATGGAGCGGCAGGCCATGATTGGTATTAAATTTCCTCATGAATCTCTGTATATTTAGGTTGGTACAGACAGTGCAACATTATGTTCCTTACCGTAAAACCTGGACTTGGGGGTTTTATTCAAAACTACAAACCAGATATTATCCAGCATTTCAGAAGGCGGGGTTACCGCTTAAAGCACAAATTTGGCAGGTTGGGGGTTGTCTTATACAGGAATATGTTTGATACATACTTTTCTTTCTGCCAAATTCTTTTTTCAGGTTTGTCTGAGATATTAAATGAATAAATTAGGTTAAAAAAGGATTGCATTTTTGAAACTTGGCAACTTTAAGAGATGGGTGCTTTAATCCCCGAGTTCCCCAGCCAGCATGTGACTAGGTTTATTCTGGAAGTTTGAAGTCATTGATATTAAAATTGCTAGTCGGGATTGGTAGGGAAATTTAAAAAAAACATTATGCTAGAAGACTGCATTGGGATCTTGGGGAGTGGGAGATCTGGTTTTGATCCTTTCTTATCTCTGAAGCTCGTACTGATTAATTAGGAAGCAATCAGGATCTTGATTTGACCTACATCACAGGATTATTATGAGGATAAATGAAACAGCACAGAAAGCTGTTGCAAGGATTGTATGCGGCATTCACCAATAAAAGTAGCTACAATTTCTAAATCAAGTCAGATAGAGGCCCTGTATTAGTTTCTTGCAAATTATTCTTTTTTTCAGCTGTTATTCTCCCAAGAAGCAATGTTTTCTCAAAAATAGAGATTTGTTCTTTTTTTTTTTTCCCTAGTGGGGCATATGGTAACCCCCAGCACTTTGTAAATATTGAATGGTGTTATCATTTCTAGTTCAGCTTATTAGAAAATAATTTTTTAAAAAAACTGCTGAAGACTTGTTGCATTTCTGTGTTGCTGTTATATTTATTAATAGCTGGGGCATTAATCTTGCCACTCTTAAGTTGATTTCCCCTTCCTGACCAAATTTATTGGGGATTGAAAGGGTCATATCTGTTTCCTTCAACTGCTTTTTATTAATACTTAAGATGTTTTATCTCAAAATACTGTTAGGAAATATTCAAATTTGAGAGTTCAGAGACAGGGTTGGAAGGGTATCAAGCAATACTTTTGGATGCTTAGCCATTTTATTATATCTGGGTCTTGAGTGCATTTCCCTTCCTTTTCTATATAGTTTGAAGATAGTTTGGAGCTCTCCGTCAGGGAGGAGAAGATGAAGTGAAGCTTGATATTTTTTTCTTCTATGAAGAGGATGACCATATGGTGGAATGGAGGAACCAGGCCAAATCGGGCAAGAAATTTAGTATGACTCAGAGTTGGTGTTTGTAGAGGGGAAATCTTACTAAAGAACTATCTGTTTTCATAGCTTACTATCCAGCAAATAATTGCTTCTACTGTATTGGGTTTTAAGGTTTTTGGAGAACATTGGCCTGGTTGTTGAAAAAAAATGAGGACATTAGCTCACATTTATCAGCCCCAGATATTTAGCTTCTTTACAGTATCTCCTGCAGGTACTTTGCAGAACCTGCCATGACATGTTAGACGTCCATTTCTGAATACAATTCAAATGCTGGCAGGAAACTAAATATCGGCAAGAATTCCAACTGGCTTTGCATCTGGAAATTTTAGTTATTGTCTCCCACATTAGCTTTTTGGAATCCTCAAAGGCCCCACTAACCCACTTTTTGGAATCAAGGAGGAATGGTGAATAGCAATGAGTGCTTCTTATTAATTATTCCCCTTACTTCTACTTAGGAACGTTCATCTGCTTCTGAACTGTTTTTTTTTAAATTAAGCTTAAAATTTTTCTATATTGGAATATTTCAGATTATCATCAGTCTATCTAGGACTACTGTTCTTGTTTAACTATCAGCTGTGTTTATTGCTTAGTTGTTTGTCCTTGTTGTATTAGTAGGATGGTTGTTGGATCAATTTACTGTATTAGAATAGGGAATATTTTTGAATGATGTAATCCACTCTGAGTAACTAAACTGGGAAGGGAAATAAGTTATCTGAATAAATTAAGTTGAGGAAATGGGAAAGAAAAAGGCCAGTCGTTTAACCAGAGATTGTTGGTACTAAGCTTGATTTATTCTACAGTATACAGGTGAAATTCAAAAAATTAGAATATCGTGCAAAAGTTCATTTATTTCTGTAATGCAACTTAAAAGGTGAAACCTAGTATATGAGATAGACTCATTACATGCAAAGCAAGATAGTTCAAGCTGTGATGTGTCATAATTGAGATGATTATAGCTTACAGCTCATGAAAACCCCAAATCCACAATCTCAGAAAATTAGAATATTGTGAAAAGGTTCAATATTCTAGGCTCAAAGTGTCCCACTCTAATCAGCTAATTAAGCCATAATACCTGCAAAGGGTTCCTGAGCCTTTAAATGGTCTCTCAGTCTGGTTCAGTAGGAATCACAATCATGGGAAAGACTGCTGACCTGACAGCTGTGCAGAAAAACATCATTGACACCCTCCATAAGGAGGGACAGCCTCAAAAGGTAATTGCAAAAGAAATTGGGTGTTCCCAAAGTGCTGTATCAAAGCATATTAATAGAAAATTATGTGGAAGGGAAAAGTGTGGAAGAAAAAGGTGCACAAGCAGCAGGGATGACTGCAGCCTGGAGAGGATTGTCAGGAAAAGGCCATTCAAATCCATTCTGAAGTGTTGGGGACTTTTACAAGACTGAGGTTGGAGTCAGTGCATCAAGAGCCACCACACACAGACGGATCCTGGACATGGGCTTCAAATGTCGTATTCCTCTTGTCAAACTGCTCCTGAACAACAAACAACGTCAGAAGCTGGGCTGGGCTGAAGAAAAACAGACCTGGTCTGTTGCTCAGTGGTCCAAAGTCCTCTTTTCTGATATGAGCAAGTTTTGCATCTCATTTGGAAACCAAGGACCCAGAGTCTGGAGTCTGGAGGAAGAACGGAGAGGCACACACTGCAAGATGCTTGAAGTCCCGGGTGAAGTTTCCACAGTCTGTGTTGATTTGGGGAGCCATGTCATCTGCTGGTGTTGGTCCACTGTGCTTCATTAAGTCCAGGGTCAACGTAGCCGTCTACCAGGAGATTTTGGAGCACTTCATGCTTCCTTCCGCAGATGAGCTTTATGGGGATACTGACTTCATTTTCCAGCAGGACTTGGCACCTGCCCACACTGCCAAAAGCAGCAAAACCTGGTTCAATGACCGTGGGATTACTGTGCTTGATTGGCCAGCAAACTTGCCTGACCTGAACCCCATAGAGAATCTATGGGGCATTGCCAAGAGAAAGATGAGAGACATGAGACCAAACAATGCAGAAGAGCTGAAGGATGCTATTGAACCATCCTGGTCTTCCATAACACCTCAGCAGTGCCACAGGCTGATAGCTTCCATGCCATGTCGCATGGAAGCAGTAATTGCTGCAAAAGGGGCCCAAACCAAGTACTGAGTACATATGCATGCTTATACTTTTCAGAGGTCCGATATTGTTCTATGTACAATGCTTGTTTTATTGATTGCATGTATATTCTAATTTTCTGAGATTGGGGATTTGGGGTTTTCATGAGCTGTAAGCTATAATCATCTCAATTATGACACATCACGGCTTGAACTATCTTGCTTTGCATGTCATGAGTCTATCTCATATATTAGTTTCACTTTTTAAGTTGCATTACTGAAATAAATGAACTTTTGCACGATATTCTAATTTTTCGAGTTTCACCTGTAGAGATCACATTATAGGGAAAATGGATGTTCTTTGGATCAATACAAAAGTTTTTACAAAGAATGAGTGGAATTTCTGGAGCACCATGTTATTTCCTATTCCTTTGGCCAAAAATGTGATTGATTGTATCTTGTTTCAAGTTTGATCATTAGTGAAGAATTTTGTTTCTGTCTGGTTAATCAATTCAGTCTGCAAAGCAGATACTTGGACAATTTGTAAAAAATGTTAGTTTAAAAACACTTTGAGAAGCAGGTTAAAGAAATGGGTGTTCTGAAATTCAAATGTTTATGTTTATTAACAACATAAATGTCTCTAATTCTCATGATTATGCACTTCAAAATGCCTGCTTAAAGGTTAAAAAGGAGAAGAATTTATTTCCTTGGGACTTGGAGAGTTTGAAGATTGCATTTCGGTGCTGTAAATAGCTCTGATCTGTCATTATAACTCAGCAGAATTAGAATAAATTGTTCAACAACTTTCCATAATAATTTAATATAATAATATATCACCAGCAGAAACTAAGTTTGCATACTGCTTATATCCAATCTGCCACATAATAATCTAAGAACATAACCTACTTCTCATTGGTAGCATTTTACCTACACTGTCTTATCTTTCTTCCGTTTTGCAGGTACCTCTTTCCCAAATTTACCCTATGCTGGACTGAGTTTCTAGAACTTAAGGTACATGTGCCATGTGAAACCCTCCACTATATTGAAGCCAATTATGGTAAAGACTGGAAGGTTCCTGTCAAAGTGTGGGATTGGAAAAATTCACCCCCCAATGTCCAGCCTAATGGAATCTGGCCGATCAATGAATGGGAAGAAGTAATTCAGCTCTACTGATTTATTTGTAAGATGCTGGCATCAGAAGAATATTTGTTGACAGTTACATCATGTCTCACCTTGGAATCATCAGCATTGGGATGTTTCATGGATTTGCCACTGTTTTGATGGTACAATGCTTGTGGAAATTGGTGCACTGCGTCATGGCTGGGTCGGAATTTGAATTTGAAAGAGCTGCTGCAGCAGAATCTATGAAATGTTAGCCTCAGGAGACACAAAGCTAAGAATTACCTGCGGCTGATCAAACATAGACACTACCTGAATAGCTGGAAGCAATCAGATGATGCAGCAGGCCTCCAAGCCCCCATACCTGGTGAGGAGAGCAGAAAACAAAAGTACAGACTTCAGTGAGTCTTCTTGTCAAGCAAGGGAGTAAATTTCTTGATCAAAGGCAGCTGGCTGCAGCCTTACAAGGCAACTCATTATCCCTCATTGGAATAAACTGTCTGATCTCCAGCTTTTGCGTGATGTTTGTGTAAAATTCCACTCTTGAAATTCTCACTTTTGGATTGGCTGACCACATTGACCTGGCTCTTGGAACTCTGGACTGGAGTTTGACTATTCTTCTGTCTGCTCGTGTTCAAGTAAACCTATTCAGGCAAGCTTCTTTCAGAGGCCTATTTCTGTTTGCATTCCTTGTCTGTTGTTATTTCCTCAACTTTAAGTAAATTGCTAATTTCTGTAACAACTGTGTGTTGGGAGTGTATAATTGAAACCAGAAACAAGACACACTGCTTCAGGAGTTTATGCAGTTGAGGATGGAAGAATTAAAAAAAAAATTGTATTTATGTATGCTTGTATGTATATATGAAAATGAACAGTAGTGGCTATTTGGATATTGTGTTAATGGCAAACATGCTTACAGTAAGGAAGCAACATTAGAAAAATTGGGCAGAGAAGATATCCTGGCAGGTCATTATAAAAAACTTTGTCAAAAGGGGAAAACCATACAGGCAATCCTCACCGGCTATCCACAATTGGTCATTAAACATGAGGGCAAATGGTAAATGACCATGCCAACTTACAACATCAGTTCTGGCTGCAGTCATTAAATGAATTGTGTCTGCTTATTAAGTACGACATCATGTGACTGCAATTTCCAGTTTCCTTTTGGCATCCCTATTGAAGTTGCTTGTTGCAGTGTTTGTATTGTAATAAATAGAGGGTTAGAGTTAGTTAATTAAGGAGATTGAAATTGAAGAAAAGTATCCAGCAAATGAATTGTTGAATGAAACAGAACTAAACCTGTGAAAGTGTTTTCATAGTACATAATACTTATATGTGACGAACTGCTTCCTAAGGGCAGTTCTAGCTACAGGCAGTTCTCGACTTATGACCATTTGTTCAACAACCATTAGAAGTTACAATAGTGCTGAATAATGGTGCTTTTGTGGATAGAAAATGTGAGTATATTTTCCAGTGCTCACAAATGCACTATTTATATATAATATAAACAATATGTATTATTTATAACATATAGGAAAATTGATTAAGAATTAATACACATCTTTGACTAAAATAGTATTTAAAATATAAAGTATTACAAGGCAACTAACTTATTACAGATAAATCTAACTTATTGACAAATGTGTTTTCCTGTTTTGTGCTAGGCACAATCTTCTTATACATTAGTGTCATCAGATTAAGTCTGGCCCTGGTTATCATATGGACAAATGTCCTCCATTTTGACCAATCCCTAGTGGCAATCTCAAAGTTTCGTATGGACTTTTCAGTTATCGCTGATCATTTCATCCACTTTATCCATTGTCTTTACCTCCTTCAACTTCCCTCAGCCTGCCATGGGTATGTATTTTAGTTGTGTTTAAATCCCAGTGAAATCAGGGGAAAGATAATCTCTAGATCAAACTTGGCAACTTTAAGACTTGTGGACTTCAACTCGCAGAATTCCTCAGCCAACAATTCTGGGAGTTGAAGTCCACAAGTTTTTAAAGTTGCCAAGTTTGGAGACCCGCTGCTGTAGACCGCATGGTCAGGACATCACTTAAACCTTGATTGAGGTCTCCAGTCAAATGGACTTCTTCAGGTGCAGAAAGTCGAAATGCATCTGCCTGGATGAGGCTCTTGCAAGAATATTTCAGTTCAGGTACACTTCCAAAGCTTTGTACAGTTCTACAAATTTTAACTGTCCTATCCGGATTGTGGTCAAGATTCCAAAGTCCTTGCTATATTTGCCAGTGTACACTTTTGACTTGTTCAATCTGTTTACTCATTGCAAAGTTAGTTAATGTAACCTGTGACTTTTAAAAAATCAGGGTAGCACCTACCAAATGTTTCTTTGCAATAAATGTCTGAAAACAAAATTATTGTATTTACTGAGAATTATCAAAGAGACCAATGTTTATTAGATGAAAATATTTATAATGGATAGTTTGTGCTAAATGTTACACTTGTATTTTGAGGTTCTCTTATTGGAAAAGCTGCTATTTACCCAGGCAGGCTAATAGCTAACTATGAATGGGCAAAATCTTGAATTAGACCTGATAGCTGGGAATACAATTGCAAAGTGATACAGTTTTAGTGCAAACAGAAAAACAATCAGAAAAACAATTTATCTATGCCTTAACAGAACCTGAGCTACTCTGACTGCTCAGGAAACATACTTTGGTGTCTTGGAGGATAACATAAATGGAAATGTCACCTGTAGTGTCGCTAGATTGGCATGATAATTCATGCACAATGATCAAAAAAGAAATTGAAAATAAAATTGCAAATACAGGTAGTCCTCCACTTATGACCACAATTAAGCCCAAAATTGATTTTGCTAAGTGAGAAATTTGTTAAGTGACTTTCCTTGTCACATTTGTTAAGTGAATCGCTGCACCATTGTTAAGTGAATCTGGCTTTCCCCATTGACTTTGCTTGACAGGAGGTCACAAAAGGGGATCACTGCAACAGTCACAAATATGGACCAGTTGTCAAGCATTCGAATGTATATCACATGACCACAATGTATATCACATGCTGCAATGGTCATTAATGTGAAAAATGGTCATAAGTCACTTTTTTCAGTGCTGTTGTAACTTCAAAAGGTCACTAAATGAACTCTTCTAAGTCGGAGGATTACCTGTATAGTAAATATGGTGTAATAGCATTTGGAAAAAAAAAATTCAAACCCTGATCAGCACAGCCTTTTGCAGATGTGGAAAAGGTGCCAAAATGGAACTCTCCTTTGAAGAGAACCATAGCAATCAGGTTTTTATAATTTAAAGCAAAAGCAGATATAGAGCAACGCCTATGAAGAATATGAAAATATAAGGAGCAGAATTCAAGGATTGGGGTTAAATGTTTCGTTTTCTTCCGTCTCTATACTTCCTCAACCATTGACTCTAAATGCAGGGAGATTCAGCACTGATAAAAGAAGGAACTTCTTTGTATAACACACATTGTATCATATTTTGTCAATTTAGATTATTTTAAAAATGGACTGGAGAAATTGTTCAAGTATCTGGCTCTAGGCACTATGACTATATGGTGGCTATATGGTGCTTCTGGGATCTCATACTTTTAAGTATCATATGGTGTTTCTGGGATCACGTATTTTATCTGTTGGAGAGCAGAAATGGGAGAACCTGTTGTCTTCGTTTGGTTGTGAACTTCCCATATGTATCTAGTTTGCTACTGTGCTGGGCTATTTGGGATGATGATCTCATATATTCTTATGAGTTGAATACATCTGCAGGCAACCTCTTTGCTTATCTCTGTGTGAACAAGCTGGAAATTGCAGTTCACCACAGCGTCCTGTAGTAATTGAATGGAATACTATTATAAATGACTTCTGGAAGACGTCATTGACAAATCACTTTTGCACTGTGTCATGAACAAATAATTGATCCATCTTGGTCAGTATTTCTCAACCCTGGCAACCTAAAGATGTGTGAACTTCAACTTCCAGAATTCCCCAATCAGCATAGCCACACATCTTCAAGCTGCCAAATTGAGAAACACTTAATCCAGATAGTCATCAGGAAGGAGCTGATCTCGGCTTAAGGGATTTTTTAGATTGAAGATTCAAACTATGCAAGTTTGCTAGTGTCTTCTGCATCTTGATTATCTTGACAATGGGTTTCACATTATGACGGAAACTAGTATCTGAAACCATATCTTAAAATCAATGGACCTCTCCTCTCCCCAGCACAAACACCTTACCCAGGCTTCAATTTTAATTCAGTTTGTGAGAAGCAGAAATGTAGCTCTCCTTCATTGCACGGGATCCGAACAGGAGAAACATTCTGATTCATTCTTTCTCAGGGATTAAATAACTTGCTGAACTTCCTTCATTGGCATTAGAAGCCCACCACTTGAATAAATCATCCTACCTGAGACCTTAACACCTACTGAGAAAATGTTGCCTTGCTTGGCAAGAAATTGGCCAGAGTGGAAAAATATGGATGCAATTGACAAGCATTAAAACTATCTTAAACTGCTATTCCTGGAAAGCTGGAGGAGATTCCATACTACAATGACCACAATCTTTTTGAAATTCTTTCAACATAACTGGAATCATTGATTAGTACCTGGTTTTCTCTCTCTCCCCCTCCCTCTCTTTCTCTCTCCCCCTCCCTCCCTCCCTCACCCCCTTCTCTCCATCGTAATTAAACTGAAGAGTTCTTTCCCCAGGCATGTTTCTCCTCACCCTCCAGCTCCCTCTTTCTGCTTCATAATGATGCTTTAAGTGGCACTTGCCCCAGCCCTATTAACTTCTTTCCCGCTCTCATGCTTGCTTCAGAAACAGCCTTTCTCTCTTCCCTCTAAATTAGCCAATTAATGCGGCGTTTGGCCTTTCAAGCAGCCTGGGAAGTCAAGGTCGCTTCAGTGTCGCTGCCGGTGCCATCCAACTCCGTTTGACTTTTGTAGCCACTCATCGCAAACTAACCTTGCGCCCCATTTAAGCGTGAGGCTGTCCGTGTCAGCAGCGCTTCCGTTCCTGGAGCAGTTTCTTGGGGTGAGGGTGGGGGGGAAAGCTCCCTTATTTCCTCCCTGTTTCTTGAGCGGTATCTTTGGGATGAAAAGCTTCCCTGTTTACATTTCTGATGCTTGTAATCAGCCTCAATTGTGCGCTTTGTTCATGTGTTGGTAACGGCGTCCTCCAGCTGCCGGGTTCAGGGAGTTCTGAGCAAACATTGGAGACCCTCATAAAAGGGAATCCTAGAAACAAAAGTCCAGTCTGCACTGTTGCTTCCAAGGATTGCTGCCAGCGGGTTCAGGTCTGATCCCACAGCAGATCAGATCTACAAGGCCAGGTTTCCTGGGGAATTCCTTTTCCTCGCAGCCCAATTCTCATTCTCTTTAGGGAATCTTTGAAAAGCACGAAAAGAACAAAAACTTGCAGCCAGGCAGCTAGTATTGTTGTTACCGGGAAACATTCATATATATAACTTTCACAGGACAGGATCTAATAATGTGGAACTGGTTGCTTTCTGAGATACATTGAGAATCATTGGGTTTCAAATCGGTGTCAACTACTGTATTAAATAATCACGCAGACAGATTTTCTGCAGGATGTTCTGCCCCGACTGTGATCCGGAGGTGGTATTCAAGCAGGTTCTGTTCTGGAGAACCGGTAGTGGAAATTTTGAGTAATTCAGAGAACCAGCAAATACCACCTCTGACTGGCCATGCCCCCATCTCTTCTCTGCCTCCCGAGTCCCAGCTGATCGGATGGGTCTTCTTTTGTTGCCCTGCACAGGAGAACGGAACTGGAAAGCAGGTTAGTGGGGTGGGGAGGGAAGGGGGATTTTGCAGTATCCTTCCCCTGCCATGCCCACTAAGCCACACCCACCAAGCCACACCACGCCCACCAAACCACGGCTACAGAACCGGTAGTAAAAAAAATTTGAATCCCTCCACTGGTGTGGTCCTTCATCTTTGGTGCATCGTGTACCTCGCTGCTGGTCATCCTATTCTCTTTCCTTCCACTGACATAGAGAGTATAATAAAATGCAGGATGCCTATATTCTTGACAAACATATATTTGTTAATTCCCTAACCTACAAAAGCTGTATTCTGCCTATACTAGGGGTGGGATTCTACCAGTTTGCACCTATTCGCTAGAACTGGTTATTAACATTCTAAGCAGTTCAGAGAACCGGTTGTTAGAAGAAATTACTGGCCTAATCCTGTAAGGAAGGCAGGAAAGAAACATTCTGGTGTTGTTTACAGAAACTGCCTCTCTGTTAACCCTTATTACATTCTTGGCAGGACTAGACTTCCTGTCTCTGCAACTTTTCTGGAGTTTTTCCCCCTCCTTTGCTGGTACTTTGCTTATGTGGAGTGATCATTCAAAGTTACAATGGCCCTGAAAAAAGTGACGTGACCATTTTTCACACTTACGACTGTTATAGCATCCCCACAGTCATGAGAGGCCAGACGAGGAGATGCGTGCCTCGATGTGAGTGATATTGAGTTGGCCACACGCAGCCAATAACATCACCACCAAGCCATGTCCACCCAGTCACATGCCCACCAAGCCATGCCCACCAACTAAGCCATGCCCACAGAACCGGTTGTTAAAAATTTTGAATCCCACCCCTGGCCTATATCAAGGCCTTTCTTCACTAGCACCAACAAACAGGTTTTGGCAACATACCTTGTCTGCAGAGAGGGTATTCAGCAGGTTCTTACCAGTTCTGGAGAATCGGTAGCGGAAATTATGAGTAGTTCAGACAATCGGCAAATCCCACCTCTAACTGGAGATTTTAGAGTATCCTTCCCCTGCCACACCCATCAAGCCACACCCACAGAACCGGTAGTAAAAAAAATTGAATCCCACCACTGATTTTCTGCCATCTCATCCCAAGCTCATAAGTAAATTATAGATAGAAGAACTTTATTGTCATTGTACAAGTACAATAACAATCTTAGGTTGTCCTTCAGTGAACCAAGGATAAAATAATATCCACCCCCTCTATTAAACTGATATTATCCAATGAATGTAATTAGACCCACAGAAAGGGATCGAAACCAGCTTTGGGGTTCGAAATTTATCGTGCCAAAATACAGAAGCTTTCTGTTGATCTAAAGCTAGCACAGTCTTGGGGAAGGATTTTAGGAGCAGTTCTTCCAGGTTCAAATTCTTACCCAGCTCTCTGGAAAAGGCTCTAAAGTTGGGAAAGATGAAAGCAAAGAAAAACTGCAGAAAGGGAAAAATCGAACAAGATACAATAAAAGAATATAAAGCAACAGAAATGGAATAAAAGACAACTACAAAAAAAGGGGGGGGGGAGAGAAAAGAAGAAATTTCATAATCCTTTCTTATAAGGGAGCCAGTTTGATTTAGTGGTTAAGGCACCAGGCTGTAAACCAAAGGATAGATATTTTAACTAAGGTAGAAAGATTGACTACCTTGTATTCTGGGCTTGCGTCACTGCAATGTGGACGTAAGCAGCAGTCTTCAATATTTTGCTAAGCAACAGAAAGTTGTTAGACAGGGTTCAAAAAGGACATAAAAATCAACACCCACCTTGATAGGTTTGTAGAGTGCAAATAGTATTCTTTATTCTTACAGTTTTTCCTTTTTTTTGTCTGAAAGTGCATTTAATTATTAAAAAAATACACATTGCTCTCGTTCTTTCTTTCATCACACCCCCCTCCTTTAATTTCTTAAGGTATTTTAATGGCTACTTTAGGGCTTAAAGATACATCGTTTTGGGGAAGTGACTCTTTCAAACTTCTTTTAATAGGCTTCCTTAATCTGTTAATACCTTAGCTTATCTCTGCAAAATAAAAACAGCAGCACTGAGAAGGAATGGCTCTTTACCTCTTGTGGCATTCCAACAAGTCCTCAATTTTACTTCCCTGTGGAGCCACTCACTTCTACCTGTAGTAAACCTCGAGAGTCCTCTTGACCTAAGGCCCTAAGAATGACCTTCTCAAGTTAGGAATTGCATGATAAACTCAGCTTGGCACGACACGTAGGCAAATAGTTACAGAAACTAGCTGACTACAAAATATCTTGTTAATAGATAATCACTCTATCTTAGCACACAACAGTGGTCGCATCCTGCCATGGCGCCATTAGAATTATACTTCCTTGCTCCTCTTCACATATGTCTCGCTTCCCCCCACCCTGATAAAACTGCAAAATAAAAGAGGGTGGTGCGTTGCAATCGGGGGATTTCTTCATCTACCCCGGGCACAACGTGCTCTCTCACCTTGAGAAACTATGGTGTCTGTGTCAATTATTGATTCTAGTACTTAAGTACTCACCCTCGCGAGGGTCCCTCTAAATTTCACCCCTGCGGGGGCTCTACGGGCTGATCAGAGAACCTAAGGACAACGAGCAAACCGCGACAACGCGACAACTGGGGGCTCGTCCGGGATCTCTCCCTTCTTCAGCTCCACGGCGTGACTTCTGTCTAGAGGTGCGCTGCCTTCACTCCCGTTGCTACGCACCTGGCAAAGGCTCTGTACAATCGTAAGTAATGGGCTCCTCACTCTCCAAAGTTTCGTCAGTTCATAGGGACGAACTTTCCCAATTAGTGAAGAAGGCTAATTATTTGCAGAAAATTAACGGCACCACTGTATATACCTTGTCTAGAAAATCTATCACCTCCTTCTTGCTTTACGTGGAACAGCACTGTCCTGCTTATCCGGCTGAGGGCACGCTGCATCGCACTTCGTGGGAACGCTTGGGAAAATATCTGTATGATGTCCCCAGAGCTCCACCAGACATTCTTATGTCCTGGCGTGCGATAATGGCTGCGCTCAATACTATCTACCCCTCCACCACTCTCCCTGAGTCTTTATCTCTTGCCTCTAAAACTGCTAAATCTCCTGCTGTTCGCTTTGATTCTTCTCCCCTACCTTACCAATCTGTCGCCTCTTCGGATGATATTCCTCAGCTTGCCTCTGCCCCTCCTTTTCACTCTGACACTCCGCACAATCGTCTGCAGCCCTCCTCTCCTTCTGTCTCTCCTATTCCTACTGATTCTCCATCCCCACATCCATTGGGGGGAAATATTACTGCTATCCTGGCTTCTCCTTCCTTCACCTTAGAATCTTGTGATATACCTTCTGCTTACCCTATGACTCTTGTTCCGGGAGCCCCTGGCGCTCCTGTTCATACCAACATAGAGCTAAGAGTGTTGAAAAATTTAAAAGAGGCTGTAAATATGTATGGACTGCAATCCACTTACACTCGTGGCTTGCTTGATTCTCTCGTGTCTGCTAACACTGTAATGCTGTTATATGATTGGAAGATGTTGTTTTCTATGCTTATGACTCCTGCCCAGTATGTTGTTTGGCAGTCTGAATATGAAAAATTAGTAGATGCTGAAATAAGACGAGGCCTCCCTAATCTGGTCATTGCTGATCACTTAAAGGGAACTGGATTATACTCCACCCTTATTCAGCAACAAACTTGCCCTCGCCGTGCCTTTGCAATCATTCATCTTTGTGCGATGAATGCCCTGAAACGTGTGGATGACTCAGACTCTAAATCCACACACACCTTTTTGAAGGTAGTGCAGGAGGTTGACGAGTCTTACTCTTCATTCGTTAACCGTTTGCAAACCGCTCTGGAACGCCTCGTGGCCAGTCTCGGGGTACTGCACCCTATGCTGCCAAGCCAAAAACTGTTTGCCCTCGTTGCAGAAAAGGTTTTCATTGTGCTTCCCAATGTCGCTCTAACCCTCCTCCTGCTCAGCAATCGGAAAACTAGGCATGGGGTCTTCAGCTAACCCCGCTACAAAGGTTGAAGCTTCTTTTTCCTCTTCTCTTTCCTTTTTACAACCTACTTCTTTCCCTGTACAGCTGACAGAGGACATCGTTTATGATGATCCTGGTTCGGTCTTCACTCTCCCTCTTTCTATCACTGTTCTGAAGCCACTTCCGCCTTCCTTGCCTGTTTTGCTCATACCTAACTCCTCCCTTACCATTGAAGGCGTAGTCGCTGCACCCTTTTTGTACGACTCCTCTTCTCTGAAAAATCTCTCTCTCGCTGCCATTGGTGACCGGTGCTTTTCCCTGAAAGCGGGAACGATTGTGGCTACTCTCATTCTTCTTCCGTCTCCTGAACCCCCTTCTTTGTTTGCTCTACAGCAATCTGTTCAAGCCTCCAAACCTATGTTAACCATATTGCTGAATGGCCAATCTTTTGCTGGCCTGATTGACACTGGAGCTGACGTCTCTGTCATTCGGTCCTCTGAGTGGCCATCCTCTTGGCCCCTTGCTGAAACAACTTCAGTACAAGGCGTCGGTGGAGCGCAGGCAGCAAAGGTTAGCTCACTTTGGCTTACTGCCTCTACGCCTCATTCCTCTGTGACTGCTTATCTTAAACCCTTTGTCCTTCCATTACATTGCAATTTGTGGGGCCGTGACCTGCTATCTCAACTCCACACTTCTCTCTACATACCTTGAATTATGGCTATTTCTCTTCTTTCTCTCACTCTGAAATCAAATATTCCTGTTTGGATTGATCAATGGCCTCTTACAAAAGAAAAATTAAACGCACTTCACACTCTCGTTCACCAGCAATTGGCAGAAGGTCATATTGAACCATCTACCAGCCCATATAACACACCAGTGTTTGTAATTAAAAAGAAAAGTGGCAAATGGCGCCTCCTACAGGATCTTCGTGTTCTGAACGCTATATTGCAACCTATGGGCCCATTGCAATGCGGCCTTCCTAATCCAAATTTAATTCCTGTAAAATTTGATCTCATAATCATTGACCTCAAAGATTGTTTTTTTCTCCATCCCGCTGATACCAGAGGACAGGATACTATTTGCCTTCACCGTTCCTGAGTTTAATAATTCTAAACCTACAGCTAGATATCAATGGAAAGTTCTTCCCCAAGGAATGCTCAATTCTCCTACGATGTGTCAATATTTTGTAAATAAAGCTTTACAACCCTATCGGGACAAATTTCCTGAATTTTTAGTGTATCATTACATGGATGACATCCTGATTGCAGCTGATGGTCCTAAAGGTACAGTATGTAAAACTTTTCCATGTCTTCTCTCTCTCCTTGCTCTTGCAGGACTGCATGTAGCACCAGAAAAGGTGCAGTCTCATTATCCGTTACAATATTTAGGACACAAGGTTTTAGCCTCCACAGCTTCACCTCACCTTCCTGTTCTCACACTCCCTCAACCTGCAACCTTGGTTCAGTTACAGCAATGCCTGGGCACGCTCAATTGGGCACGCCCATATCTTTCCATTTCAACTCATACTCTCTCGCCATTATTTCAAGCATTGGTCGGCCTTAAGTGTCCAGCAGATCTCATTTGGCTGAATGAGCAACAGCTTAATGCTCTTAAAGAAATCAACAGCGCCTTGCATACCCATTGGGTGGACCGCTCATTACACAATCATGCACTCTCATTGGCGCTTCTTCCCACACCCACACTCCTTACAGCAATCATCGTTCAAATCTCGACTTCAAAGAGGCTACACATTTTAGAGTGGATTCACCTTCCTCATACCCCAAAAGCATCAATCACCACAAGAGCTGCACAAATGGCTCTTCTTATAGAACGGGGGAGGAAAAGAGCTAGAGCCTTGATGGGTGTGGATATCTGCACGCTTTACACTCCCTGCAGACTAACACAATGGGAACCACTCTTCCAAAATTCTGATGCGTTACAAGATGCATTGGAAGGGTGGCAAGGGAATGTCTCCTGCCATCTACCACCAGACCCACGCATACAAGTGCTGAAAACAATTCCGCTCACTCTAGAGACTCCTTTAGTACAACAACCAGTGAAAGATTGTCTTACTGTATTCACTGATGGTTCTAAAACCATCGGGGCTTGTGTGTGGCAAACTGACAATCAATGGCATAAAAAACTTACCACACCACAACCTTCTGCTCAACAGGCTGAACTGTCTGCCTTCAATATGGCACTCACACTTTTTCCCAACCAGCCAATTAATGTAATATCTGATAGTCTGTATGTGGCACAATTGGCCTTGAATATATTTGATGCCTACATTTCTCCTGCAACCCCTTCTCCTTTAATGATGCTTTTTTTTACAGTTACAAGACCTATTGAAGGAAAGGAAAGAATCTCTGTTTGTGGCCCACATCAGAAGCCATCAGCATCTGCCCGGATTTCTTTCAGAAGGCAATCACATGGCAGATGAGGCCTGCAAGTTGCATTTGTTACCAATCCTGCAGAATAACACCTTAACAGCAGGAGAAAGTCATGCTTATTTTCATCAAAATAGAAAGGCTCTGGTGAGACAATTTGGAATTACTCATCAAGAAGCCGCGGCAATTGTTCAACAATGTCCTACATGTAGTCTGCAGGCACGAAGTGTCCCAGAAGGAGTAAATCCTAGAGGCACCGAGGCCTGTGACACATGGCAAATGGACGTTACTCAGTATCCATCCTTTGCGCCCTGGAAGTATATTCACGTGTCTGTAGACACTTATTCTGGGTTCATCATGGCCACACTGCAAAGGGGGGAGACTACTAAAAACACTATCAATCATTGCATTCGGACCTTTGTAACACTGGGATGTCCAAAAATTTTAAAAACAGACAATGGTCCTGCATACACGAGCTCCTCTTTCTCGGAGTTCTGTCATCATTGGTCCATTGTACACAAATTTGGAATTCCATTTAATAGCCAAGGCCAAGCTATTGTGGAAAGAGCAAATTTAACACTCAAAACGGCCCTTGATCGATACATGGGGAAAAAAGGCGTACGCCCCCCGAACCTCCCAGCGTTACAGAATGTGTTAAATGTATGTTTATATACCTTGAACTTTCTGAATCTTACTGGCTCTCCTTCTTCTACGGCTGCTTCTCGTCACTTTACCACACCTCCTGTCCCTACCTCCAGACCTCTTGTTTATTTCAGGCAACTTCCAGATCCGAAGTGGAAGGGACCTGTGCAACTGATCACTTGGGGCAAAGGATACGCTGCTGTTCAACTTCCTGATCGTGTTCTTTGGGTGCCTGCGCGCTGTGTTCGACCTTATCATGGGGAGGCTAAGGACAAGTGTTCCTCTCCTAGCCCTTCTGATTCTGATATCTCCTGTCTTTTCTCAGTTTCGGGCTGATCCTGCTGTTATCTTCGCCCCTCCGTTCACACGCGTTACCTTTACCTTTAAAGACATCTCTCTTTCCGCCTGTAATTATGCCTTTCAACATCAAGGCCGTGCCTTGCGTCCCTCACCTCACGTTTCTCTTCTGTATGGCTACCAACCCTGTCGGGTCTACCTACATGTCTATGTCACTGCGAATACGGTGGGACCTTATTCCTGCTTAGGCTTTCTTGCTTCCCGTCAATCCTTCAATCATACAGTTTATCTCTTTTCCATTTTCTCTGTAACTCGCCCCCCACTATCCTCTATGTTTCTTTCTTGGCTCCTTTTGTCTCAATCTTCTCCTCAATCTTTTTCCCATACCCTGGTGCGCCACTTCTCCTGCTGCCAACCTCCCTGTGATACCACCAGCTGCCTATGGGATACACCTGGCTCCCATCTCCCTGACCGCTATCCTGGTTCCTGGTCACCGCTCCATGGACAACGAATTCGTAGACAGCTTCTCGAGTCCTCTCCACATCCTAAATTCAACTCCTTGATTCACACGCACCGTTACAACAATGAGGGAGCACTACATCTTCGCTCTCAGGCCCTCTCCTGTTACCAGAGGTCTCCAATCCAGAAAAAGGGAATCATCTGGCGCTGGTTTTTCAACAATACCATACATCTACAAGACTCACCCAAATATACCATCAATTATCATTTTAGAGCAACTCATCTTTCAGTAACTGATCTGACCCTCTCAGACTTTGGTCTATACCAATGTGAAATTACAAAAATGGTACGAGGCTTTCCCACTTCTTCTCGGCTGACATTATCCCTACAACAAAAGTTTATCCCCCCCCAACGGAGGACACGAAGTGCACTCACCTCCCAAGATGCCAAACATTGCACCCCCTGCTTGCAAAAAACTCAACAGGGGCAGACCATCAGAACTACATTAATATATCACACTCATTTTATTTGCACCAAACCATCCACGCACACCTGTGTGTGGAATAGCACGACGTATAGTATTTGTGAAGATAACAACAAACAAACCTGTTATGACCCCACAGGCCCCACTCATCGCTACAACATCCTCATCACTGTCGGAGCCGGCTCATCGAAAAAGACACTGGTCAATCATGACTTTTATAATCCGAAGGTATCCCAATCGGTCACTTTTGATGCCTGCGAAGCCATGGACTATGGCACAAACGAATGCGGCTCACTTGTCTGGCGATGGACATATTCCAGCAACGAAAAGTACATCTGTGCCAGAACTTCAAATCAACACGACCCCTGTGGCAAAGGCACCTACTGCAATGAATGGAAATGTGTGGACTTTCAATCCAGAGGGCTCACAGTGCGACCCGACACCATACCCAAGAGGGATAACCTTAAAAAACTCTATATCACCCGTCTTAGAGTTCCCGATCCCAACTGTATGCAACATCAGTGCAATCCCATCAATCTCACGTTTCCAGTACCGGAAAATTGGCTTTCCTTCCAAACATGGAAAGGTACTGACAATGACTATGGCTTGGGTATTGATGGGACAGGAACCAACCCTTCAGTAGCCATCAAAATAATAGTAAGCAAAATTTCCATCGACTCAACCAGACACTCCTTATTTCATTCTGTTTATTCGGAATTGGCAAAATTGACTCACCTGACCGTACCACATGAGGTGCGCAACACCTTTGTACACCTTGCAGAGACTATTGCTAAATCATTGCAAGTTAAAAATTGCTTTGTGTGTGGGGGAACTACGATGGGGGAACAATGGCCGTGGCAGGCCCAGGAAATTAACATCACCCATGTCATAACTAATTGGTCCAACTTTGCTACCCTGTTTATTACCTATCTTTATTTCAATGATCAAATGTAGTTTAAATGCTATTGCCGAAGCTAAAGCTGCTGCGCAACTTAATCTCTTAATGCAAAATCATGTATATATGGCAATTCCAACTGAGGAGTGCAAAGCTCCGCTTTTGCACTTATGTTCCGATGACGACACTGATAACCTGCCCTTGAACGAGGTTGTGCAATCGGATCGGGATATCCCGGAGGGTATGTCCTTATCCAAGCACTATGATACTCCAAAGGAGAAAGGCTTATATTTTGAATCGGATATCGCGGCACCTTAAAAACAAAGAAAAGAGGACTTGTAGTAAACCTCGAGAGTCCTCTTGACCTAAGGCCCTAAGAATGACCTTCTCAAGTTAGGAATTGCATGATAAACTCAGCTTGGCACGACACGTAGGCAAATAGTTACAGAAACTAGCTGACTACAAAATATCTTGTTAATAGATAATCACTCTATCTTAGCACACAACAGTGGTCGCATCCTGCCATGGCGCCATTAGAATTATACTTCCTTGCTCCTCTTCACATATGTCTCGCTTCCCCCCACCCTGATAAAACTGCAAAATAAAAGAGGGTGGTGCGTTGCAATCGGGGGATTTCTTCATCTACCCCGGGCACAACGTGCTCTCTCACCTTGAGAAACTATGGTGTCTGTGTCAATTATTGATTCTAGTACTTAAGTACTCACCCTCGCGAGGGTCCCTCTAAATTTCACCCCTGCGGGGGCTCTACGGGCTGATCAGAGAACCTAAGGACAACGAGCAAACCGCGACAACGCAACATCTACCCTTCTCACTCTTGCTAGTAAATAAATAGAAATTATATAATTCCATACATCTATGATGCAAGCGAAAGCAACACAATTGTCTCTAAATGTTTTAGGTTCTAACTCCCGCCCATCTAGTTCATTACAATTAATGTTGGGACATTGATTTATGGGCGTCATGTTCAAAAATGTTTGAAGACCACCAGATTGGTTTTATTTTAGAGATTTCTCTGCAGAAAAGATGGTATTTGCTCCCTTGTGAAGCTTTGTGAACCGTAAGCAAGAATTTGGGGTTTTCTTCAAAGAAGTTACTTAAATTTGAACAACTGATTCAAACAATAGGCTGTAGCTGCAGGATTCGAAGCTTGTGTTCCCCCCACTCTCTTATCTCCCTCCCTCCTTCTGCTCAACAAACAGGCAGGTTAGTGCCTATATTACCTTGTGAGGTTCAGCTACAAGCAGATGATATGTGTTTATAGCAAAATTGGTGATGGCAACCATGTGTGTGAATGGATAATGAGTTCCAGCGATAAAGCCGTTGGCTGCGTATTTTATTCCATGGAGATTCTTAACAAATAATCTTTCTGCAATGTGAGCTGCTCTTATCAAGCCTAGGCAGATTGTCTGAAATCCTTATCTCCCTGGACCAGTTAGTTGGATTGATCCCCCTTTTACAATGAACAAGGAATGAAGAGCCCAGCGCAAACCCAGACTTTGCTCTCCTGAGCCCTCTTTCCTTCCACTCCATCTTCCCTTCTCGTCTCTTCTCCATCGCTTAGCAATTGCTACCATTGACTGAGAATCTGCTCAAACCCGGGGAGGGTTGGACTCCGATGTCTCTTCTCAGCCGTAGGAAAGCAAACCAAATGCTACTCAAACATTTGCATGGACAAGTTGTCCAGAAGGAATTAGGAGAAAGCAAGCAAGCAGCCCTATGAATGAGCCTAGATAAAGACAAAGGACTCGTTTGAATGGGAGTCTGCATCGATCAGAAATCAGAAGTTCTCCAAATTCCCTTTAAGGCTGAAGAGGATTTGCTTTTTCACTGCGCGCTAACGTAAGCTCCTTTTGTTCACGGATGCTGTTTGTCAGATGCAGGTGTTTTTGCGAGGAAGTCACCTCAAGCAACTGCGTTGGAGGAGCAAGAGAGGCCTCAAGTTGTTTGCTTGTTTTATTTTCTTGTTTTATTTTATTTTTTTTTAACTCCCAGAACGAGGCATGGTTGCAATTTTCTGTTTTAGATGCCAGAAGAGTTTGAGAGACTTTGATCCTGAATTCTAGCACTTTCCAGTACTTTGGGTTCAAAGGCAAAAGACACTCTGATGCACACAGACACACAAACATTGCCCATCTGCAACTTCTTATTTATTTGTGGAATTTATACAGCTGCCCATCTCACACTTGTGACTCTGGATGGCACACCTTGTTAAACACAAAGCTAAACAACCCATGTCATGAAAACAAAATCATGAAAATGAAACTAAAGTAGTTAAAAACTGTATCAAAACCAAAAGGGGAGAGGACATTCTAAACTCACACTCAAAGCAACCATTTAATGGGCTCCCCACATCCAAAGGATCTCCAGCCCAAATGCAACTTTTCTTGGGATCCCAAGGCAGCTGAAGACACAAGATTCCAGGAAAAAGTGCTGCTGCTTTAAGCAGTTGCAGACAAATGTCAAACACTACGACATCCCACTGTACTCCTCAACTGAATAACTCACCATTTGCAATTCTGCTTTAGGTGTAAAACTTCACAAGGAGCCCTAGAGAAAAGCCTCTAACAGTTGTTTATCTGAAAAGACACCAGATAAATTCAGATGCCAGAAGCAATAAGACCTTTCTAAACTTGTCTTCCGGGCTCATTTAAAACTGTCTTGTAACCTAATTTAAAACAAAAAAAACAAAAAACAAATTGCCCTCCAGGATCAGCTTCTGTTTCTCAGCTTAACAATTGACATTTTGTAAGCTCTTCTATGCTGGGGCTGCAGACTTCAGTGGATTAATTAATTAGGGTACCACTGTGGCTTGTTAGTTTTTGCTCTGTTGCTGCTGGTGCGCTTAACGGAATGAAAAAGTGGAACATCGCCTTCCAATCTGTAAGATCACATTGCTTCCTTCAATATTTTGTTTGTTAATTTTCTCGTTTACCATGATAGAATACCTCCCTGTGAACCATCCTTTGTACGGTGCAGTACAAGCATCTGGATTATTGTAGAATTTATCAATTAGGTATCGATGTATCAATTCAACCAGCTCTTTCTCATCCAAATTGAAAAGCCTTTGGTCTCCATTGGACTGTCAGTGCTCGTTCTTTAAGCTTTCCTTGTACCAGTAACTAAGAGAGGAAATGAGAAGTTTATAGCAAAACTGGAAATGGGAAAAAAAATGTTCCTATTTCTGCCTGCTTACAACTGATCCTCTGAAGGGGGAATGATTGATGAGTAGGTAGGTCAGGCACTGCAACTCTTCAAGCTGCTGTACCAGATGTCATAACAGACAGCTATTATAGTCACCTGGAGATTTCTTGCCAGATGAAGATTTGTTGTTTATTAGTTCCTAAGCAAACATGCCATATGTTACCATTAGGTGCGTTAATGCTCATATTCATTAATAACAAAAATATGGCTTGCGAGCTTTAAAGGTTGTGGACTATGATAAACAGAGACATCCTTCGGAGTGGTGCCTATTGCACTATTGCTATTAGAATACAACAAAGAAAGCAATACTTCCCAAACCTCCAGATAAGATGGGGAAAGATGCTCTTTTAAATCATTAAAGATCTAAAAGATCCACACTCTCAAATATTCTCCTTCTGGAGGTGAGGTCCATTCCCCCTCCACTCCTTGGCCTAGGTCCTTGACAGTGGCCAGCTATATTCGGGGTAGTTTATTAGGTGGAGAAGATTCCTATTCCCAGGTCTCCCATCATTTTGGTTTTTACCTTTTCTATTTAATTCTTCTAATTTGAATTAGTAGCATTTTTAAAAAACTTTTTATCATATTGTAAACCACCTAGGATTGCTGTATAAGTGAGATGGATGGGATAGAAATCCAATAGATAAATAGAGTTCATACTCCTGCACCATTCAAAGGGTGTTCATCGCAAAGTGCATAGCTCAATGTTTACAGAGATTCTCAGTCATCCAGGTCATGGTTGTTCCCAAAGGTGCTTTTTCCCCCAAGAGGCAACTGGAGTTTCTGGTTTTTCTTTGAAGACGTTTCGCTTCTCATCCAAGAAGCTTCTTCAGCTCTGGATAGCTTTGAAATAAATAGAGCCTTCAACAGTTTTGGCCAGCTTTCCCTAACATAATATATTAGGAAGGCAGGAGACTGAAGAATTTGAATGGGAAGGAAAATCATCCTTAAAAAGAAATTGATAGATTTGGAAACTCCAAAATCTAGTAGTTAATTCATACTTTGGGGGAACAAATGGCTATACAATATAAGGATGTTATTTAGTTAACAAATATATATAGCTACCCATCTCACAAAAAGTGATTCTGGGCAGCTTACAAACAGAATGAGGTAACAATAAAACTCCCATCACAATATGAAACCATCAAACATAAATAACCACAAAAATAAAGAATAAAAATGTAAAAGAACCCCAAGTTAACCAGAGAACAACCATCATTTAGCCTCATATAACCACTCTGCAGGCTCACTAGGAGATTTCCCAGGATTGAGAGAAAAACATTTTAAAGGTTTGTTAGAAGGTTAACAGAAAGGGAGCTAACATACATACATGTTACATATAAGTTTGCCTCTTCTCCAAGGATAAAAGATTACGAGTTACTTGCCCAGTGATCCCTATGTGACAAATTAGTCTGAGAAAGGACGGCTTGCAGTATGCAATCCATCTACTTAGCATTTCAGCTCGTATTTCTTAAATCCAAATGTGGCATTCAGCAAAATAACAGGGTTTCTTTTTTAACCAACATACTTACTGAAGTAACTTTTTCTGCACAGATTTTCCCAAGACAGAGATAATTACAAGGGAAGATTGAAGTAGAAACTGTCCGCAAACACCCCAGTTGGGTGAGCATTTTGAAACGGCCACCCCTGGGCTGCAATAGATGTGCTTCTTGGCTGGGCATGTCCGTTCCTTGTGCTTTTTTTATGGAGTGTGAGAACAGTGCCTCTTGTCTGCTGACAAGCCTAGGTTGAGAATTTATGGTGAGAAAAATAGCTACTGTACAAATCAATCTTTTCTTTATCGGCAAGGGTTTTGTGTCTGCAACTGAATTGGAGGTAGGAAGGCAGGTGGCAAAAGGCTGCCTGGAGCTTTTCCGAAAAGGCAGCATACACTTTTCCAACTGCATTTATTTAAGAGCAAAAGGAAAAGTTCTCTTTCATGTTTTAGTTGCTGGGATTTAGCAAAAGGACAAGTGCTTTTACTGCAGGGTATTGTTCGTCTGTGTCTCCTTAGTGAGCAGCATTCTAGTTTTATATATGTCTTTTTAAATAAATACCTCTTGCCAGGAAGAGATAAAAGATTTTATCAGTGCATCTGTGACTTTGGAAAGCTCACCCACATACCCAACCCACATGCACATTGGAAATTGGTCTAATAGAAACTTCTCCTTCTCCTTCGTTTTTCTTTCTTCTTCTCCTTAATTAGTTTGTACTCTCAAGATGCATATCCTTACAGGAGTGAGTGCCAAATGTGTTATCTCACCAATCCACCCTCTTTGCCTTGTACACATATTACATTGGGCTTTAAAACAGTTTCTTAAGGTAAAAATGAAGGCAAGTGAATCCTAGTCATGGCCTAAAAGCAACATGTTGCACCAGTATGTCTCTGCCTCAATAGTTTTAAGTTGTGTGGACTTTCAAGTCCCAGAATTCCTAGCTACCACTGGGTTGGAATTTGTGGGTGTTGAACTTGAAGCCCATATATCTTTAAAGTTGCTGAGGTTGGAAAATAGTGTGTTAGAGCAGGGGTCTTCAACCTTGGCAACATTCAGCCTGGCAGACTTCAACTCCCAGAATTCCCCAGCCAGCTGGGGAATTTTGGGAGTTGAAGTCTGCCATGCTGAATGTTGCCAAGGTTGGAGACCCCTGTGCTAGAGTATAACCAATGTTTAACAATTAATGGGGAAAAGATTCCCAGGATTTTGGAAAGAAAGTCAGATCTATAAAAATGTAGGAAATGTCCCTTTCCTGAACCCAAGTAAAATATAACTGAATTAACACAGAGATCCTCACAGTTTAGGACAATGGGAGGTTTGATCATTTGGTAATGCGTTGTGGTTATAGGTAATGCTCGATTTACAATCATTCGTTTAGTGACTGTTTGAAGTTATAATCTCAGTGAAAAAAGTGATATACAACCTCGCGCATACAATTATCACAGCCTCCCCACAGTCACAATGATCAAAATTCAGGCACTTGGCAACTGGCATGTTGCAGTGTCCTGGGGTCATGTGATCACCACTGGCAACCTTCCCAGCCAGCTTCTGACAAGCAAAGGAAATGGGGGAAGCCAGATTCGCTTAACGACTAATACGATTAAACTTAAAAACTGTGGCCAAAAAAAAAAAAATGTCACAAAATTAGGCACAAATCACTTAAAGGGCCTTGCTTGCAATGGAAATCCTGATCCCAATTGTGATTGTAAGTCGAAAATTCTCTGTGCTCAAAGAAAACGGCTGGCTTGGGAGAAGTTGGAGAAATAGCCCAGCACCAAACACATTTTCATCAAAGACTAATTAGATTGTTCTGTTTTGCCCATTTATTCCAATATTGCCCAATTTGCCTGGATAGGTTTACAAAGCTCTGATTGAGCTGCAGCTACTTCTTGTTTTTAATTTCTAAGAATGCCTTGGGACTGGGAGTTGTTGAAAGAAATATCCTTCTGGATTCAGTTCCAAGTGAGGAAAAAGACACTGGAAACATGGAAGCTGCTTGGAAGGTTTAATGGTGGACAGGACCACATGGCCTGGAACTCCAGAGAAGAATGATCACATGCTTCAAGGTGAAAAGAAAAGAAAAAGGGAAGTCCAGGATGCTGAGAGACCCTTAGATAACCTCTGTTGGGGCCCCACCTTAGTGTTTCCTGTTCCTGTGGCAAGAAATGAATCCCATTGCTGTTAGACTCCCAAGGGCGGGGTTCTTAACTTTGTAGGTTTGGTCTGGACCACATGGTTTCACCTGAGTGCTGGCTAATGCAATCTTCCCAGAACATGTGGTGAGATGGGTAATCCTATCATTTCCTGAAGGCCATCCTTAATCCTACCACCCTGGAGCTGAAGTGGGGGGAGGGGCAGGGAGCTGCAGGAAGCTGCTTTATCTTTAAAACATATTTCTCCTTTTCTCATCCAGGGAGATATAATATTCTGCCTTTTAAATATTTCCTAGGGCTATTTCAATTTTCTAGGAGAGGGTGGGTGCTAACTTCCTACAAAGTTAGGTGGATACTGCTGTTTAGTTTGACACCATGATGGCTGCCTTGGTTAATTTCCCTCCTGTTCTCCAATATATCCTCAGAGATGCTGGAAGAAGCACTTTTGCTGGATAGAGAGACATGCAAAGCTAGAGTGGCCTTATCTTCTTCCCCAGGAATTCAGGAAAAATAGAAAGTGCTACATGACAATCCCAACATAGCCCTTTTTTGACTGTTCAAAAGGCTATGTAGCATGTAACGCAGGACCTGAGTTTTTTCTTAAAGCTGATTTTTGAATAACATCCATTTTATCTTTCATTCAACATGGACACATGACCATTATTTCTCAGATTTTGAGGCTCTCTTGCACAGTCTTCTCTGTGAGTAATTCACGACCGGGTCTTTATACACTTTGCCAAAGCAGCATTTTGAAAAGTGGTGTGGGAAGGAAGTGGGCAACATCTCATTCCTATCCATATCCACTGTCAGCTCTGGACTCTTTTGTCTTTCAGCTACCCAACTTGAAGGCAAAATATGAAATAGGAGTGAGACTTTCACTCCTGGATGGTTAGCGTGTCATGAAGCCAGAGGAACAGTGCCTTGAAATATCCAGGTAAGATGCCGGACAAAGAATAAAGTATTTTTTTTTTTGACATTTTGGTGTTTTTGTTAGAGAGCTTGGCTACTTTTCTCACTTTTGAGACTTTTGGTGAATAAGGGTGGGTGGCTGCGGGGGTGGGGGTTGATAGAAGAATTTGCATAATCTGATTAACTGGGGATTATCCAAGGGCGCCTGAATGGCCTCCATGTGCTTGAGCTAAAATCTTTACTATTCATAACTCTCACCATATTGGAGAGAGACTGCACCTGCAGGCTGTCAAGATCTTCAAGATCTTTGGCGCTGGGGCGGAGGGAAGCAGCGTGGAGCAGCGAGCAGATCCAAAAGGCAGGGAGCTGGCCCATCAGAGTCAAATGATCTAATGTGGATGCAAACTTTAATTGATCTGTTTGGATTATCCGGGAGGATACAACAATAAAACTTGGATGAGTACAAATGAAGGCAGGTATACTGCTATTCCAGAGATGGTGCCTACTCCAGACATATATTGAGGCAAGGCTGGATATCTGCTCTGTACCATTCCCATGGTTTACTATGTGACTCAGCTGCTAGGCATAAAAATATGGCTTATGCTTTATTTCCCTCCCCCCTGTTCTTTTGCAGAAAGAGAAACTATCTAGGCTTCAAAATTATGTACATTTTGTACATAATTTTAGGGAACATTTGTGAATCTCTTCCTCCACCAGAAATGTGTGTGTTGGTTGGGTTGAGATTTCAATCCTTATTATTTTCTAACCCATCATGAAGTTGTTCAAAAGAGAAATCTCAATGAAACACACACATGTGTGAGTGCCAGTAATCCTATGCCGTCATAACCGTGTAATTATACAGTAGATGAATAACTTCTGAACAAACCTCTGAATGGCATTATGAACCATAATAAAGAAATTGGGAAAATGGATGTGATCAGCCATAATCTCTGTTCAAACCATGATTGTTAGCCAAGCTTCTTATGAAAATATTACTGTATGTAATATCTCTAGGCCTTCTGAGAAGGATTATTTTTCATACCCCCTACAAATGTTGGATGGCATTTTCATCCTGTTTGGGCAAGAAGGCTGGGGATGATGGGAACTGTAATTTGGTCCTGGAGAACCCCCAAGGTCTTCGAACTAACATTGTCAAGTCTGTTCTATGTTCTGTGATATCTTCAGATAAGGATTTTGAGAAATACAGTAGCTGGGAGGAGTCATGGGTTCTTTGGAGCAGGGATCTTCAACCTTGGCAACTTTAAGATTTGTGGACTTCAGAAGTCCACAAGTTTTAAAGTTGCCAAGGTTGGAGACCCCTGAGGGCTGTTTCCTCCACAGTTTCTCTCACATTTTAGATCTGTTTCCTTGTAGAAACTGGAAATGGTTTATATGTAAGGGCAAGCCTTAGTTTGGCTTTCAGACTTGTCAGGCCTAGCCAAAGTTTGTCATATTAGTAGAATAAATTATATGGCAGACCCTGGACCATGGCAAAACAGTATAGGAGGGAAAAAAAAAACCTGAGGTCCTTTCTATACTGCCATTGTTATTCCATTCTACAAACCCCACACAAACCTCTTTCAAAACAACCTATGGCTTCCTTAGACTGTAGCTGAACTTGAAAATACTAGGAACCCAGTGACAAATTGTTGATACTCTTGTGCAGGAACCAATGAAAGAGGGTAAAAAAGCGACCCGTCCAAAAAACCCCTTGAACGCTTCAGGAGTATTATAAAAGGGAGAAAGATAGGGAAAGCCACCATAGGTCCGCTTCTGTAATGGTTTTAAAATTGGTAAAAATTGATTAATAATAATTATGATTAGTTATGGGACAAGTGCACGATAGCCATCGAGATAGGAGCGATATGATGATTGAAGATCTATTGGACTATCATGATGTTGGTAAGCCATGAGTTATAACGATTGGCGTCTATGTGATGTTCTTCCTTTGTTGAGGCCAATACGCACATTGTATTCACTTAGTGGACGATGACAGATAGTCATTGACTTCTGTTGTAATTAGGCAGAGTGGAGAATAAGGAAACACATTTGGGAAGTAAGGATAGAGTAATGAGGAGTTGTTTTAAGAATATAAGTCACATGTGATTTTACCAACTTTTGTTCAGTGTACTATCTCTGTAGCTGTTGTGATTGTTAGTGAATCTGGCGTCCCCTATTGAATTTCTTTGTCAGAAATACAGCTGGAAAGTAAACAGATGGTGATTTACCTGACGTCCTATTGCTATAAATATCTTTGTAAGTAAGGATGGTTGCATGTCACTGTTTCAGTTGTCATGTAACGTTGAATCAGTTACTAAACGATAAGATGGTTGTAAGTCAAGGACTACCTATACCATAGTGTTTATGGAAGTTGTTAATTTACCATAGTTCTGTACAAACTCTGCTGGGATAAGAAGAGTGGTTCTCCTCACGGTTAGGGGAATGGTATTCTCAGCCAGTGTTTTGTGTTGTAGATGCATTCATGTAAAAAAGGTCGGGCAGCTGACAGAAACTCCCCTAAAGGGATGTATGTTGTTTTGTGTAATCATACAGGAAATTAAGGCGCTAAAAACTAGTGAAATGCAATGCAAATAATCTCTGTGTGTGAGGTGTGCCTGAGTTTGTAAGTTGTTTCTGTGGGGTTACAGCCTGGCTGAGTATATTTATTTGATGCGTGCTTGGCCCTAATCATGTTTATCGATCTTGTTATTTATGAGTGGTTGAAAACCTATGTTACCTATTAAATCTTTAAGACAACAATTGCCTGTTGTGGAAAAGGCCGTTAAACTTTTCTTTCTCTTGTTTTCGTCCTTCATAAATTGTTTGTAGCAACTGGTTTTGTTGGTGAGCCTCAGATACTGATTCTCCTTTGGTAGATTCCTGGTTAACATGATTCTTGTTGAATGTGTTCATTTTGAATCCAGCCAAAAATGTGACAGTTTTAATGGTTCAGGATTTAAAAAAACTATATATCCCCACAATATCACATACTTATTCCTGTTTTGGGTTGTATCTTTACTGACAATGAATTTTAGATTAGTTTAAAAGGTTACGACTGACCGTTAAATTCATTTTTTGTCATATGTAGGCAGGCACTTTTTTTTTATGCTGTTAATCTTGCTGTTTTTGGTTTAAAATGTGGTTGATATTTACATTTCTTTGCATATGGGACATATCAGATTATTATTACTTCTTGCTTATCATGATTTATGTATGGTTACTTTTACTAAACAGATGGGCAATGAGTTATTTCATTATCCCTAATATAAGCTGTCTAAAACCCTGGCTCTGTAATCTGGAACATTACGTTTTATTTTGTTTTAAAATATGGTCAATTATTTTATAATAAAACTTCATCCTACGTTTATACTTAAAGATAAGCTGCCTCATTGAAACCTCTTCAGAATTGTTTATGATGGCTCCTGACCCAAACAGTATCATTTTGCTAATCTCCTTCAGTCATTTGTACCCCTATAACAATACCTGTCTTTGTGTTTCTCTTCCTCGTCCTCCTGGTCCTTTCACTTTCGCTTCCTTCATTCCCTCCCTGTCCCTCCTCCCTTGTTTACTCTACCCTCCCTCCCTCCCGCCTTCCGTACCTTTCCTTCATTCCTTCATTTCCTTCTTCCTTCCTTCCTCCTTCTTCCTTACCTTCCTTCCTTCATCCTTCCTTCCAAATACGAGATGGTCTGAGAATATCCCCATAACTTAAAATATATAAATATAATAATACACAGGAGGTTAATGTTCACGCAAAAAACTTTCCACACTACGATTCTATCTGTGGGCAGTTGGCGTGTGTGTGGGCTGGTCTTGGTAAGCTTTGGAGTTATGACTTAACTCGTAATAACAACCAGGGCAATTTTAACCAATTAAAATAATCCCTACGTACTCTTCAGGGAGGGTGGGCCGAGGTGGTTGCATTTCAAAACCTGATATAATAAGTTAAACTGTAATATATAAACTGTTAAGAATAAAAATAGGCAACAACACAAAAAAATAAATATAAAAGTCAGAATCAAGTTAGTTAAAAAAAAACCATAAAAAAATACAGTAGGGAGATTAGACTGTTTCACTGGAAGTACTAAAATAGGATCTAAATTTCTTTTCATTTTTTTAACAAACCAGAATATTTTGCAAACACAGGAAGGCTTAAGATTCAGATGAAAGGTATTACAGGATTTGTGAGCTTCTTCTCCACACCTACACATAGTTATATTTCCTTCATAATGACTCGTAATTTAGTGATGTTTTACATTTGCCAAAAACTGCCGTAAAAAAATCATTTTGGGAATAGAGTCCTTGATTGAGCATATTTGTGCAAATGGTGTCGTATTCTTTGGAATTCTCTATATTATTAGGATAAAATGCTAGCGTAGGCGTTCTAATAACAAGGGGTCCCTTTCCGAGGACAAATAAGCAGGTGGCAGTAGACCACATTTAGGTTGGGGGTTATACAGGGATTTTCATACCAAATCATGTGTTTGGGGATATTTTTCAGGATTGCCCATCTTTAACAACAATTTCAAAAAAGAGTTGGAGGGTTCTTCTATTGTGGCTAATTCTACTCTCCGATCTTTTTTCTTAGAGGGTTCCGGTATGAAAGAAACCCAGCCAATCCCCATTTCACATGTGGGCTGGGTTTTGTTCCTGACAAAAGAAATGACACACTGGGTAGAATTAGTTTAATCCGGGACATGTGAATGGGTCTATTTAGGGTTTATTTAATTTCCTAGGACTGTGGTGGGGGTGTCAAGGAGTGAGCTCTGTATGCCTCTATATTTTATAGTGGTGGGAAACATGTCACAGGTGATACGCCCTGTCGGTTTTTACGGACCATGGCATGGCCTCCAGACATTCTTGCACAGCCTCATGGAGCCCTCTCTAAGAATATCCGCCAAACAAGATGTGCTTTCTCAGGCCTCTTTTTGGAAGCGCTGCAATGGCCATGCGGCGCATTCTCCCCTTTCAAGAACTTTGTGGTGACCCGGAGCTGCTTCCCCCCCCCCAGACAGGTGTTTTGAAAAATGGTTTGCAATTAAGATTGAAACCGTAATTAACTAATTGAATTACGCCGTCCCTCCGGT
>JAGDQI010000276.1:586078-612511 GCA_023653725.1 Bungarus multicinctus
TGTAGTTCTCAAACAGCCGGGTTTGGGCCCATGTAAAAGGCAGGACGACCTCCCATTCTTGAATTTCTGACTTGTCGGTCACACGTTCTGTGTATGCCAGCTTTGCTGATCAAGATCGGAGCCATTATCTGTGGGTGCTTTCACCTTCGACAGCGTCCGGAAAGAAATTGATGTTTTCAGCAGGGGACTTTTCAGAAAATGTGTTTTTCCTTCCCCCTTTCGATTAAGGCCGCCTCGACTTATACCCGATGCTTTTAAACGGCCGAAGGTTCAACAGCTCTGGAAAAAAATCTGACCCACGATCACACAACGCCAGGGTTGGCGCAACATTTCAGCATCTTTTGGTGAACCAAATGCGGGTTCTTGGGGCACTTTGGCAAGGTCCATGGGGGGCATTCCGTCTCTGCCGACGTGTCATCTCTGACCACGACGCTCAGTACCCATTGGCTTCCCTCAAGCTGAAGGGTGCTCAACCATGAGAGTCCTCAGAATTAAAAAACATGGGGCGTCTGACCACATGCCTCGCGTAACAACTGCTGGAAAAAATCGGACGGACCACAACGGTTTAGCGAATCAAACCCCAAGTCGTAAAATCAGAGGGCGGGCTCTTCTTATGACCACTGGAATGCTTCTTGCAATGGTGAGCGTGGATATAAGTCAGGCCCCAATCAAATCCTTTTTTAAAAAAAAAAGCCCGATCGCAGGGCCAGACCTTCTATAACGGTACCGCTCGAAATACGACTCACAATGGAGCCCAAGATGTTGTTTGCCTAAGTGAGGAACATTTTTGTTACGGTCTTGAATATTTGTGCCGTTTTAACAGCTTCTGTGGCTAAACGTTGTAAGGAAACCACCGCAGTGGTAATGATACGTTCTTTAAGTGAATCTGGCTTCGCCGTTGATTTGGCTTCTCCAGAAAGTCGCCAAAGGGACAACGGGACTCCCCGTAGACACCGCCACCCCCCCCTCCCCGTCATAAATCTGCTAATTCCGATGCCAAGAGCGGAGAGTTGGACAGGGGCCGCGGGGATGGTTGCCAACGATGGTGAGAAAATTTGTCACAATTTCGTGTTTTTTTTTTTCAAGACCCGGTCGGACACTTCGCACGCGACAACTGTCATTAAGCCCAAGACTACCCCCTACGGTGTTTGTACCCCCAGGGGGAGCAACCTCCGAATCTACCCGAAGCCGCGTTCGAGGCCGCGGAAAAAAAACGCAGCTTTTTCGTCAGATGTTGTGGGTTGCTCAAAGGGGCTTCGGCATCGCGACAAAGCCGCCTTCGGGGGGCCCGAAGAAGGACAGATGATTGGAGGGAAAGAATTTGACAGGCGGCCTCGCCATCATCGCCGAAGCTCCTCGGGCCAGGAGGCAGCGGCAACAGCAACCAGGGTAAAGAAGGCAACTGTGCTCTTGGCACAGGGGGAAGAACAGCACCCTTCCCCGAAGCTGAGGGTGAGGAGGGTGGTAACGTCCAGAGTCCAGCGGAGGGATTGAAAATATTTTCTTGGAAAAGTTCAGAAAACCGGAACGCAACCCTGAGCCTGTTCCGCGTTTCCTTCCTTCTCTCTCTCGTTCCCCCCTTCCGTTACTTTTCCTTCTTTCTTTCCTGCCTTCCTTTTCTCCCTTCCTCTGTGTCTTTTCCTTTCCTCCTTTTTCTTCCTTTTGCGGTATCTTTTCCTTTCTTCTTTCCCCTCTTTCTCTCCCTTTGATTTCTCTGCGTCTGTTCCTTCTCATCCCTTTTTCTCTCTGTATCGTTTCCTTCCTTTTCTCTTTTTCCTTCATCCTTGCTTTTCCCTCTTCCTTCTTCTTTTTCCCTTTCTTTTACGTGTGTCGTTTCTTCTTTTTCCGCTACATCTTTTACTTCGCTCCCCTTTTCCTTTCTCTTCCTTTTTTCATTTTTCCCTCTTCCCTCTTCCTGCCGTTTTTTTCTTCTTCTTTTCTTTTCCTTTTCCTTTTCCCTCTCCTTGTCAGGTCACTTTCCTTTTCCTCTCCCTCTTCTCCTTCGTTCCTTCCTTACTTGTTGTCTTTCCCCTTCCTTCTTCTTCCCTCTTCCTTTCCTTCTTTCTTTCCCTTTCTTTACGTGTCTTTCTCTACATCGTTTCCTCTCTCCTTTTTCCTTCTTTCCCTCTTCCTTTTCTTTTTTTTCCCCTTCTCCTCCATTTTCTTTCCTTCCCCCCTCACCTTTTCTTTTCCTTCCTTCCTGTCCGGCCTCCTTCCCTTCTTCTTTTCGCCTAATAACAGGTGATTCCCCTTTACATCACATGATTCATTGACAGCCGTGCGAAGAAAAAGTCGTAAAATTGGGCCCCACTCCTTACCAACCTCTTCGCTTAGCAGCGGAAATCCGATCTCAATTGCCATCATAATTCGAGGACTACCTGTACCAGAAAGAAAAATGTCTTTTTCTCTACCCCTGTGACCTAAAAAACCCATCACACCCCACCTTCAACTCAACACTGCAAAATGCACCCGCGTAAGGACTTGCATTCAGGGCCAAAGGGAGCCGTAATTTATTCATGACGGGAAGGAAATAGAATTAAACTTCTCACCGAGGGTTTCAAACCTAGCATCTGCCCAAGGCGCCGTTTTAATTGCTTCTATTAAACTCTCAACCGCATGGACGCTTCTTCTCGAAAATAAAAACACACCGTCCGAAATCAAGCACGTTTCTGAAGGCGAGAGCCAGATCTCTATTCATTATTACGGGGCCCTTCTCCAAAAAAGTACATTATAAAAGGTCAGAGGAGGAGGAGCGAACATCAACAAGGGTTTCAGAGCCGGATCGAAACTAAGCCAACTTTTACAGCCCCCACATTTTATCAGCAGTTCCTGAATTTTGGCAAATGTCTCGGATTCAGGCTTGCCTGAAGTTTAAGGTTCACTTTAAACTATTGCTAAGTTGTTATTTAATTTGATTTGGATTTAGGCAGCTTTGTAAGCATAGAGGTTGCCATGGTGGGGTTCCAAATTGGATTTTGAACCAGGGTTTTAAAAACGGATCCAAATGAAAAAATCATGGTAAACTCAAAACTGGGATTTCAATTTCACTAAAAATGACGTTTGACATCCTCCCTTTCCCAAAAGTGGGGTTGAATTAGGTAATTATGAGGGTGACTGATTGCAGGAGGTTGAAACTGGTTTTTTAAGAGTTTGAATATATTTTCGATCTCCCCAACGTCATTCTTAACCACAAGCATCTATCCACATCATTTTTCCCATTCAAACCACTGCTTAGCCTTTGTTGAAATGGTGGTGTGGAGGGGAGGAAACCCACCCCCAAATATTTTGCCCTACTCCTCTGAGTGTACTTTGAAATGACTATTTTCTGCCTCAATGGATGGCAGGAAATTTTAATGAAATTTATGTAATGATTCACTGCAACCACGATTAGAAGCAGTTTTCCTCAACCTGGCACTCTAAAATGTTGGACTTTAACTACCCAGAATTCCCACCACTTGCTTTAATGATGGGGGGACTGCAAGTTCCCAAATCCCCCAGCCAGCCGGCCGTTAAAAACAGGTGGATTGCATTCCCAGACAGTCCCCCAGCCAGCGGCTTGAAGAGGGGTGGACGTCCACTCCAATGCCCACCAGCGTAGCTTTAAGAGGGGCGGACTTCACTCCCAAATCCCCAGAAAATGCTTTACGATAAATGGACTTCAACTCCCAGAATTCCCCCGCCAGTTTGCTTTAGTATGGGCGGATTTCAACTCCCCATAATTCCCCATACCACATGCTTTATGAAAATGATTTCTCATCACCCAGAATTTCCCACAGCATGTTTTAAGAAGGTGAATTCCACTCCCGACTTCTCTCATTGGAGAATCAAGAAGCACATTGAACATCTGCAAAAATTGCATTGTGGGGCAATCGGGATGTAATAGGGTTCGCTGAGAAAGAGGATTTGAACCTAACCCATAATCAACAAATTCATATATTGATATATGTTGATATCAGAACAGGCCGGATAAAAAAAAAAAAAAGCCAGCATAACGATGGAGATGTAATCCATGACTGCATGACGAGACCCAGAAAAGCCCACCTCAAGAGACTGTTAAAGAGATGTCTCGGTCGAGATGTTTGGGTCGCCCAGACTTGGGGGATCTGCACGTCGAGGAGAAGGAAAGAGGTCTCTTAGCTATAATCGTGATGGCTTAAGGTGTTGGCGGAAACCTGGTTAGACTGATCCACTGCGCCGCGATGCATGGGCTCTTCCGCTGGGCTCCGGGGACATGCGGCTGGACCACCAGCTGCGAATAGCGAAGAACACTTGTCCACTTTCGTAAGCGGCTGGGGTTATGCAGGACGCACCAAACAGTCCTACAAGGGAAGGCGAGAGTAGAGGCTTTCAACCAGAGGTTGTGGTGCTTAACCCAAGATGTTCAGGCTTAAACCAAGATTGTTCGTAGGAACCTGGGTTGGATGAGATTAGTGGAGGAGGGTACAAACTCTCATTTGGCTGAAACCTTGTCCTGTTATTCATACTAATTCATTCGCGATGGCGCTTTTTCGGACGGAAAAATCCAGTTGTACATTCACGGATGAGCTCTTGGGGGTGTTTTCAATACGTAAGTCCTGACTTACGATCAACAAATTTACCATGCTAAGCCAAGGCGGTGTTAAAGCGAGTCACGCCCGCAGAATTTTACTTTTGCCGTGAATTGCAATGATTCTTTGTTTTTGTCTTTTTTTTTTTTTTTGCTTAACACCGTGGCAAACCTGTTTAAAGGGGGTGGGGGGGTGAGTTTAAGGGGGCAGTGCGACTCGGTGAACGACCGCCTTGCCCTAGTTACAGGAATTTGAACCCAATTGCGATTGTAAGCCGAGGATATGAGTACCCCCTTCCCCAAACTGCCCTGCCCCTTTGTCCTCTAAGATAGATCAGCCGCGAAAGCATGGACGCTTAACAGATAACAGAGAGTTGGAAGGGACCTTGTAGGTCATTCTAGTCCAACCCCAGCTCGGGCTTAAGAGATGTGTTCGTGCCTCACCTTCGTCCCCCCAATAAGCGACCCTGAAAATCCACAGTGTGGAATCAAGGAAGGTTCAAACTCAGCAAAGGACATAATTTGCACGGCGCGGAGTTCCAAATTTGATCGCGGCAATTAACCCGGCGGCGCCTGTGCCCCCCCCCCCATCCCATCCCATGTACCCACCCCCTCCCACGGGGCATTAGACACCCCGTCGCCCTCATCGGGCTATCTTGAGCCATCCTTCAACAGAAAACCATGAGGACTGGAATCTTGGGGAGTTATTTTTAGGAGCCAGGCCTAAGAGCTAGGTATCCGTGCACGAAGGGCCCCGAGGGTGGGGCTGCCTTCCTAATATTTCTTCCCCCCTGCTCAGCTCATAGCTGGCATCTCCCCCCCATGAACGAAGTATTTCAGGTCGGGAGGGGGTTGATCAATATCCGGCTTGACGGGCAGAGAGGCGTAGGAGTAGAAGTGCTCGTAATCCACCATCATGTCCTCGGGGGGCGGGTAGAGAGGATCGTAGCTGTTGAGAATTAACCAAACAAAAAGGGGGAGGGAGAGAAAAGAGATCGAGTTATACCTCCCCCCCCCCCGCCCCAAATGCTTTGCCCAACTTTGAATGGCGTTCCAGGCCGCGCCCGGCAGCTGTTTCCTCTCCCTCTACCCATCGAGTACCAACCGCGATGCCAAGCGGGCTTTTGCGGATGGTGTGCGGCTGCCGCTCTCATTCCAGGATCCTCCCGCCTGGGAGGGTTGGCATCCCAAACCTCAGGGCCAAAAAAAAGGCCAGTGTACCCAAGGCCGGCCGGCGGCAACGTTTCTACCACACACACACCCAAAGGAGAAACAGCTGCGTTTCTGGGCTGGTCGACTCGAGGGCAGCTGGCATCGGAAGTGCCCGTTGGGCTCCTCTTGGGAACACGTACAGAATGCGAATTAGAAAGAGAGGGAGGAAGTGAGGAGGGCGAAAAGGAGGGAGAGATAGGGAAAGAGGAGGGAGGGGGAGGAGAAAAGGGAGGGAGAGAGATAAGAGACAAGAGAGAGGGAGAGAGTGAAAAAACAGAAAGGGAAGAGAAAGACGGGGTGAAAAAAGAGGATGGAGAGAGTGGAGAGAGGGAGGTCGGGATGAGAGGAGATAAGAGAGAGGGAAGAGAGAGGGAGAGGGAGGAGGAGAGAGATAAAGAAAGGAGAAGGAGGGGGAGAGATGAGAGGGAGGAGGGGAGGGAGGGAAGAGAGGTGAGGGAGAGAGAAAAGAGAGGGAGAGAGGAGGATGGGAGGGAGGAAGAGGGGGAAGGGAGGGAGAGCAGAGAGGAGGGAGGGAGGAGGAGGGAGGAGGGACATTTTGGGGTGGAATGAGAGGAATCCCAGCAAGCCATGGCTTATTTCAAGGTGGTTTGTCTGTCGCCTGCGATGGGTGAGGTTATCGGATCAGGTCAAGTCAACCAAGTTTACAAACCAGAATGGCGGCGTTTGTAAGGCACACGGAGGCAAAATTCAAACAAAGCATGATTGTTTTGGCCCAAGAAATAAACCAAGATGTAGTTTTGTTCTAGGGTATACTTTTAGGGGCACACAAAGGGTGACATCATGGATTTTCTTTTTTTCCCGCCCTCTGGCCAGCATTGTCTGATTTCCCCTCCCGTCCTTTTTACCCCCTTCCTTTTCTTCTTTCTTTCTTTCCCCCTACTTTTCAATGTCTTCTCCCTCCGCCTTATTTCTTCTCCCTCCATTCCTTTTGTTCCCTTCCTTATCTTTTTCCTTTTCTTCCTTCTTTCCTGTCTTTCTTCCTCCCTTTTCCTTTCTTTTACTCTCTCCTTTCTTTCTTCTTCTCCCTCTCTCTTCCTTCCTCTTCTTTCTCCCCGTCCCTTCCTTATCTCTTTTTCCACCTTCCCTTTCTCTCTCACCTTTCTTTAACTTTTCCTTCCTCCCTTTTCCTTCCTTCCAACTCCCTTTCCTTCCTTCCTTTTCTTCCTCCCTCCCTTCCTTCCTTCCTCTACAAAGCTTTTCTGGATGTCTAAGATTTAGTTCTTTTCTCTGCCCATTTCCTGGAAAGCCACGTTTGAAACTTCACCAAGCTACGGCTAATTGGGCATAGATTTTTTTTTTAAAATACAGTATAATGAACCAGTGCTCTATTCATAACCATGAGGACTAGAATCTCCTTTGTCCCATACATTGTTTGAGGAGGCAGAAAGCCTCCAATTTAAGTCCCAATCCTGCCCTGGGCCCAGCAATGGACACAAACCGCATTTGGAGTGGGTTCTGTTTTCGTGGTGTTCGTGGCAGGCTACAAATTCCAGAACAAAACGCAAACCATGTTCCCGAAGTGGCTTACCTCCGCTGAGTCAGGATGTGTTTGAGGATTCGAGTAAAACGGTCCTGAAGGACTGGAAGAGCTGAGCAGGGGTGAAAAAAAAACAGAGAGCAAGAAAGGTGAAAAAATAAAATAAAAATTAAGAATTTGCTGAATAGACTTCTGGGCTGGCCTACCTTACAGGGTTGTGTGGAGGATAAAAATGTAGGAAGGGATGAAGTTGATGGCTAGACAACTGTTTCTCAAAAGGAGGATTTAAACTTGGCTCTTAAACAAACCCGTGATTTTATCCGTTGAACTTTTCCTACCTGAGCCAGGGGCTGGACTAGAAGACCTTCAAGGTCCCTTCCAACTCTTGTTATTCTATTTTTTTTTAATATAGAGCAATAGTGCTTAGACTTATATATCGCTTAATAGTGGCTTTACAGCCCTCTAAGCGATTTACAGAGTCAACATATTTCCCCCAACAATTTGGGTCCTCATTTACCCAGAAAGGCATTTTATTAATACATTTCTCTTTTTTTATATACATAAACAGCTCCGTATCTATCTGAACATGTATTATCTGGGTATAATTAGTCTTGAATAGAGATATAACAATAATCATAATGGTAATCTTAGTATCAATATAATCACATAATAATAATAGTACTAATTGTACCAACTCAGTTATTCTGTTATACCTATTCCATATATTTATTCTGTTATTCATGTGATGCTCCATTTTAAGTTTTGAATCGTTGCAACACCTTTTAAACCTAACACACACACACCAAAATTTCCCCTGAAAATAGGGGAAAAATGTTTTTGCATCCGTCTGTATTGCAATCCTGCTGGGTCACTAAAGATGCCTTATCTTGTGTGAGGTCATAAAAATGTAGTCACATTTTTTGGTGGTTTTTTTTTTCTTTTTGCAACCTCCTCATCTGTAGTCACAACATTTACTTGCTGACACCTACGGCTTAGTCATGGATAATCAAAGTGTTATTTTTAAAAAAAAAAAAAAATCTTTATCACATTTGCTCCAGACAAAAGGGTTCATTTCTCTCTCTCTTTTTTTTTTAAAAGCATCACAAGATTCCAGTCCTGAAGGCCCGCTCAGTGTTACGACCACAATTGGGAGCGTTATTCCCATTGCTATGCAAGGCAGCTGTTATGCGAGTCGCGCCGGATTTCACGACCCTTTTTTTTCACACCCCCCCGGTGCAGTTATTAAGTGAACCACGCATTCTTACATCATCTTCGATAAACAAAGTTGGAAGGGACCTTGTAGGTCATCTAGTCCAACCCCCCCCCCCCCCCCGCTCAAGTAGGTGACCCTACACCCTTCGTTAAACGAATCCAGCTTCCTCCGTCGATGTTGCTAATTTAGCGACCGTTCAAAGTTACATTCCTCGCTCAGCCAGACATTTGGGGGGCTGTTAAGTCGAGGACCACCTGCAATAATGCTCAGCCACGGAGGGGGGAAAAAAAGAGGCCATCCAATCGGGCGCAATTCCCTTCACCACCACTGCTGCCCTTGCTTAGCGACGGGAAATCCTGGCCGTGAAGCCGAGGACTAACTTGTAAAGGCAGCGCAATGTTTCCGGAAGTCATGCAAACTTTTTGACGGCCTGGGAGAGCCGCTGATGACCCCCCCCCCCTCCCACTTCCAAGTTTCTGTCTCTTCCTCCTGTCGTTTGTGAGCCGTGCGTGAGTCACTTTTGATCCCAGTCTGCGCGAGGGACGGCATTTGCCTCTCACACTCGTTGCTCCCTCCAGATCAGTGGTTTTTTCGGCTTATGCAACCAGGATTGTGCAAGAACCCGATAAACACGCTCACACACACACACACACCCTATAGCAAGGAGGGGAGAGCAGAAGTGTTAGCCGGCTTGTTTTCTAGGCTAAAAATCGAGAATAAAATAGTCGTAGAACAAAAAATATTCGTTTCCCATAGGTAGTCCTCGACTTACGATCGCCGTTCAGCCCAACGTTCCTGTTGCTAAGCGAGACGTTCGTTGAGTTGAGTTTTCGCCCCGTTTAATGATGTCATTTCTTGTCACAAGGATGGTGGTTAAGTTGGTTAAGTTAGGCACAGCGTTGTTAAGCGAATCCGGTTACCCCCAAGGACTTTTGCGGGTCAGGAGGTCGTAAAAGCGGATCACAGGACCCCGGCATGCTGCGACCGTCATAACTGTGAGTCAGTTGTCAAGGTAACGTCACCATGGTGGTGCTGAAACGGTTGTTAAGTGTGAAAAAACGGCCCAAATGCCCTTTTTTCCCCCAGTGCTGTCGTAACACTGCGACCGTCCTAATTTCGGAGGTCCGTTGCCAAGCTTCTGAATTTTGATTACCCTGATTCTGCAATGGTCATAAGGGTGAAAAACGGTCACTAAGTCACTTCTGTCAGTAATGTCGTAACTTCGAACGGTCGCTAAATGAGCTGTTGTATGTCAAGGACTATCTGTATCTTATTCTACTGCCCCAAAACGAGTCGGAAGTCAATCCTCTTTTTTCTCCCCTTCTCCCTGTTTCTCCTCTTTCACTTTTCCTCCCCTATTTTACATCTGTAATTTTCTTTTTTGTAGCGGTGCCTCAGTGGCTAAGACGCTGAGCTTGTCGATCGGGAAGGTCGGCGGTTCGAATCCCTAGCATTGCCGCGTCACGGAGGGAGCTCCCGTTCCTTGTCTCAGCTTCTGCCAATCTAGCATTTCGAAAACCACGTAAAATATGCAAGTAGAAAAATAGGGACCCCTTTGGTGGGAAGGGAACGGCATTCCATGCACTTTCTGTGTTTAGTCCTGCCGGCCACATGTGACCACGGAGACATCCCTTTCTGGATCGGGACGCCCTGCGCACGGTCACTCACGCCCTTGTCACCTCTCGCCTGGATTACTGTAATGCTCTCTACATGGGGCTCCCTGTGGGGAGCACCCGGAGACTCCAACTGGTGCAAAATGCAGCCACGCGGGTGATTATGGGGGCGTCGCATAACTCCCATATGACGCCTCTCCTGCGCGAGCTGCATTGGTTGCCGGTGGCTTTCCGGGTTCGCTTTAAGGTTCTAGTTTTGACCTTTAAGGCGATCCATGGCATTGGGCCAGGTTACCTGCAGGACCGCATTCTGCCAGTGATCTCTATTTTCCGGTCCCTATTTCCGGAAAAAGATGGCGGACGGCTGCTTTCGCCGGAGCTCTCTCCGGCCCGGGTGCTCTTTGCTGCGGGTCCCCATGCCCCCTGGCCCCCCTCGCCGGTGGCAGAGGTGGGGGAGGGCCCGGGGAGACCAGCGGTTATCAACGAGAGCTGGTTGGGGGCTCGCCGGAGCTAGGGGAGCCGATGGGAGCGACGGCGTTGGCGGCGGCGATCCTGGCGGCCCCGGAGTTGGCGCGGCGGCCCTGGCGGCCCCGGAGTGGTCTCGGGATGGTCTTGCTGGCTTTGGCGGCCTCGGAGGCCTCGGAGGCCTCGGAGCGGCCTCGGAGGGGCTTCGGAGGCTCCGTTCTGGATATAGCAGTCCCGGAGCGGTTTTCCAGCTCGCCGGAGCCGCGGCGTCGAGAGAGGAGACAGCGTTGCCGCGGCAGTCCTGGCGGCCTCGGAGCGGCCTCGGGGTGGTCTCGTTGGCCTCGGAGTGGCCTCGGAGTGGCGTCGGAGGCCGCGCTCCAGGTGCGGCGGCCCCGGAGCGGTTTCTGAGCGGCCTCGGAGGCCTTGGCAGTGGTGTGGAGCGGCTTCGGTGGATTTGTGGCGATGGATCCAGTGCGTGTGATGCGGAGCTCCGCCGCGGACCTCTCCGGCCTGGACGGCCTCAGCGGTGGCCCCCCTTGTTCCCTGGGCCCCCCCGCCGGTGGCAGAGGCGGGGGAGGATCGAGGGAGACCAGCTGAGTCACCTGGAAGCTGGTCGGGGGTCGGCTGGAGCCGCGGGACCGATGTGGAGGGCGGCGTGGTCACGGCGGCCCCGGCGGCCTTGGGTCGATTGCGGAGGCTTCCTCCAGCGGTCGACGGAGCGAGGCGGCTGCGGACGGACAGCGAGCGGACTTGGGGCATTTTTGATAGCCCCGAAGATGACGCGGCGGCTGGGAGATCCACGGAAGGGCTCGGCTGGGGAGCGGTGGTGCCGATGCCCCCGTGGGCCGCTTAGGTGGAGCTGTGGTGTCCCTTCCTTCCCTGGGGCCCCCACCGGTGGCAGAGGTGGTGGGCCTGGGGGGGGGACTGGCTCTACCTGTGACTCTTCCCCCCCCGGGGGTCTCACCGGTGGCAGAGGTGGGACGACCGGGGGGAGGCGGAATATACCCCAGCTGGACTGGATTCCATTTTCCATGGCCGGAGGACAGCAGGCGTTGCGGACACTCTGGGACTGCCGAGATAGGACGTCTGGGTCCACGGAAGTACCTAAGGACAGAGCTTTGGGCCTTGAGGGATGCCCCCCTCTCCCTTAGGTGGCCTTCGAAGCTCTCTAAGACCTTCCGCAATGAGGGATCCTGGGATCCGGAGCGATGGTGGGGTCGGGGAAACCGGGGAGGGCGTGGTAAATCCGGGCTTAAAAAATTTTTAAGGGGATTTTTTAAAGGGGAAAAGTCCAGGGCGGGCGGGGGAGACAGCCCGCATGGAATTGGGGGCAGCCGGGCCGGCGAGCGCGCCTGTGGGGCCTCGGGGGTTCCCGTGTCGGGGTGGCAGACAGGGGGTGGGCAGCCGGGGGCCAGTTTTATCGGCACGGTAACTGGGAGAGGTAGGTATGCTAGGGGTGGAGGGCCATATCCGGTTAGGGGATCGCGCTCCCGATGTTTACAGGCGGTAGCGCGCTCCGACCCTCCTTACCCATCCTGCAGTCCTGGTTGTCCGGAATCTCAGGCCCTGAATACCCGGCTGCTGTTGTGCAATGCCAGGTCCGTGGTTAATAAGGCTCCCCTGATCTGGGAGTTGGCTCAGGAGGAGGCCGCGGACCTGGTAGGTGTCACCGAAACCTGGTTGGGCCCAGAGGGAGGGGTCCCTCTGGTTGAGATGTGCCCACCAGGTTTCCTTGCATTTCACCAGCCTAGGGCTCAGGGAAGGGGTGGTGGGGTGGCGGTGCTTATAAAGGAAGTCCTTTGTCCTAGGGAGGCCACTGTCCCTCAGACGGCTGGCTGTGAATCTCTTTTTGTGAAGTGGGGGCAAGGGGTTCAGATGGGTCTTTTGTTGACGTACCTGGCTCCCTGCCACGTCTCATCGGCCCTACCCGGACTCCTAGAGGTAATAGCCGGGCTGGCGGTTGAGACCCCAAGGCTTTTAGTCATGGGGGATTTCAACCTGCCATCGCTCGGTGAAACCTCGGGGTTGGTCCGGGAGTTCTTGGCTTCCATGACGGCCATGGACCTGACCCAGTTAGTTTCTGCCCCCACTCACATGGGAGGTCACATGCTGGACCTGATTTTTGTCTCTGGGCAGTGGTTGAATGACTGTAATTGGGGGGACTTAGTTATTACACCCTTGTCATGGACAGATCATTCCCTCCTGAGGCTGGATTTCTGTTCCGCTACCCCCCACCGCAGGGAGGCGGAGCCACTTAGATGGTTCCGCCCCAGGCGCCTAATGGATCCAGATCGGTTCCAGAGGGAGCTTGGGCCATTTCCTGAATCTCTGGCTCTCAGCTCGCCTGGGGACCTGGTGGCCACCTGGGAGGGGTTGGCCGCCGGGGCCCTAGAGCGAGTTGTGCCTATGCGACCTCTGACTCGGCACAGATCCCATTTGGCTCCGTGGTATACGGAGGAGCTACGGGAGATGAAGTGCCGAAAAAGACGTCTTGAGGGCATTTGGAGGGCGAGCCGTTCTGAGTCTGACCGAACACAGGTGAGATCTCATATTAAGACTTACCTTGTGGCGATAGGGGCGGCGAAATCTTCGTATTTCTCCGCTCTTATTGCATCAGCAGAAAATCGGCCTGCCGCCCTGTTTAGAGTGACCCGCTCTCTACTTGAGCCGAGAGCGCGGGATGACCTCTTGCAGGGTAGAGCAGAGGAGTTTTCCCGATTTCTGCATGATAAAATCGCTCAGATTCGGGAAGGGCTCGACTCCAATTGGGTGGTCCCGGGGGAGGTGTCCGGGGCAGGTCTTGAGAGTGTTATCTGGGGGGAGTTCGATCCTGTGACCGCTGAGGGTGTGGACAGGTTGCTGGGGGGTCTGAATGCCACCACCTGTTTATTGGACCCGTGTCCTTCCTGGTTGGTTTCGGCTGCCAGGGAGACGACACGAGGCTGGCTCCAGGGGATTGTCAACGCTTCTTTGAGAGAGGGGGTGCTCCCTACCGCCCTGAAGGCGGCGGTGGTGCGCCCCCTCCTCAAGAAGCCTTCCCTGGACCCAGCTATTTTAAATAACTATCGTCCAGTCTCCAACCTTCCCTTCGTGGCGAAGGTTGTTGAGAGTGTGGTGGCACGTCAGCTCCCCCGGTACCTGGAGGAAGCAACTTACCTCGATCCGTTCCAATCGGGCTTCAGGCCTGGACATAGCACTGAGACGGCATTGGTCGCGTTGGTTGATGATCTCTGGAGGGCTCGTGACAGAGGGTTCTCCTCTGTCCTGGTCCTATTAGATCTCTCGGCGGCTTTTGATACTATCGACCATAGTATCTTATTGCGACGGTTGGAGGGGTTGGGGATTGGTGGAACCGTCCTCCGATGGTTCTCCTCCTTCCTCTCTGACCGTTCGCAATTTGTGTTGGCGGGGGGGGAGAGGTCCACCTCTAGGCCCCTGGTTTGTGGGGTGCCTCAGGGGTCGGTCCTTTCTCCCCTCCTGTTCAACATTTACATGAAGCCGTTGGGCGAGATCATCCGTGGTCTTGGAGTGAGATGTCATCTGTATGCAGATGACACCCAGCTGTACATCTCCACTCCGGACCACCCCAACGATGCTGTGGGGACTATGTCTAGGTGCCTGGAGGCCGTGCGGGACTGGATGGGCGGGAACAGGCTTCGGCTCAACCCATCCAAGACCGAGTGGCTGTGGTTTCCGGCGCCCCGATATAGCCGGCTGACACCTACGCTGGCTATTGGGGGGGAGGTTCTGCCCCCCACAGAGAGGGCTCGCAACCTGGGAGTCCTCCTGGATGTACGGCTGTCGTTTGACCATCACATCGCGGCCGTCTCCAGGGGGGCGTTTCATCAGATCCGTCGGATCTACCGGTTGCGGCCCTTCCTGGATCGGGACGCCCTGCGCACGGTCACTCAGGCCCTTGTCACCTCTCGCCTGGACTATTGTAATGCCCTCTACATGGGGCTCCCTGCGGGGAGCATCCGGAGACTCCAGTTGGTGCAAAATGCAGCCGCGAGGGTGATTATGGGGGCGTCGCGTAGCGCCCATGTGACGCCTCTCCTGCGCGAGCTGCATTGGTTGCCGATGGCTCTCCGGGTTCGCTTTAAGGTTCTAGTTTTGACCTTTAAGGCGACCCATGGCATGGGACCAGGTTACCTTCAGGATTGCATTCTACCAACGTTCTCCAACAGGCCGGTGCGTTCCCACAGGGAGGGACTGCTCCGGGTGCCGTCGGCCGCTATGTGTCGTCTGGCGGCGCCAAGGGGTAGGGCCTTCTCTGTGGGTGCCCCCGCCCTCTGGAATACTCTGCCACCGGAACTTCGTACCGGCACGGACCTGAGGGCCTTCAGGCGCGCGTTAAAGACCTGGCTCTTTGAGCAGGCCGGCCTGGGCTGAAAGAATGATCTTAAATTTTGATTCCCATTTTAATTTAAATTGGGTTTTAAGGGTGGGGGGGGGGTTTTCTAATTGCAGCTAATTCTAATATTTAATTATTTTTTAACTTTTATATTTGTGGGGTTTTTAGATGAGCTGTTCACCGCCCTGAGTCCCTCGGGAGAAGGGCGGTATATAAATGTAATAAATAAATAAATAAATAAAATCTCCAGCAGACCGGTGCGTTCCCACAGGGTGGGCCTTCTCCGGGTGCCGTCGGCCTCTGTGTGTCGTCTGGCGGCCCCCAGGAGTAGGGTCTTCTCTGTGGGGGCCCCTGCCCTCTGGAATACTCTGCCACCTGAGATACGCACCAGCACGGACCTGAGGGCCTTCAGGCGCGCGTTAAAAACCTGGCTCTTTGAGCAGGCTGGCCTGGGCTGATACAGTTTTTAATTGTCTCCTTTAATTTGGTTTTAACCTGGGTTTTAATATTCTTGGGGGAGGGTTATTTTAGCTGAAACAGCCATTATTTAATCTTTTTTTAACTTTTGTATTGTTTGGGTCTGATTCGGCTGTACACCGCCCTGAGTCCCTAGGGAGAAGGGCGGTATATAAATGTCATAAATAAATAAATAAATAAATCTTCGGACAGCGCTGGCTCTTGGGCTTTGCAACGGAGAGGAGCAGCGCCCCCTAGAGCCGGAATATGATTAGCATGGATGCGCGAGGGGAACCTCTACCTTTTACCTTTTTATGCTTTGTTAAAAATGTGTTTGCAATTGAACGTTTTTTTTTTTGCAAGAATCCTACCGGCTGATTTCCTCCGCTCCCATGTGAAAGAGCAAATCCACCGAGGTTAAGCCGAAAATCACCCCGTCGATCTCTAAGGTGGAGGGATCGGAGACGAAGAGAACTCTCTGGGGGTTGGGGAAAAAAAAAAAAACACCAATAAAGAGGCATTAGTTCAGCCAACTTTTCCGAATGCCGTCGCCAAAGTAACTAAGGAGTTCGGTTAGATTTTCTAAACCTTGATTGGTTCTGACGGTCAAGCCAGCGTTCCACAAGCCAACGTTCTTCCAAAATTGCTGGAATCTCAGCTCCCAGGATTCCTCAGCTAGCGTGGGATTCTGGGAAATGAAGTCCCAAACCACCCCCCAGGTCTATTTTCCTTCAACAGCCACAGGATGTGGTTAATTCTGAGCTGGGGAATTTCACTGCTTGAGTAATTATTATTTAGGGATGTATGGTATTTCCCAAGGGAGTTGACCCAGCAAAATAAACACCCCCACAGCCCAAGGTTACCCTGGTGTCTTCGTGCTGTTCTTGGATCTGTCTCAAGAGAAGGGAATCCCCTCGGCTTGTTGCTTTTGAGAAAAGGACGGGTGTGTTTGTGTGTGTTTCTGATGGCACACCCAAGTTCCTTGCCTGCCTTTTCTGAAAAGGAGATTTAAATGCCGTGTTTCTCAACCTTGGCAACTTGGAAGGCGCGGGGGGGACTTCAATTCCCAGAATCCCCCCAGCTGGCCCTGAACAAAAACCCACACATCCCCAGCCAGAATGAAAGTTGCCCATTGCCCCTTTCAAGAGCTTTAGTAAAATTTCTACCCTGTTTTCCTGAAAATAGAACCTACCCTGAAAGTAAACCCTCGCTTGATTTTTCCACGTGCGGCCAATATAAGCCCTAATTAAGATTCTGCCCACTCCAGAGTGTAAAAATTAAGCTAGGGTGGGGATGGGATGGTGGTGAAGCTGCCCTACTACTTACTTAATAAGACAGGGTCTCATTTTCAGGAAAACACGAGTATAAGCAAAGGTCTTCGACTTTGGCAACTTTTTAAGACTTGTGGGACTTCAACTTCCAGAATTCTGCAGCCTAACAGATAAATCAGAGTTGGAAGGGACCTTGTAGGTCATCTAGTCCAACCTCCCGCCCAAGCGGGAGACCCTACACCATTTCTGACAGCCTGCAATACAATTCCCCCGTCCCCATTTTCCAGGCAAAACCCAGCAAAAATAAACAGCTCTGCCCAGCTCTGTTTTCCTTCCTCCTCCCTCCTTAAGCCTCTCTCCTTTCGTGATATGTCATTTTGCCTCTAAACTCCAGAACAAGAAGCTATTTTATGGCTGGTTCTTAACAGCTTTCCTAGAAATCTTGTTTCAGTGTGAAGTATCCCCCCAAAAGAAATTTCCTGGGCCTCCTGGCATCTTTTTGCAATAAAAGTCATGTAAATGTCTAACCCTGGATCAAAATGTAGGATAAAAGGGACAGCAAAGCAGAGAGGAAGAATTTGTTTTTAAAAAAAACGCAACCTAGCAAGCAGGCAACGTAAAGTTTCTTAAACTTGAAAGGGGAAAAGAAAATCACAATAATTTCCTCCCTTCCAAAGCGGTGACGCTTTGCACTAAAGACTGAGTCACTCTATTGCCTTGGCCTTTCCTGGAAAAATATCTTCAATTTCTATCGGAAGGACAGGAAATTCTTAGCTTTTCTTGAGAAAAAAAAAAGCCCATTTTTGGGGCAAGTCAAAGCCAAAAAAGTAAGCACTATCGCCCCCTGCTGGTGGCTGAACCCTCTCTGAACTAGCTGGAGCTTCGTAGCACCTGTTGGAAACACCTGGAATCCCCCACTGCCAGCAAAAAAAAAAAGCCAACAGTTGCAAATTCAAAATTTAAAATTTGTCCTTTAAATCTTTAAGAGTTTCAAGCCTGGTCTGAATTAATTTTTTTTCCTTATCAAATGAATTGTAAGAAAACCACTGGACAAGTTCTCAAAAATCAACCGTCCAGCCAACTCTTTTCGGCATCGGATTATTTTGGCTTCAAATTATCTTTGCAAACATCAGATTTCTGGCTGGCGGCTACATTAAATGTTTGCAAAAAAAAAAAGTGCTTGAAATACTTCTTACTTTCTTCTTATAAAGAAAATCAGGAAGGCAAAGGAAAGGATCACCGGCCTGGATCAATCCAGAAGGTCCTTTGATGCTCTCTGAGCTTGGTGGTTTTCTTGCAAATCCAATGGTTCTTATTGGAATTTGGGCCAAGCCAATCAACCTTAACAGAAAGCTAAGCAGCTCTGAATATTGCACAGGCAAGTCCTCGACTTACAACCATAATCGATCCCAAGATTCCTGTTGCCAAGGGAGACCTTTGTTAAGTGAGTTCTGCCCCGTTTTACGACCATTTTTGCCCCGGTTGTTAAGTGAATCATTGCAGTTGTTAAGTTAGTCACATGGATGTTAAGTTAGTCACATGGATGTTAAGTGAATCCGGATTCCCCATTGGCTTTGCTGGAAAGGGAAGTTGCAAAAGGGGATTGCAGAGCCCCAGGATACTGCGACCGTCGTAAATACGAGTCAGCTGCCAAGCATCTGAATTGTGATCGCGTGGCCATGGAGATGCTGCAAGGGTCGTTAAGTGTGGAAAAAAGTCCCTTTTTCAGTGGCATTGTAGCTTTGGTCACTAAATGAACTGTTGTAAGTAATTATACAGGGGGTCCTCGACTTACAACAGTTCATTTAGTGACTAATTCAAATACAGGCAGCCCTCGACTTACAGTTTACTTTACTTTACTTTATTGTCATTGCACCTCGTACAACGAAATCAAACACCATGTCAAGCATTCCAGCTGACACTCCAACCAATTACTCCGAGACAGAGATCTTCACAAAAGTTCTTTTTATTTTGGATAGTAAACTTGGCACAAAATGGGGAATCCCGAATCTGAAAGTTCGGGGTTTCCTTGCAATAAGTAAAAAACTACAAAATCCATCCCCTGCACCCATCATCGCATCCCATGCCCCAATCACCATCCGTCCCAACTTGAGACTTCCTCTCACTTATGCGCAACACAACCTGACCTTGAATCAGAAAAAGAATGTTGTTATGTCTAACTAGATACACTCCAATAAATTTTCCCCCTCCCACTTTCCCAGGTTCAAAATGTCACCGCGTGGGAGCATCTGGTCTCAATATGGCTTCCAAAGCTGACACACCATCTTTGTCATGCCCTTGTTGGAGTCTGATTGTGAGGGGGAGATTGAGGAGCTGACAGGGAGTGGAAGTATGGAAGAAATGGGGGAAGGGCACAGTCCAGTTGGGCATTCAAAGGAAGACCCAGGGCCATCCCCTCTTCATCCTTGGGCACAGAGAGGAACGGAGAAGGGAGCAACGTGGCTTACGGGAGAGGAAAAGGGCCCTGATCCCTTTCATTAGTTGCAGCTGGGAGAACGGGATATAAGTGGGGCGTTTGCACACAGCTCCTTGCTGGAAGCAAAGCGTTGCATTATCTTTGTCGAGGCTTATCTGGGTTTTGGCCTCCTCCCAACTGTGTCTGCCTTGTTATCCTTTGAAAGTCTGCAATTTATCATCCTGGCCTGCCGTGTTAATTACTTCAGTGTGGTTTGTGTTGGGTTTTTTATTTCTAATTTACCTGGACTTTGGGTTTGGACTGCATTTCTTCCCTTTGTAGACTGTTTTTGGAAGAGTTTGATAATTGGACATTGGGGGCCAGGTTGGAGGCATTAAAGGGAATTTATTCTACTTTGATGATTTCGATATTTTTGTGTCACGCCCCTTTGGGTCATCACAATCTTCAGTGCACATCATGACCATGAAAATAAACACAAACACACATCCTTCACACTCCACACATTGAATTGAAAACCCCCGACACTAAATTATTCATTTAGTGACCACTCGAAGTTTACAAGGGCCCTGAAAAAAGTGACATATGACCGTGTTTCACACTTACAACTGTTTGCAGCATCCCCACGGCCACATGATCCAAATTCAGCTGCTTGGCCACTGACTCCTATTTATGACGGCGGCAATGTCCCAGGGGTCAAGTGATTCCCCCTTTTGCGACTCCTGACACACCAAGTCAACCGGGAAGCCGGATTCACTTAACAACCGGGTGACTCACTTAACAACTCAAATGATTCACTTCAGAGTTATTGGCAAGAAAACTCATAAAATGGGGGCAAAACTCAAGATTCAACTTAACCAACCGGGCGACTAACTTAACAGCTTGCAGTGGTTCACTTAACAACCACGGCGAGAAAGTTCGTAAAACGGGGCAAGGCTCACTTTAACAACGGTCCCGTTTAGCAATGGAAATGTCGGGCTCAATGGTGGTCGTAGGTCAAGGACTGCCTGTAAACAGACAGAGGGAGGTGGAAAAATTACCTGTCGGTCTTCTTTGGCGAGTTCGTAGACGAAAGGCGGTTGTGGATAAATGCACACATGGTGTACGTCCCTCAATGAAGGCACAACCACAAGGTGAGAGCCGGCACTGTGTGGGATGAAGGAGAAACACAAGCTTGTGAGAATCAGGAATGCAGGTTTAAGTCCTCGCTTAACGACCGTTCGAACTTACAACGGAGTTCAACAGCTACTTATGACCCGTTTTTTGTGTTATTTAGATGGCCACACCTCCTTGTGGTCACATGATAACACTTTTTGGGTTGCTTGGTAACCGACTTATATTTATGGCTGTTTGCATCCTGTGGTCACCTGAACAGCAATTTTTGCTGGTTTCTGATATTTAGATTCAGTTTCCAGCTAAAAATGCCCATTCTTGAAAATGGGTTCACTTTCACGACCACTTGAAAACAAGTCATAAAATCGGGCATGGCCATGTGGAGACTTGCTTAATGACTGCCGTGATTTACAGTTGTAATCCTGGGCTCAGTTATGGTTGTAAGGTAAGGACTAGCTATATGATGTTGGATTGATGATAGAAAAAGCTTGGATGCATTGTTTTTAGAGTTATATAAGAGTGTATGTGTATGTATGTATGTATGTGTGTGTATGGATGTGTGTGCGTGTGTGTGTGTGTATATATATATATCTATATATATATACATACTGAACAGGATAGAGCCAGTGGTGTAGTGGCAATTACAACTGCCTCACATGTAATACTTCCCTGGTTCGAATCCCAGTAAGGGTATGGCTAGCTGACGAGAGCTAAGTAGCTCGAAATAGATCTATCCTAGTCTCCCTTATTTATTATTTAAATTATCAGCTTAAAACCTTACACATATATATATATTTACAACTGCCTCACATGTAATACTTCCCAGGTTCGAATCCCAGTAAGGGTATGGCTAGCTGAAGAGAGCTAACTAGCTCGAAATAGATCTATCCTAGTCTCCCTTATTTATTATTTAAATTATCAGCTTAAAACCTTACACACACATATATATATATATATTTACAACTGCCTCACATGTAATACTTCCCAGGTTCGAATCCCAGTAAGGGTATGGCTAGCTGACGAGAGCTAAGTAGCTCGAAATAGATCTATCCTAGTCTCCCTTATTTATTATTTAAATTATCAGCTTAAAACCTTACACATATATATATATATTTACAACTGCCTCACATGTAATACTTCCCAGGTTCGAATCCCAGTAAGGGTATGGCTAGCTGAAGAGAGCTAACTAGCTCGAAATAGATCTATCCTAGTCTCCCTTATTTATTATTTAAATTATCAGCTTAAAACCTTACACACACATATATATATATATTTACAACTGCCTCACATGTAATACTTCCCAGGTTCGAATCCCAGTAAGGGTATGGCTAGCTGACGAGAGCTAAGTAGCTCGAAATAGATCTATCCTAGTCTCCCTTATTTATTATTTAAATTATCAGCTTAAAACCTTACACACACATATATATATATATTTACAACTGCCTCACATGTAATACTTCCCAGGTTCGAATCCCAGTAACGGTATGGCTAGCTGACGAGAGCTAAATAGCTCGAAATAGATCTATACTAGTCTCCCTTGTTTAATTATTTATCAGCTCAAAAACCTAACACCACACACACACACACACACACACACACACACACACACACACACACACACACAGACATTTAAATCAAGCAATTTTCAGGCAGCAGGTTTTTGTTACCAAAGGAAAATAATATTTGTAGCTCAGGGTTGAAATGAGGGGCCTTGGTGCTCTCTGAGCTTGGTGATTTTCTTGCAGACGTTTCATGACCCAACTAGGGAACATCATCAGTGCTAGAAGGGAGTGGGGATTATGGAGTAGAGAGGGAGGAGAGGGGAGAAGGAGGACTGTGGGGGTCCTTGGTGCTCTCTGAGCTTGGCAGTCTTCTTGCAGGCGTTTCATGACCTAACTAGGTAATATTTATTATTTATTATTTATTTTTTTCGTATTCTATACGCTCCCTCTCCCAAAAAGGGACTCGGGGCGGTGTACATACTAAACATATAAAATAATACAGATAAAACAGAATTTAAAATCAAAATTAAATAAATATATGATTAGGTCTCATTAGCTAAGAATAAGAACCCTTATTAAAATTTAAAAACCCCAAAGACCCTTATTTGGCCAGACGGCCTGTTTAACAGTAAGGTCTTAACTGCGCGCCGGAAGGTTAGGATGTCTGACATGGCTCGTATCTCCGGGCAAACCCCCACTCCCTTCTAACACTGATGATGTTACCTAGTTGGGTCGTGAACATCTGCAAGGAAACCACCAAGCTCAGAGGCACCAAGATTTTTAAAAGCCTTTTTTCAGCTGTGGGGAATCTCCATTTTACCTCCCAATTAAACCCCCAACTATTCCAGGGGTGCAAGAAAATATTCCTTGCCCGAAACTGAGCTGACAAGACGTCCCTACCCCGATGCAAACAATACCGGTCAACAAATTGATTTCTTACCTCCTTGTGCCTTCAATGATAGTCCTCAAGCACCTCTTGAAGACCTCATCGTACAACATGATCAGCTGCCCTTCCTAGAAAGAAACAAATTTGGTGGGTGATCAAGAGGGGGTTCCTCCCCCCACCCCTCGATTAAAATCAGGGTATTCAGAAGCTAATTTGATGTTTTGACTTAAGATTCTGCCAAGCGTCAACCCTTCTCAATTTAATGCTCTCCAGATTTGGGGGGAACTACACTTCCCATCAAGCACAACAATTACTTCTGACTAGCTGGGGGCAGCACATATGGACAGCATCCATTTGGGAGAAAACAAGCTGTTTTTGCTTTTTTTGGCGTTTCTCTCTGCCAAACAGCTTGTTGATATTTGATTTTGCTTACTTAAGGCAGCTGCAGAATTCGGCTGAGGTTCTTTGTCTTATTGTAGTGTTCTCAAGTGAAAATAATTGGGGGGTGGGGGGGGGAGATGGAAACATCCCGTGAAGTTTTTAGGGATTTGGTATCCTGGTTTGGACTCCCAAGCCAACTTCTGAACTCGCACGGGGGCAAAACCACTCGCGAGCCCACCAACTTTTAACCTCTGCGTCTCTCCTCCGCTCACCTCTACTTGTTTGTGCTTTGAATCAACGAAGGGACCGAGCTGCAAACAACGAAAGGAAACCATGATTAAGGAGGATGGACAGAGAAGGGAAACACCCCCCGCCCAAATCTTGATTAATGGTAGCTACCATTTCCCCAAAAAAATCAAGCAAGCAGGAAAAAAAAGAGGGAAGAATTAGTGCCCAGCAGGAAGTTTTTGCAAAACATACACGCTGGCTAAATGAAATGAAAACTTAACTGGATCCAAAGGTAAGATTTGTAACAATTCTCAACTACAACTCCCAGCATCCTTAGCTCCTAGTAAGGTGCTGATGGATTGCAGATTAGCAATACAGCTAGTCCTCAACAAACGACCGGTCCATTACAGTCGTAAGTGAAGTTGTAAAATTGAATCCAACACACGAGCGACCTGTTTCTATGAGGTTTGGGGTGGGGGGGTTGGCAGTATTGTTAAGTGAACACAGTGGTTCTAAGTGCAAACAGGATGGTCATTAAGTGAATACCAGCTGTTAAGTGAAATCATTGGGTATTGGGGGGGGTGGTTTTGCCACAAACAGGCAGTGATGGGACACCACAAATGCATCTATGTGGCAAGTGTCCGAAGAACAGCCAATATGATTGTGGAGAGGCCCTGACCATCAGAACTTCAAATCTGGGTGGTAAGTAGGCCTCAAGTAGGTCCGTCGTAACTTCAAATGGTCACTAAATGACTAATTCTAAGTCGAGGATTACCTGCAGAGAGTCAACAGGTTCCTTCCCCTCTGGGGCTGAGTTTCAGAGCTCTCACCCCAAATCTTGGAAGGTTTTAAATCCCCTCAATTCTTCCCAGTTGTCAGGCCCAAGCGAGGAACCCATAAACCATTTGACAGGATGCCTGGAGGGGGGGGAGGGGGATTGGACTAGAAGACCTCCCGGGGTCCCCTCTAGCTCTAGGAGGCTACGTTCTACGGAGTGCTTCGACTTATACGGTACCCCAATGAGCCCCAATTTTTTGTTGCAACTTGGGACCTCTGTTAAGTGAGTTTTGCCCCATTTTACCATCTTTCTTGCCAAAGTTGTGATAAGGGAATCGCTGCAGTTGTCCAGTTAAGTGAAACACGGGCCGTTAAGTGAATCTGGCTTCCCCACCGGTGACTTGCTCATCAGTCCGGTCGCAAAAGGGATCAATGACACCCCCCCCCGGGACACTGCACCCGTCATAACTATGAGTCAGCTTCTGGCTGTGTGGTCTGAATTCTGATCCCCTGACGGTCATATGTGTTAAAAAAAAAATGGTCGTAAGTCACTTTTGTCCATAACGTTGTAACTTCGAACGGTCGCTAAATGACACTTCCAAGCAAAGAAATCATGCAGATGTCAGAAGTTGTCTCCATTACCAAATGCAAACATCCGGCTTGTCCTTGTTGATGGTCTCAATCAGGTCGCACCATGGGCGCTCGTAGGGTCATGCTGTCCGAAGTGGTGTAGGGACCCAAAGGCAACCAAGACAGACGAAGTTCCGGATATGGAAGGATTACAAGAGGATTGGTTTTTCTTTCCAATTTGGGATGTTCACTGGGATTTTTCTGGGCACTTCATCACCCCTGTTCGGTTTTGTTTTTTTGAAATCATGGTGCTAACTAACTCTCAATCATGGAATTGTCGCTTTAGGCGACTGCTGAAGAGAGTGGGGTTTGTGGAGAGGGTTAGTAAGTAGTAGTTAGTAGTAGTAATAACAACAATATAAGATAATAAAAACAAAAAAAGAAAAAAAAAAAAAAATACTAATACACATAATACAGCAATAATAGTAATAACAATAGTAAATTAGTAATAGTAATAATAATAATAATATTGTGGGGTCTTTGAGCGTTCTGAGCTGGTTGTCTCTTCCAACATTTAATGACCCAAATAGGTAACATTATCAGTGCTAGAGGTATGGGAGTGTAGGAAGGCGTAGTAGTAGTAGTTCAGTAAGTAATAACAACAAGACTAATACTATAATACTAATACTACATATAATTAATAATTAAGATAATAACACACTTAGTAATTTTAGTAAATAGTAATAATAATACATAATTATTGTGGCGTCTTGTTGAGAGCTCTTTCTGAGTTGGTTGCTATTCTTCCAAACTTTCATGACCCAACTCAGGCTAACATTATCAGTGCTAGAGGGAATGGGGTGTGTGTTGAGTAGAGTAGTGTATGTAAGTAGTCGTTAATAAACAAACAATACTATACTAATAATACTAATACTACATAATAATAATAATATATAACAATCGTAATAGTATAGTAATAATAATAACAATATTGTGGGGTTCTTTGATGCGTTCTGAGCTTGGGGGGGTTTGTTCTTCCAAACCATTTCATGACCCAATAGGTAACATTATCAGTGCTAGAGGAATGGCGGATTGTGGACGAGGAGGAGGAAAAAAAGAGGGAGAGGAGCAAAGGACGGAGAGAGCGAGGCGAAGGAAGGAAGGAAGGAAGGAAGGAAGGCAAGGAAGGAAGACGGAAGGAAGAGGAAGGGAAGGAAGGGGAAGCAAAGAGGAGAAAAATCCAAGTCTGGTCCAGAGAAATACCTGGTGTGGATTTCGTTGCCTTATCATGCAAAGGATTTATTAGGACAAAGGATTATCAATGGTGATAATGATGACAGATATTTTCTTTTTAGAATAGAGGAGGCATTTGCACCAAAACAACATCCCTGGTGTCCAATCACAAATTCCTGTAGCCAATAAAAGAATTCTGTTCTGTTCTGTTCTATTCTATAAAAATATGCAGACATAAGGGTGCATAGATATGTTAGTTTTAGGGAGAAACAACCACCGTAATACATTTGATTATGATTATAATAGTTGAAGAGATGCATGAACGGATAATTTTCCCCCAGATTAATGTAAACGTGATTATTGATTTGTGGTATTGACGGCAGTGATAAGATATCCTGCACGCACCTTTGGCAACTTTTAGAAATAAAGATAAGTAAATTATGTTAGGATTACGTTGGTGGCAGTGCAGGCAAACATTGACACTGTTACATTGCAACGTTTTTTAAGAAATAAAAATCATTAAATTAGTCTTAGGGATTACAGTTAATGATTGTTGAAGAAAAACAACCAACTTGTAATTTAGATCAAAACTCATTAGTGTGACCAATACAAGCAAATTAGCGCCCTTGTCTATAGTTATTATCATATTTTACAATAAGTATGATAGTAGCAAACCATTCC
>JAGDQI010000276.1:613011-635763 GCA_023653725.1 Bungarus multicinctus
GCCAATCAGATTAGAGAGGACCATTATTATAACTTCTGTTGGGCCCCCCCGTAGTGTTTCTGTGCCTCGTCCAAGAAGAGAAATCCATTGCTGTCAGACTCCCAGGGTGCGGGTGTCACTTAACTTTGTAGACTTGGTCTGGAAACATCATGGCTCACCTGAGTGCTGGGCTTAATGCAATCTTCCCAGGGGAAATGTGGGAGATTGGTAATCCTATCATTCCTGAGGGCCATTATTAATCCCATACCACACGGAGCTGAAGGGGGGCAGGGAGCTGAGGAAGCTGCTTTGTCTTTTAAAACATGTTTCGATTTTATCATTAGGAGATATAATATTCTGCCTTTTAAATATTTCTAGGCTATTTCGATTTTTCTAGGAAAAGGGTGGGATGCGACTTCCTACCGCAGTTACCATGACACCCCCCTCCCTCATTCTGTGACACGGATGGGCATATCTATTTCTCATCAATGGGTTTGTCATATTTTGGCGTTTCCTCTCTGCCCCTTTCCCGGTCTCAGGTCTCTTTTGAATCCGTAGACCAGGAAGTGGATCCAGCCTCCAAAGGAAGGGGGGGTCCCTTGGGCACCACTGAGGACAGGAAAACAAGGAAATCTTGCCCCTTAAGGATAGGCAACGTCTTTTCTTTTGTGGATTCAAAATTTCCAGGCTGGGAGAAGAAATGCAAAATGATTTGTCAGCGAGTTGAAAGTCAGAATCAGAAGGCAGGAAAAAGAAATATCACAGCTTCCTAGGATTAATCGAAAAAGTGAGTAGGAAAACCCTTCATCCTTTCAGTCTTGAGTTTATTTGAAGTCTTTGATTGTGTGGGTGATTCCTGGCTTTGAGTTGGATCTTTTAAGGGACCTTGGTTTTATGGTCCTGATCCTTGCAGTGCTGTTTTCTATATGTTCATTCTGCCGTGCCTTTGGTTGCTGTCACAGTTTTTGTAACTTGACCATCTATTGATTCTATGGGAAGGGATCTTACTAGGTTGTAGGGTTTTTTTTTTCTCTGTATCTATGCCGTAATTTTCTACTTCTTGTTGTGAAAAATAAGCTGGCCCAGTTATTTTAATAGCCCTACTTGAAAAGGAGGGGGCGGGCTGTTCACAGAAGATATATTAATGTGCGCCTCTAAGAGGTCTGTAGGGGGCGTGCGTAAGCGCAACAACGTGCTACCGTCCCTGCCTATGAGTTTCTTTATTATTTTTCTTATATGTATCCATTATTCATAACTATGTTACTATATCTATATCGTGTAGCAATTGACAAATAAATAAATAAAGAGAGGAGAATCGTAACTCCAACACATAACCGGGACTTTATTTCTCGGGTTATTGTATGTTCGCCCGTTGATAACTTTAATGGATCTTGCAAAATCAACTTACAAACTATTTGCAGTCAGAATCATTCTTTTATTGTAGAAAAAATCAAACCAATTCACGTCCATGCTTCCCAGATACCATTCCTCCAGAGGTAAACAGAGAAAGATCAAAACCAAAAAATGAGCATCCTTTATCACACTGAGTTGGGAGGGATATGCAGGATGCATTATGGGACTTGTCTGCTTACTCAGTTACACATTTACCATAACACTCCCTCTGTTATGCAGCCCAGGACCGCCTTGGCTTTGGGGCAGCTCCAGCTGACCCCTCCCACCAGCCCAGAGAAAACCCCCCCACTCTCTTTTCCTAGCCCCAGTTCGCCTTCCCTCCCACAAGAGGCGGAATCCCGTTTCCTTTTCCTTCCTCTCTGGCCGGGTAAGTCTGGAAGGTTGCATAGCAACCAATGACGACAACGGGGATACCTTTTTGATAATGGTTGAACATGGCCAATCGCCGGCATTGGCTCCTCGATTTTCGACGTTTGATGATGAGACGGGGGCCCCTATTTTGTGTTGATTGACGCTTAAGGAAAGAGGATCGGAAGTGAGGGCCCGCGGCCAAGGATGGATGTACGCGCTGCGCTCTGGCGGCTATCTGTGTTGGTGGCGGTCGCCCTATGTGAGAAAGATGCGGTTGGTGAGTCCCTGGGGGCCTTCGGGGGTTTACCGCTCCCTTTTTCTTCCAGGGAATCTTTCTCTATATGCCCCCCCCCCAAAAAAAAGTTTAGAACCTGATTAGGTCCTCTTTCCAGTCGCTCTCTCCCCCTTCTGGCAATTGAGATTAGTTTCCCATACGCGTTGGGGGGGGGGGACTCACTGCACCACGCCTTCCCCCCCACCCTCGAGAGCCATTATGGGACAGGAGAAGGGCGACCCATCAGATCTCAATCCAGTGACATGGGCGCTCCAAAACAGCAGTCTCCCAGTTCAAGCTGAGGTTGTCAGAAACGGCGTTTGCAGGGGATAGGGTCAGATCAGGAACTTACTGATGCCTTCGCCAACCCTCGGCCTGGTCGGCTTCCTGCTTGTGGGGAGGGAGCTTTGGGGCTCTTTTTGGGGCTTTGGTGCTGGGGAGAAACAGCGGTTCTCTAAATCGGATCGAGTCTTAGCAGATGCTGCGTGCATGGAGCAAAGGTTGTCCTGTGAATACCAGCAGGATGAGAGTCTGGATGAGAAGCCCTTCTTCAACTTATCTATCCTAAAGATCATGAGTGTCACTGTCCTCCTGATTCACCATCACCGGTGATCCTCAACCCCAATATCCCCAAAGCCTTTTTTTCCTGGGGACAGGCAGTATTGCTCCCAAGAGGTCTTGTTCCATTTCAGAAGTCCCAATACGGGGCGTTGCAAAATTAAAAAATATTTACAAGGTATTTATTTTGCTTAGAATCAGGAACTTGGGGTGTTCTGGCTGTTTGCTCGGAGAAATTATCAACTGCAGGAACTCTTTGGAAAAGACATAACAAAAAGGTGTGCAGGAACTTAATCATTAAATAAACTGCATTGGAGTTAAAAAAACGACGAGAAGAAGCAATTCTGGGTGGTAACATGAAATGAAACCGCTGCTTGAACTGGCAGATCCCACACTTAAACAGCCATTCCGCACTTGAGGCTCATTACAATTGTCAGATGACCAACATGCAAACTGGAACCGTTCAACATGTCCCAAAGGACCAGCTATTTCTGGCTGAGAAGCATTCAGGTATTTGAAGACCAGCTTGCATACATCCACGTGTTTATCCGCCCCGGCAGATTAGACTGCCTTTAATACTCAGCCCACAAGGAAGGGAAGAAGGGCTGGATCCGGAGGCGTCCAATTTACCTCTCCTGTTAGAATAGAGTAGAGTAGAGGAGTAGAATAGAATGAATTAGAATAGAATAGAATAGAATAGATAGAATAGAAGAGAATAGAATCGAATAGAATAGATAGAAATGATGGAGGGGATGGGAGATGGGAGTGGGTATAGAATAGATGATATGGAAATGGAATGAGAATGGAAGGGACTAGAATAGAATAGAAGAGAAGAATAATTCTTTAGTTTAGCCAGTGTGATGGACAAAAAGAAGTTGTTGGGTTTCAAATGCTCTGTGTACATAGCCTAAAAGTGCACATTTGTCAGTTGTATGTAAGTAATGTATGTGTGTAATCTATCTAATCTATCTCTCTAGCTATCTATTATCTATCTATCTATCTATCTCTATCTATCTATCTATATGTATTAGGTTTTTGAGCTGATAAATAATTAACAAGGAGACTAGGATAGATCTATTTCGAGCTATCTATCCTAGTCCTCCCTTGTTTAATTATTTATCAGCTCAAAAACCTAACATACATATAACAAAAGACAACGAAACAAATAGCTTTCTGTCGGATGGTCTCTGGTGATGAGCCGAAAGACAGAAAAGGACAGCAGTATGCTTCCTCCCTTGATTGGGGCTTACCAGGGTGTTGTAACACAAAGTATATATATATATATATATATATATATATATATATATATTATATATAGGTGTGTGTGTGTGTGTGTGTGTGTGTGTGTGTGTGTGTGTGTGTGTGTGTGTGTGTGTGTGTGTGTGTGTGTGTGTGTTGTGTGTGTGTGTGTGTGTGTGTGTGTGTGTGTGTGTGTGTGTGTTGTGTGTGTGTGGTGTGTGTGTGTGTGTGTGGTGTGTGGTGTGTGTGTGTGTGTGTGGTGTGTGTGTGTGTGTGGTGTGTGTGGTGTGTGTGTGGTGTGTGTGTGTGTGTGTGTATAAATGTTATTGCTTAATGATTTTTTTCTAGTATAATAATGTAAAGACTGATATGTATGTCAAAAAAAATTTACCATGTTCAAGACTTTTTAAATGTTAAATTTCAATAAAATTATTATTAGAAAAAGAAAAGACACATTCATCAAGAGTCAAGAATCATCAGGTACAACACTTAATGATAGTCATAGGGTACAATAAGCAATCAAATCATACTAGGAAACAGTCAATATAAAGCGTAAGGATACAAGCGGCAAAGTTACAATCATACAGTCACAAGTGGGAAGAGATGGGTGATAAGGAGTGATGAGAAGATTAATAGTAATAGTAGTGCAAACCTAGTAAACAGTTGGACAGTGTTGGGGGAATTGTTTGTTTAAATAGAGTGATGGCATTTGGGAAAAAACTGTCCTTGTGTCTAGTTGTTGTGGTGTGCAGTGCTCTATAGCATCGTTTTGAGGGAAGAAGTGGAAACAATTTATGTCTGGGATGTGAGCGGTCTGTAAATATTTTCACAGCCCTCTTTTTGACTCATGCAGGTCCTCGATGGAAGGCAGGTTGGTACCAATTGTTTTTTCTGCAGTCCTAATTATCCTCTGAAGTCTGTGTCTGTCCTGTTGGGTTGCAGAACCAAACCAGACAGTTATAGAGATGCAAATGACAGACTCAATAATTCAATAATTCTTTTTGTTAGACGAAAGCTCTGATCTGTTTGGATTCTGAAAACTCCCCAGAGCAGGAATTAAATCTCCCCAAAAGCTCTGAGAAGCTGCTGTCCAGTGTGCATGTTTGCGACGAAACCCAGAAGTACTACTGGATGCCATGAACTCGGTGCCGAAAAGGTAAACCATCACTGTTCTGGGGAAGTGGTGGCTAACCTTTTTTGGGTTCCTGTGCCGAAAATTGCACACGCATTTGCATGCGCTCACTCGTATGTCAGCACCCTGAAGGCAATGCACACAGGGGTCCCCAAATGTACCCTGCGCATGTGCGTGCAATCTCCCCCTGCTGCCCCCTTACCTGCACTGCGCATGCGCGCACTTCCCAGCTGATTTTCGGATCTTTTTTGGCCTCCCAGAGACTTGAAGGAAGCCTCTGCAGCCTTTGGAGGCTGAAATATGGGCCAGTTTTGTCACTTCTGGTATTTCCGGAAATATAGGAAGTAACAAAACAGGCCTATTTTTTGGCCTCCAAAGGTTGCAGAAGCTTCCCTCAAGCCTCTGGGAGGCCAAAAAAGGCCCGAAAATCAGCTGGACATTTCTTCCAACACCTTCCACTTTGACCCTCAATGAAGTGAGAATGTTTTTTTTTTCTGTGAATGGAAAGTTGGGGTGTCCAGATGAGGTTTCCTGCTGCTTTTGAGCTTTTGGGAGTGAAATTCCCACTTTACCTTTGGGGCCACTGCAGCCTCCTTGGGGCAGAGACTGAACAACCCCAGAAGGGAGTTTGATGGAGGCCTTGATGGAAAAGGGGAAGGCACAATTGAGGGCAGGTGAAGACCTTCCCTGCCCTCCAACCCTTCAGGCCCTCCAGAAGCTGCTTCTTTCCCTCTCAGTCGCTCTCTCATTTCACCTCTCCCACCATCTCCCCTTCCCTTTCCCCCTTCCTCCTCTGCCTCCCAGTTCTCTTCTTCTTCCTTTCTCCCCTGAGCCTCAGATGGGAGCCTCTGTAGGATCAGGGCCCTTGACCAAAGCCCCCTAACTCTGCCCCTCTGGCTCCCTTTCAGGTGCCTCCTCCCACTCCCTGAAGTATTTCTACTCCTCCATCTCAGACCCCAGTCAGGGGCTGCCCCAGTTTGTCGCTGTGGGGTACGTGGATGATCAACTCTTCAGTCACTACGACAGCAACAGCCGGAAGGTGCAGCCTCGAGTCTCCTGGATGGAGAAGGTGGGGAAGGACGACCCCCAGTACTGGGACAGAAACACCCGAAATGAACATGACCATGAGGAGGTGTTCAGAGAAGGCCTGGAGAACCTGAGGAAACGCTACAATCAGAGCGAAGGTGAGCAATGGGTCTGGTGGCTCCTCCGGCCCCATATTCCCCTCCCCAGGAACCAGAGGGGGGAGAAAAGGGGGGTCCCTTCAAAGGCAAAGGCTGCCTCCACACCTTTTAAAAAGTATTTTTTAATGTTTATTCTTTTAAAAAAATCAATACGATTGTCCTTGTCTCCATAGCTGACATTTTCTGCCAATTGCAGTTAATAAAAACATGTTTAGAGTTATCCATCTATCTTTCTGAATATTGATATGGATATTGATATAAACTGAGGTAAAAAAAGAGATGGAAATCTCCCCCCCCCCACGACAGTTGGAGGGTCCTTAGTCTAGGGATCGCCAACCTTTTGGACCTCAGGGACCACCAAATTCATAATTTTAAATCCCGCGGATTTTGGCTGACGGTGGCTTGTTGATGTTGGTGGGAAAGTCGGTTCCATATTCCAGAGCTGCAGTAGTCACAGGACTGGGCCTTTGGCCATCCTGGAGCTGCACTGGGGGGGGTGAGAAAGAGAGAGAGAGAGATCTGATCTAACCTCGGAGGACTGGCGGTTATGTTCTCTCCCTCTCCCTCCTTCCCTCCCTCCCTCTCTCTCTCTCTCTCTCCCTCGCTCTCACACACACACAAACACACACACACACAGAAGTCCCTCACACACCCGTACCCCCTCGAAGGCAGCCACATTCCTTCACTAACCTCCTTTTCAGCTCCGTTCTCAGGGGGGAGAGAGAGAGATCTGATCTAACCTCTGAGGACTGGCCGTGATGTTCTCTCTCTCTCTCTCTCTTTCTCTTTCTCTCTGTCTCTCTCTCTTAAACACACACAGAGGTCCCTCACACAAACACACACACGCACCCTCCAAGGCAGCCACATTCCTTCACTAACCTCCTTTTCAGCTCTATTTTCAGGGGAGAGAGGGTGGGGGTATCCTGTGATCCCAAATAAAGAATGATCGATCGGTAGGAAAACGGGGCGAGGATTTTCCTGCAGAGTTTTTTGGGGGGATTTTTCCAGGGTCTCTGCTACTTCTGCTTTTGGCTGCACACAAGGAAAGCAGCAAAAGTCTTTCTTTCTCTCCCCCAAACTCCGCCAGAAATGAGTCTTTGGGACCCTGCAAGGCACCCTGCTCCAAGAGGCTGCACCATTCTGGTGGAGTTTGAGGGAGAGAAAAAAAGACTTCTGCTGCTTCTGCTGCTTTCCTTGCATGAAGCCAAAAGTCTCTCTCTCTCTCTCTCTCCCCCTGAAGATGGTATCCTGCGATCCCAAATAAAGAATGATCGATCGGTAGGAAAACAGGGTGGGGAATTTTCCTGCAGACTTTTTTTGGGATTTTCCCAGGGTCTTTGCTGCTTATGCTTTTTCTGCAGAGACCCTGGGAAAACCTCCAAAAAATCTTCAGGAAAAGCCCCCACCTTGTTTTCCTACCGATCGATCATTCTTTATTTGGGATTGCAGGATACCATCTTCAAGGGGAGAAAGAGAGAGAGAGACTTTTAGCTTCATGCAAGGAAAGCAGCAGAAGCAGCAGAAGTCTTTCTTTCTCTCCCCCAAACTCCACCAGAAATGAGTCTGTGAGACTTGTCGCACTGGCGCAGCCTCTTGGAGCAGGATGCCTTGCGGGGTCCCAAAGACTCATTTCTGGTGGAGTTTGGGGGAGAGAAATAAAGACATTGCAACAAGCCATGGTTTGTTTCTGAGTAGCCCAAAGATGTAGTCAACCCTTGTGACCTGTGCTATCGACAAATGAAAACCATGATTTATAGTCACAGGGATCCCTGCAAGCTTATTTTTGGAACTTTGAGGCCATGAGATTCTTTCTCCCTCTTTGCAGCCACATCCAAGTCTCTGTTTCTGCTCTGGGATTCCCCCCAAGAAAGCAGCAGAAGGAAAGATGGAGGAGGGAGGCTCCGCCCCTCCATTTCTTCCTTGCCTCCATCTTTTCTTGGTCCTCCTTGCGATCCTCCACTGCCTTTTCTGGGTCCTGTGAAATTGAAAGGGGGATTTGCCAGCTGCTTGTTTTCTGGTGAGATTCAGGGGCTCCGTCCCGGGAGAAAGGCAGAGACCCAGGCCGACCTGTAGGGAGCAGAGAAGTGGGACAATTGGAGGGAAATGCTGTGGTGGAAATTGGGGTATCAGTGCTTCCCTCCAGTCTCAAAGTCCCTGTAATGAAGGGGGCTTCTGTGTCTCCCGAATACTCCCCAAACCAGGGGTCGTCAAACTCACAATTTTAAATCCCGTGGACCAGAGACCCTGGGAAAATCCCCAGAAAAGTCTGTAGGAAAATTCCCCACCCCGTTTTCCTACTGATCAATCATTCTTTATTTGGGATCGCAGGATGCCGTCTCCAGCTCCATTCTTGGGGAGGGGGGGGGAGAGAGAGAGAGAGAGAGACTTTTGGCTTCATGCAAGGAGAGCAGCAGAAGCAGCAGAAGTCTTTCTTTCTCTCCCCCAAACTCCGCTAGAAATGAGTCTTTGCGAGACTTGTCGTGCTGGCGCAGTCTCTTGGAGCAGAATGCCTTGCAGGGTCCCAAAGACTCATTTCTGACAGAGTTTAGGGGAGAGAAAGAAAGACTTTTGCTTGCTTTCCTTGTGTGCAGCCAAAAGCAGAAGTAGAAAGAAGCAGAAAGAAGCAGCCTGGTGGCCAGGTGAGGCGCGTGGGGCGAGTTGGGCAAGTTCCCCCCCCCTTTCCTCCCTCCCCTCACTACCTCGTGTTATTTGCAATGCAAACGATACAATCCTTGTGTTCCCATGGGCTATGTGGGCAGCGCAGCCTTGTGTTCCCGCGCAGCCTGGATTAATTGCTTTGGGGGTGACATTTCTCAGCGGACCACCAAAATTTTCTCACGGCCCACTGGTTGGTGACCATTGCCCCAAACCATCTTCCTGCTCATCTTTTAGGCCTGCACACATGGCAGGAGATCTATGGCTGTGAGCTCCGTGCTGACGGGAGCAAAAGAGGATTTGACCAATACGGCTACGATGGGAGGACCTTCATCACCTTCGACAAGGAGACTTCCACCTGGGTGGCTTCTGAACCCCAAGCCCAGAGGATATGTGACGCTCTTCCAGCAAACAGTGATTGCCTGAAGTCCTACCTAGAGACAATCTGCATTGAGTGGCTGGAGAAGCACCTGTCCTATGGAAAGGAGACGCTGCTGAGGACAGGTGAGCATCTGGATCCAGGCTGGACTTTCCTCCTTGATGGACAGATTTTTTTTTTTGGACTCATTCAGCCCAGGGGTGAGATCCTACTGGCATAACAATCGGTTCGGGGAGCATACGCATCCAACGAGCATGTACTTTCTCCAGCTGGCGAGCGGCACTCAGCAATGCCATGCAAAGCAGCTGAGGAGGAAAAAAGCAGAGACTAAAGGACAGCCTTGAGCCTGGGCAGGTGAGTGGGCCAAACAGATGACCAGATGGTTGTTGCAGCGAACCAGTTCGGTGTCAGCTGCTCTTTGGAGCTACCGGTTCTATAGAACCGGGATGAACCGGTAGCATCCCAACCCTGGTTCAGCCTCTTTGGATTCTGGATTCTGCAATGTCAGGTCCCTATCGGAACGCTCCCCCAGAGAGGGGAGGCATCTTGGGGAACCTCGTTTGCAAATTTTTGCTATAGCTGTAGCTGTAGCTGCTTGGCAGCTTTTTTGAGGGGGAGAGAAGGGGAAAGTTGGCATAAGGTTTCATGCCTGAATCTCAGACTCTGTGTTGACCCAGGGTGGGATACAAAATAAACACAATCACAAAAACTGGTGAAGCCCCTTTTATTCCTTCACTTTGCTTCAAAGCTCCAAATATCCTTGACTGGACAGCAGTGTCCCCCAAGGCAGCGTTCTAGGACCCACCCTCTTTATACTCTATATAATAGAATAGAATAGAATACTTTATTGGCCAAGTGTGATTGGACACACAAGGAATTTGTCTTGGTGTAAATACTCTCAGTATACATAAAGAAGGAACATTTGTTAAGAATCAAGAATCATAATGTACAACACTTAATGATAGTCATAGGGTACAATCAACATCAAATCATACTAGGAAACAGGATACAAGCAACTAAGTTACAGTCACAAGTGGGAGGGAATGGGTGATAAGGAGTGATGAGAAGATTAACAGTAGTAGTAGTGTACACTTTGTAAATAGTTGAACAGTGTTGAGGGAATTATTTGTTTAGCAGAGTGATGGCTTTCGGGAAAAAACTGTTCTTGTGTCTAGTTGTTCTGGTGTGCAGTGCTCTATAGCATCGTTTTGAGGGAAGGAGTTGAAACAGTTTATGTCCGGGATGTGAGGGGTCTGTAAATATTTTCACAGCCCTCTTTTTGACTCGTGCAGTATACAGGACCTCGATTGAAGGCAGGTGGGCACCGTTTTACGGTGGTTCTCCTCCTTCCTCTCTGACCGCTTGCAATTTGTGTTGACGGGGGGGCAGAGGTCAACCCCGAGGCCCCTACTATGTGGGGTGCCTCGGGTCGGAGCTCTCGCCCCTGCTGTTCAACATTTATGTGAAGCCGCTGGGTGAGATCATCCGTGGTTTCGGGGTAGAGTTCCATCAGTACGCTGATGACACTCAGCTGTACATCTCTACCCCGGGCCACCCCAACGAAGCTGTTGAAGTGATGACCTGGTGCCTGGAGGCCGTGCGGAGTTGGATGGGTCTTAACAGGCTTCGTCTCAACTCGACCAAAACCGAGTGGCTGTGGTTTCCTGCTGATGATGGTATTGCTAATGATGGTATTGAATGCTAATGATGGTTGAATGCTAATGATGGTATTGATGGTATTTCCTGCTAATGATGGTATTGAATGCTGAACTGAAGTCTACAAAGAGGACCCTTGCATAGGTATTTGGAGATTTGAGTTGTTGTAGGATGTAGTGCAGAGCCATGTTAACAGCATCATCTGTCGATCTATTTGCTCGGTATGCAAACTGCATGTGATCTAACAGCAGATCCGTGATGGTTTTCAGGTGGGACAGCACAAGCCTTTCAAAGATTTTCATAACTACAGGTTATTTATAATATAGTATATTATATAATATAATATATTTATAATATATTATATAATATAATATATTTATAATATAGATAGGGTCTAGGGTCTGAACGACGGAGGAGAGAAGGGAGAATTTTCTTTGTATTCCTTGTTTCAAGCAACAGGGGATCCAATGCAGCGTCAAACAGCTTTTTTCCTGAAATAGGGGAAGATGCTAGGTTCCACTTGTTTTTGGAATCTGCTTGCCAATACTTGAGGCATAGTAACCGACGGGCCACCGTCTGAGAGGCCATGGCTCGAGCCAAAAATTTCACTGAATTGAAGGTGGCATCAGCGGAGAACTCTGCTGCCGCCATTAACTTGGCAATGTCTTGATGAGCTCTGAGATTGGCATTCAGAATAGTGTCCTTCAGGTGGCGAAACCATCTGAGGGAAGTTCTGGTGAAAAAGGATGCGGCAGTAGCCGCCCTTATCGCCCAAGCATCTGAGAGATGAGCCTTCCTAAGCGTGATCTCATTTTTTTTTTGTCCTCAGCTCTAAGGGCATCTTCTGATTCGATGGGGACAGATAGTGGGGAAGCCAAAGAAATAACCTTTGCGATCACCTTATAAGTAACTACGTCCTCTTCGCGGATGACGTAAAATTATTCAACACCACCGACAATGCTACTGCTCTTCAAAGTGACCTTGATTATGGGTCTGAATGGTCAAACATCTGGCAACTCCAAATCCCGACCAACAAATGCTCTGTCCTACACATTGGTAAAAAAAATCATCACACTAAATACAAACTAGGTGGATATGACCTCGTTGATGACCCTCACTCTGTCAAGGATCTTGGAGTTCTCATATCTAATGACCTAAGTACCAGAGTTCACTGTAACAGTATTGCCAAAAAGACGTTGTAAATCTAAACTTATGAAGCTTTTCCTCCGGAAATATTGAATTGCTAACTAGGGCATACAAAACCTTTGCTAGACCAATACAGCTAATCTGTCTGGAATCCACACTGTATATCAGACATTAATACAATTGAGCAAGTCCAGAAGTATTTCACAAGAAGAGTACTACACTCCTCCACTTGCAACAGAATACCCTATATCACCAGGCTTGAAATTTTGGGCTTGGACAATCTTGAACTATGCCACCTACGGTTGGACTAAAGCATAGCACACAAAATTATCTGCTACAATGTCCTACCAGTCAATGACTACTTCAGCTTCAACCGCAACAATACAAGAGCACACAACAGATAGAAACTCAATATTAACCGCTCCAAACTTGATTGCAGAAAGTATGACTTCAGCAACAGAGTGGTCAAGGCCTGGAATGCATTACCTGACTCTGTAGTTACATCTTCAAGCCCCCACTCCTTTAACCTCAAACTACCGTATTTTCCGGCGTATAAGACGACTTTTGAAACGAAAAAAAGTCAACCGAAAATCGGGGGTTGTCTTATACGCCCGGTCGTCTTATACGCCGGAAAATACGATACATCAGGAGTGAAGCTTGAGCGCTTTTACGCTTCCTCTTCGAGGGAGCCGAAATATAAGTTTGCGGGCGCTTCCTCCAAGGCAAGGGAAAGATGCGAAGTGCAACTAGTCAGCTCGATCCGGAGTAATGCAGCAGTTCACAAGGACAAGGATCCCCCCTCACTCCCACTCGCCTTGAGCTTCTCTGGAGCTGCCGGCACGGAAGGGACGTCAAGGGAGGAGGCACCACGGAAAGCCGGGAGCTCCCGGCGTGGCTCTGTCTTGTTTGCCTCCTGCGAGAAGCGAGGGATAACGGAGGGCAGCTCTAAGCCACTCACCCGCCCTGTGAAAGAGATGCTTCGCTCTTCTTTGACACCTTCGGGAGGTCACCCGGCTTCTGCCTCTCTAGCTGCTATTCTCTCCTTCGGAGCTCTAGTGGCGGCGGATCGGGCTGTTTCCTTTTGCGGAGTAGCGGCCGGAATTTAAAAAAATATGTCATTAATAGAAAGTTGTAGAGTTCATTTATAATGCTGACTGTATTGAATTGAATAAAAATGTATTTGCCTACACACTTAAGGAGAAGCATCTTAGTTTACAAATCCTTGCAGCTTAATTTTGAATCCGTATTTTCCGGCGTATAAGACGACTTTTGAAAAAAAGTCAACTGAAAATTGGGGGTCGTCTTATACGCCCGGTCGTCTTATACGCCGGAAAATACGGTATCCACTACTGACTTCACCCCATTCCTAAAAGGTCTGTAAGCGGCGTGCATAAGTGCACCATCGTGCATCTCATCCCTGTCCTATTGTCCCCATTTAATCGTACCTATTTTCTGTATTCTTACTCATGTTTATACTTATACCTATTATTTTGTAAGCGATTGACAAATCAAATAAATAAAAATAAATAAATAAAAAACTCCCCCACCAGCAGTTACGAAAAGAGGAAATGCCATTTAAACTAAAAATGCCTATAAATTATAAAGAGTAAAAATAACACAAACCACACTGATGCAATTAAGGGAACTAGCAAGATAAGGGCTTGAAGACATCCACAGATATCAGAACACACACTGGGAAAGATGCCAAACTCAGAGAGGTACTACAGACTAGAGATATTTCCATGCTTTGTTTCCAGCACTGGCCCATACGCATGTCCATCCTTTTAACTAGTTCTTACAGCTGCAGCCCATGAAGAGGGTTAAGACCCTTTCCTCCCCCGTAGACCACACCATTCACATCTCTCCCTTATCCTCTCTTCCCTTAGTGCCCTAGGAGGGAGAGGGGATGGGCCTGGGTCTTCCTCTGACTTCCCAGCCAGCCTCTGCCCTTCCCCAGTCTCCTCCACAACCTCTACCTGACTTCTTTGCCATCACTATCTCTCAGTAAAAGTTCCTTTTGAAACGTGAAGTCTTTCAAGGATTCCATTTCCAGGGAGCCATTAAATGAACCAGGAAAAGCAGTGTCGACTTGCCAGGGGTCCAGCAAAAACAATTAGGGGTGTCCTGTTCACAGCAAAAATGCAGCAACACAGCCGTTTCAAGTTCTTCAGTTAAAGCACCATTAGCCCTGTAGAAAGTTAGCACCCACCCCTCTCCTAGGAGAATGAAATATTTTGAGACATATTAAAAAGGCAGATTATTATATTTCCCTGTATGAGAAATGGAGAAACATGGTCTTTTTAAGCAGAAAGCAAACCCCACCTTCCTTACTAGCCCACAGCAGATGCCAGCACTTAAGAAATAAACAGATAGATAGTCCTATTCATAAGCAAATACACTCGCTCAAGAGCCAACACAGGAAAAAGCAATTAAGCCATAATAGGAATTACCCAACACCAGGGGTGGGATACAAATTTTTTAACAACCGGTTCTGTGGGCGTGGCTAAATTGGTGATTACCGCTACTGCCGTGCTAACACGGCAGCCAGCTGGAGCGGCAAGAGCTGATGCCGTTTGACAGCTCCTTTTATAGCCGGCTGTCAAACGGCATCAACCAATGGGAGAGGTCCGTGCTTCCCGCTTAAAGCACAGACCTGAGTGAAAACTACAGTCAATACACAGCACTTCTCCCTCCCAGAAAGGAGTATGCATAGTCCTGCAACTATGTTGGGCGCCTGATCTTCTTAGTTCGGCTGAAAATGGCGCCTGTGAAGAGGCTCTGCAATTGAAGCTTTATGGGGCAGGAACGAAGCATAGAAATTTAGAAATCCCAGAAAAGATTGGAGCTCAGTCTTATTAGTAGGAGTGGGAGCTTCATGAATGGCCTTTACTTTAGATTCTGTTGGATGAATACCCGAGGCGTCAATTTTGTAACCTAAAAATTCCACTTGTGGAGTGGCAATGGTGCATTTTTCTCCTTTTAATTTAAGACCTGACTTTTAAAAAGTTCAAGGACACTTCTGACTCTCTGTAGCAATTGAGTTTGGTTGTTGGCAGATATAAGAATGTCATCGAAATATGGTACTGTGCCAGGTAACCTTTGCAGAATTCTTTCCATCAGAGACTGGAAAATTCCAGGGGCTACACTAACTCCAAACTGTAGGTGTGTACATTTAAAAGCGCCTCTGTGTGTCACTATGGTTTGCAGCTCTGCAGTTTCATCATCAACAGGGAACTGTTGATAAGCCTGTGACATATCTAGCTTTGCAAAAATGGAGCCAGGCTCAAAGGAATGGAGTAAATGTTGCACAATTGGGACCGGATAAGCGCTTACTTGTAAATATCTATTTATTGTAGTTTTATAGTCAGAACATATCCTCAAACCTCCGTCTTTCTTTTGAGGTGTCACTATTGGGGTCTCCCATTTGGAAAAATCTGTAGGTTGTAGTATGCCTTGTTTAATTAATTTGTCTAGTTCCTTGTCAAGTTTAGGATGAATTGCAAAAGGGACCCTGCGGGGTTTTAAACGGATTGGTACTGCTTGGGGGTCTACCTTGAAGGATATTGGGGTTCCCACGTAGCAGCCGAGGCCTTCGCTGAATACATCAGCATATTCCCTGAACAGGGAGTCAACTTCTGAACTTGCAATGGCGTGGATTCCACCTATGTGGAGGCCCAGGGCAGGGAACCAGTCTAGTCCCAATAGGCTTGGGAGGGCGCCATCCACTATCACTAAAGGCAAATGACCCTTAAAATCTTGAAAATGAATTAGAAACTTGACTTTTCCGATGACAGGAATGGTTTTGCCTTGGTAGTCCCGTAGAGTCAGATTGCAGCCTGGAATCTTCTTTCTTGTTATTCTGGGAAGCAGTTGTTTCAAGGTGCCCCACAAGATGATGGATAGTGCAGAGCCGGTGTCTACTTCCATTCTGCATGGTCTACCTTCTATAGAAACAGTGACACTAATTTTGTTAGAACTACTTTTAGGTATCTTAACTTGGTAGCATGTGAAACAATCCTCGATTTGTCTTGTATGGCTTTCTGAGGCCTTTGAGGCTGGTTAAAAGTCTTTCCTGCCTGACATATTCTTGCCAAATGACCCTTCTTTTGGCATTTTAAGCATATGGCATTCCTAATCTGCAGAATGTCCTGAGATGGTTGCCCCCACAGCTTAAGCAGGTGGGCTGCATTCGTGGAGGTTGATTTGCAACCTGTCTGTATTCCTTTTGATTAGGATTGGGCTGTCTGAGGCGGTTTATCTCAGTAGCCTCTTCTAAGCTTTCCTCTGTGGAGGCTTCATCAAAATGCACTGTTGGGTTATTTAGTCTAATTGGATTTCCCTGTATTTCAGCTGCTGAGAGTGCTGATAGCTCAGCAGCCTGGGATTCTTCTATGGCTTGTTTTAAGGTTAGGTCCCCTTTAGCTAGTAGTCATCTTTGCAGCCTGGGGTCCCTAACTCCACAGACCAGCTGATCTAACAGCATATCTTCTAGATAATCCCTGAATCCACAATGTAAGGCAGCTGTTTGTAGTGCTGCCATGTAGTCACTAATGGTTTCTCCCTCAGTCTGGGTGCGCCTTCTAAAGGCATGGCGTCTGGCAATTCTAGAAGGCTTAGGGGAGTAATGGATGGAGAGAATTTTTTGCAATTCTTCCCAGGGAATAGTCTTAATAGATCGTGGAGCCAATAATGCTGTTGCGGTGTCAAATACCGTGGCTCCGGAAAAGCTTAGAAAATAAGACTTTTTTCTATGCTCAGAAATGTCAGTAAGGTCTATAGCATCTAAAAAGCAGTCAAACAAGTTCCTGTATGATTCCCATGTCTCTACCGTCGGTCTGAAAGGTGGGAATGCAGGATTCGAAGTCATCTTCCCTCAGCGGTCCGCTTCTCCTGAGGCGATTTAAAAATCGCGCTTTGCGAACAGTGACAGCAACTCTGTAGCGATTTCAGCTCTTGGTTAGTGACTTTGTTCTTGTCCTTTTTGCCTGGCTTGCCTCTTATAAGCATCCCATCCTCGTCGCCAGTGTAATAGAGCGGTGGTAATCACTTGAGGCAGACAACCAAGGCAAAAGGTTCAGCTCTGACTTTAACAAATAAAGGGTTACCGCTACTGCCGCGCTAACACGGCAGCCAGCTGGAGCAGCAAGAGCTGATGCCATTTGACAGCTCCTTTTATAGCCGGCTGTCAAACGGCATCAACCAATTTATTTATTTATTTATTTATTAATAGGTTTTATATACCGCCCTTCTCCCGAAGGACTCAGGGCGGTGAACAGCCAACTAAAATACATATAGACAAATATAAATATTGTTAAAAAAGAATTAAATCCTAGGCTGCCCCAATAAAATCTAAAACCCCCAATTAAAATAAATTAAAACTTTGTACCCCATCCCAACTAATCTAAAACCCCATTTAAAATCCCATTTGAGTCAGCTCAGGCCGGCCTGCTCGAAGAGCCAGGTCTTCAGGTCACGTCTGAACACCCTCAGGTCATTGGTCGTTCTTAGTCCTGGGGGCATCCCGTTCCAAAGGGCGGGTGCCCCCACAGAGAAGGCCCTATTCCTCGGGGTCACCAGGCGGCACATAGAAGGCGTCGGGACCCGAAGGAGACCCTCTCTGTGGGAGCGCACCGGTTGGTGGGAGACTACTGGCAGAATGCGGTCTTGTAAGTATCCTGGTCCGATGCTATGGAGCGCTTTAAAGACCAAAACCAATACTTTAAAGCGAACCCGGAAGGCCACCGGCAACCAATGCAGCTCGCGCAGGAGGGGCGTTACGTGAGAGTATCTCAACGCCCCCATAACTACCCGCGTGGCCGCATTTTGTACCAGTTGAAGCCTCCGGGTGCTCCCCGCAGGGAGCCCCATGTAGAGGGCATTACAGTAGTCCAGACGGGAGGTGACCAGGGCATGAGTGACTGTGCGTAAGGCGTCCCGATCGAGAAAGGGTCGCATCTGGCGTATCAGGCGAACCTGATAAAAAGCCCCCCTGGAGACGGCCGTAATATGATCTTCCAAAGACAGCCATACATCCAGGAGGACACCAAGATTGCGGGCCCCTTCTGTGGGGGTCAAGATCTCATCCCCAATAGCCAGCGACGGAGTCAGCTGACTATATCGGGCCGCCGGAAACCACAGCCACTCGGTCTTGGAAGGGTTGAGTCGAAGCCTGTTCTCGCCCATCCAGTTCCGCACAGCCTCCAGGCAACGGGCCATAACCTCCACAGCATCGTTGGGTGGTTTGGGGTGGAGATGTAAAGCTGAGTATCGTCAGCATAAAGATGGCATTTCACCCCAAAACCACGGATGATCTCTCCCAGCGGCTTCACATAGATGTTGAACAGAAGAGGGGAGAGGACCGACCCCTGAGGCACCCCACACATGAGGGGCCTAGGGGTGGACCTTTCTCCTTCGAGCTGCTTGGAGCATCCATTTGATTGGGTTGGTTCAGTCTTCGTCCTGATAGGCTGAGCTTAAATTTAGGAACGCTCCTCCTCCTCCACGAGACTCCTCCCAGCGTTCCCCAGTTTTAGCTCAGCCTCGCCTGAATAGGTTGTTTTAAGAGCTTGTTCTGGTCGAAGCAGGTGATTTCTGTATTTTACCAATTCTCTTGACCCCTCCTTTATTCTTTAGTATCCTTTTCCTGTCTTGGGTCCTTTTATTATTCTGTTTTTTTGCATTTCGATTTACTTCTGTTCTATTTATATTTAATTGGGCACTGAGAGCACAGTCCCTCTGTTCTCCCTTCTGGGTGATCAAGGCTCAAATAATTATTTGAGGGGGGTAGAAGTTTCAGCTCCCCCCCCCTTAGTAAAAGGGGGTCCCCTGGAACGTTGCTTTCCAGCCCCCCCCCCTGCCGATTTTGTCTGGCTCCGTTTTTTTTGCAGTGTGGCAAGCTGCTTTTCTCTGCATTCCCCGAACGCCGTTTTTTTTGTCTCAGAGGGAGTGGAGTGCGATCGTTTCCTTCCCTCTTTTAACTAGCTTTCTGTGGATTTCTCTTAGGGTCCTCCATTAGCTGGACCCTTGCTGCTAGGGATCGCGCGCGCGCCAAAATTTGGGCAGCTGCCATTTTGTTTTTCCAAAGGCCTCAGAGCCTCGTGGCCTTTCCCTGTGCCCTAATTGTTGACTGTGGGGATCAGATTGTGCTCTCTTATGATATCCTATAAGACAGAGCCTTATTATTCTTGAGTGTTCTGAAACTTGTTGGCTAAGACTCACAATCTCCCTAGCAGCATACAGCAAGCACCCTAGGCCTGAGTCAGCCTGTGCAGTTATTGCTGTTCTGGGCCTTTTGTTTTCTGAGTAGGCCCCACTGGCGTTCTTAAGCGGGCTGATGGGAGTGATCCCTTTTTACCCAAGGTTCAAATTTAGAAATCAATTATTCCTCAAGGGGGCAATTATATATCTACTAGCAGGGTCCCTCCTACTGGTACGGCCTGGGGGTTGCACCCGCCCAGTTACATAGATATCCGCATGATTGTAACTGAATTATCATGCAGGGAGGGAGCGGTTCCGCCTTCTGCTTCGCTGCCAAGTCAAAACCTAAAATGCAGATGTGGGGGGGTATTTCTACAGCTTTTGAGCATGAGCCAGAAGGCGCATAGGGCCTAGAGAGACCAAATAGATAAGGTGCTCGTGGAGGGTCAGGAGACCTTATCAGCACCTTGTCCTTCTACTCTGGGCCCTCCTTTCAGTCTGTTCCCCTCCACTAGATGTTTTCCTCTCCTCAGGCACAGTAGTGGTTCGTGGGAACCAGACTCGTTATCGACCGGCCGCTCTAAGGGTCCCTTAGGCCACCTTACTCCCACTGCTGCGGCCTTCCGCCAGGGAATTCCTTGCTGAGGAGATCGCCACCTCAATGCCGATCTGGATGGATGATGGCAATCAGCAGGGGATTTCTGCCGGTTTAAACATGATTGTTATGCACGACCTCCGCCTGCCCCTGCTGACCGGGAGTCTCAGCCACACAGCCCTTAGTTAAGGCCGGAATAACTGGATCAGGGAAGACCTTTTGAGGAGATTCCGATGCCGGATACTCAGAGAGGGGATATGGACATGGAGGCTGAGGAGCCTGTTTCAAAAACGATTTTGTACCTACAGTGACCTAGACTCCTTCATAGGCGGCGCTCCTTATCCGAACGGAGCTTTTAAGAGGGGGGGCGCGAGATGAGGGTCTTTCCCCGGAACCAAACAGCTTTTAATGGTGTGTCAGCCCACCTATTTACATCCCTCTATTTAAGGCAACTAACACGGCTGGCAGTCGACACATCAGGCTCCCCACGTTGGGTCCTGTAGAGGAGGTCCCCGGGGATTTATTGTAGTCATCAGCTGACTGTCAGGCTGAAGTGATCCTGTCCTCAAAGTTCATGGAACTGTTCAAAAACAGTGCCTTCTCACGTACCATGTCGGTCTCCTATCGTTACGAGAGGAGTCTCTTTAATATGGCCCCAGATACTCAATTTGTTAAATATACCGGGTTGATGAACCCATGTGGTTATAGCCTCTCTACTTCTCTTCAAGCGAAGCCACTTGAGGTTTGTAATAGGCTGAGGATAAGGGGGGACGAGGTCGCGTACGCAAAGCCGTTCATCACGCTGATGCTGGGGCACAGATAGCTGCACCAGCTGGCAGTCATTTTTCAATAGGACTTCCCAATCAGCTGGCATAAGAAAAGCTCGTGAGGGGGCCCAATTTTTGTTGATCCCTGCATTAATTAAGGCCCATCAGCATTGCTAAGGTCAACGGCGGCTACTGCTTTTCAGCCAATGCTCCATTCAGCCCGTAAAAACTTTTTCGACCAGAGCCAGTGATTCATCCTTTCAGCCAGACACTTAAGCCTTGGCAGGGAAATCAAGCACAAATCCTAAGCTTGACTTTGCTCCTCTCAAACAGCGAAAAGCGTTTGGCCCTCTCTGATCGCTCTCATTGGACAGGAACAAGAAAAAGATGGCTTCCTTCTATTTTTCGGAAGTCGACCCGATGTGTCCCCAGTGCTTTCGGAGGAGTTCCTTCGCCTACTACCAGAGTTCTTCCTTTCTGTCTCGACGTTTAGATCCCGTCCTCACCGGATTATTCAGACAGGTTCGACCTGGGGACCCCTCTTTGATACGGAGAGGTGGCCAATCCAGGCGATCATTCAGGTCTTCCGGCAATAGAATCCTTCAGGGTCAAGTAGACTTGAGGAGTCCTTCCCCTAGGGGGCCGTTCAGGTGTTTATGCGGATAGATGGGACGCTTCTATTCGGAGCCTGGGTCAGAGATACTGTAGGTTTGGCTTGGCTTTAGAATCAGTCAGAACAATATGATTTTTCAGGGTATCCCTGTTCCAAAAGATTGGTTTAAAACATAGCGCATATGGAACAGCCATACTGCATTATACTACAATACTGGGCGCTTCAGTCGCGGGACCGCAGACCACAAGGCGTGGGTTTATTCTCTACTAGTTAGTTAAGAAAGTTTGTGGGGGACGGAGATTAGTGGGAACTCAGACGACATTCAATATATTATTTTTTGTTTATCGCATAATCAAGATTGCACACTGTTACATTCCATCTTGCTAGCATCTAGAGAGGGAGAGTTTTCTACCTAGTAGATCTGACGGAGAGAAGGTATTTGGCATAATGTCAGATCAGGCCATCACATCGTACGTTTAATGAGTTATGCATACAGTCAACATTTCGAATATTGGGCTCTTCCCTGCGGTCTAGCCTCTGCGCCTCGTGGTTTTCTCTTAAGGTCCTCGCTGCTCTTAGTTGCCCAATATTGGCCATCCCATAGGTGCACGTTTAGTCTAGAGGAATTTTTAATCTTGTCCATGCTCTTCGACCCAAGCTGTCAGAGGTAATCAGATGATGATCGATTTGTCCATATAGCACATGGAAGTTGCAGTAAGTCGAGACAAAAGGCAGTTAAATTCCTTCTACATAGGTGTACACTAGGTGACATCATTGAACAAGGGATGCAAGGTTTACCTTCGAAGAAAGGCATAAAAGTTACAACACTAGTCAGCTGATAAATCATGGAGGAATGTTTTTTAGCTGATCTTTCTACCCTTCTTGGGGAAAATGACTTCAGGTGTTTTGATCCTGGGCTGTTCTGTTTACATGTCCCTTTCAGTGTTCTTCTCTCGTTTCAACGTTCCAGCGTCTCGGCAATTCCGGTCACAAAGTCAATGGTTTCACCCCGAGCCCCCCAAGTTCTTTACATCACTTTTATTTGGTGGTCCCGGCCACAACCCACAATGGGGTTGCTATCTGAAATGGCAGCCCCGCAGACTAAATGCACCACTGACGCCGCAGCTGGGGCCTGGGGTGCTCACGTTACTATCCCTGTTCACAACGGTCGCTGGTCAGTAAGGGAAACGTCCAACATATCAATTGTCGCTGGAACTATCGGCAATCATCCGGCCCTTCGGGTCTTCTGCTCGAGCAGGTATCACACAACATATTCTTAGTTCTCACAGACAATACACGCAGCTCAAGACGCACCTAAATCAAAGCATGGGGGGCACACAGTTCAACCTCAATGAAGGGGCGGACGTCTCTGTCGTTGGGCAGAGGCCCAAATTTATATTCTACCAGGGGCAGAACACAGCTAGGGGCATCTGACACATACCCGTAGACAGATTGGCGCAGCCGGGCGGAACAGTCGATCCACGGAGTGGGTCTTCATCCGCTCGCTCTTTAAGGAAGGCAGTACACGAGGTTTAGGTTTTAGTGCGAGGTTCGCTCTTTTTGCTCCCTCTCCCTTCCCCCCTGCCCTTCGGGTCCCGCATTCCCCTCTCAAGG